>CM034352.1:51825662-52011452 GCA_019925275.1 Mytilus edulis | reverse complement strand
AATATCTTCACCTTTCATTTTCGTTTAAATCATTGAACAAACGGCAAAAATCACAAGCTCACTCTGATTTTTTTTGCTGTCCTCGATTGTTCAAACAGGTAAAAATTTTTACTTTAAATTTTTTGATTTTAAACAATTTGTTGTAAAAATAATGGAATTTTATGCCTGTCATACAAGTCAGAGGTTCGCTAGTTTAAAAAAAAGGTAAAAATTGCCCCATTTTGTACATAAGGAAGTCTATACCAAGTAATAAATTTGAGTTTTTTTTTTTCCCATTTGATAAGGGATTTTCCCCTTTTAAATTTTTCCCCATAATTTCACATTTTTGTTATCTTTTTTTTTAAATTTTTAAAAATCATTACAAAAATTTAATGTTTTTTTATGTACATACAGGGAGATGGAAATTATGATCGATGTAGCTTACAAATATAAATTTAGACCAAAATGTTGGTTGCTCGTTAGTATTTTTAATGTATACTTTACCCAT
This sequence comes from Mytilus edulis, assembly GCA_019925275.1. Taxonomy (NCBI): domain Eukaryota; kingdom Metazoa; phylum Mollusca; class Bivalvia; order Mytilida; family Mytilidae; genus Mytilus; species Mytilus edulis. The sequence goes on along the minus strand of CM034352.1, from coordinate 52,010,965 downwards.
TACATATGGATACAAAATAGAGTTTGCAGTTTAATAAATTAGTATTATTTTTAATGTATACTTTACCCATTACATATGGATACAAAATAGAGTTTGCAGTTTAATAAATTAGTAGTATTTTTAATGTATACTTTACCCATTACATATGAATACAAAATAGAGTTTGCACGTCAGAGTTGTCGCTAGCTATAAAATCAGGTATTATTGACCAATTTGTACATAAAAAAATGTCTTAACCAAGTCATTGAAATTTGATAATTCCAGTTATAAACTTTTTAATACTGGATATTCAAAGATTTGTATAGCTTATTATAAATATTATTCTGCTGCTATTCCTTTTTCCATCTGTGTGTTTTTGTGTGTTTTTCTTTCTGGAACGTTGTTGATTTTTTGTACTCTTCACAACTATATTCTTTACTGTAATTTTATAAAGACAACAACCGAATGAAAGCAGTCGTGAATTCATATACAAATTCGTAGGTCTTTAACGATTGAATAGTATAAAAACAAAATATTAACAAAGATCGGATTGTTCACGTTCTTATCATTGGTATTTTGTCATCGAAAAATTAAAACTTAAACGATCGCCTGGATCCCCTTTATATTGTCAGTATTTTACATTTGTCATGAATCGTTTTTGTACTCTGTCGCTGCAAACTGTTCAAACATAATTACGAAATTCAATCAAATGTCGGCCATTTACATTTTTATTCCGTTCCAATGGAAATAACTCGAAATGGTCTTGCTAAAAGATGACTTGCAGAACCGATATCAAAATTACGGCAGGACGTTTTAAAATACTTATAAATTATTTGGTCCGTACCATTTTAGATTTTTCTTTTTCTATTATAATTGTCTTTGAAGCATATCCCAGCTTCACATAGTAGTAAAGTAAATAATTAATGTATATACCGTTGGCAGATTATTAAAGTCAATACAAATCACTATGAGTTCGTATAATAATACACTAGTTACAATGCTCTTCAACTTTGTATTTGTTTGGCTTTTTAACTATTTTGATCTGAGCGTCACTGATGAGTCTTATGTAGACGAAACGCGCGTCTGGCGTATAAAATTATAATCCTGGTACTTTTGATAACTAGTTACAAAATAGAGCTTGCAGTTTAATAAATTAGTAGTATTTTTAAAGTATACTTTACCCATTACATATTAAATCAATTTCACCCGAACAATACATGACTTGAAAGGTAACGAGTGATAACCAAAATTCTTTAATATCTTAAAAAATATAAGTTATTTTTATCCCCAGTCATTGGAGAATGGGGAACATGGGCTCCTTGGGCACAATGCTCAAAATCTTGTGGACGTGGAAGGAAGCGAAGAGAACGAACATGTAATGTTGGTAGTACTTGTGGAGGTTTTAATATAGAAACCGATTCGTGTAACAAGAATGCATGTCCAGGTAAGACTTCATTTAAGTTTTGCTTTATTTATTCCATGGCATGTTTGATTTTCTTCTTTCTATCATAATTGACTATGAAGAATATCCCACATTCAAATAATAGTCGATTTTAATAAATCAATGATCAAACTGAAGAAAGATCAATGCATATCCGTTAAGAATACATTAGTTACAAAATAGAATTTGCATTTTAAATCATTTGTATTTTTTGAAAGCATACTTTGCAAATCACAAATGGAAACGCCCTCTACAAAACAGTTCCTGACTTAAAAGGTATCAAGTAGTGAGGTAGTAAGGTTAAACTCTAAAATCAAATGCAGCAATATATTTCACATATTTGGCAACATCCTACTCAGGCATGTCGAGATAGAACACTTATTGAAATTTGTAAGAAATATTTGGTTGGACAATTTAAGGAAGAATCACATTTTAACCAAATTTCTTAGACTTCTTTAAAAAATCTAAGTTTTTTTTCCCCCAGTCGATGGAAACTGGGGAACATGGAGTATATTTGGACCATGCTCAGTAACTTGTGGAGAAGGAGTGCAGGAAAGAACACGATCTTGCAATGATCCTGCTCCTTCACTGAACGGAAAGCCATGTGATGGTGAAGATACTAACTCAATAAGTTGTAACAGAGCAGAATGTCCAGGTAAGAGAAAAGTATCTGCCAAAATACAGAAGATAAGTACATAAAAATGTACTTCTCTTTTATATTCATGTTGAAACCGAACCATTTTCCATTTGCTATTAAAAGTATTTTAAGGTGGAGAATGGTTTATGCCCAAAGTCATCTTTAACATGTTGAATGATATGTAAATAGTATACCTGGTATGTTAATATTCAGTTGAACCAAGAAAATGCCCTGATAATCTGGATGGACACTGCTTTGTCTGGTTTTGAATTTTATCTTCCTTTAAGAGACGATTGGTTTGTGCATCTCCTTCTCTAAATTCAATGCATATCCATAGTTTTTATCAGTGTTTTAGATTGTATGTTGGAAAAGATCCCAATAGACAGTACAGTAAAAATCTCTAAAGTCTCTTCAACTTGATTATTGCATATTCTAAACTTATAGAATTGGTGCAACAGTTCTACAACATTGTTTAATTAGCCTTTTGTCTTTTTCATCCTTACAATACTGAGAATACTCATATTTATCGTCACAAAAGATGAATAAACTAAAGTTCTGCATTGTCTGACCACATGACATCAATATTATATACATCAAAAGAGATCTGCCAGGGAAGGAAACTCTGGTGTATTTTGAAAAACTACGGATTTTCTCATCTTAAAAATAGATTACCTTTATAGCCGTATTTGGCACAACATTTTTGAATTTTGGGGTCCTCAATGCTCTTCAACTTAATACTAAATTATAATCCTGGTACCTTTGATAACTGTCTCACATAAAGAAAGCAACATAATCTTATTAAAGAAATATGGACAGGCAGACAAAACAAAAACGATTGAGGCTTATATCTGGAATTTATATTAGTTTAGTATTTCTTTTTAAACTCATTGTGAATGTACGAATCTGATAATAAAATATAAAGTAGGCTGAATTTACATAGGATAATAGAAAACATATAAAACTTCGAAGTGCCAATAATTGATACTGCAAGTGATTTTCTTCAATTAAATCATACAGTTCTATTTTGATTGACTTATTGGAGTAAATTATTATGCACTTTGTATTATTTATACTTGATTAATTATTAAGCTTAAATTGCAAAGGGCAATATCCTCATTTAATGCCATCAATCAAATTCACACTTATGTCTTAACAAATTCTTAAACAAAACGATACTTATTTTTTTAACCCAGCTCTTTAAACAAATTAACAATTAATTTTTTTTATGCTTAGTATTTCTGTAATTTTTCTATTCATTTCAATTGTAATCAGCATACCAAAATTTATATTTAAAACTGTTCTGAAAATAATTCGTAAATCTTAGGTTGCGTCGTTGTTTGAGACATGTGACGGAATCATCTGATTTGTCTTCAAGTAAGATCAGAATTTGGTTTTGTTGAAGACCTATTGTAAATATTATAAAATTGAATGATTTTCTTGCAAAACTTGAATCGTTATAAAAACAATTCTACTTTACATTTTCTCGAAGCGTTTTTATTATTAATTGTTCCTTCTTCTTTTCAAATTGTATAAATTATAAACAAAAGAACATTTAAGTCCTACTTTCGCTGATCTATGACATGAAAACAAACAATATGTAAAAAAAAAAACATTTACAATGCAAAAAAGCTTTTACACAAAATACCATAATTACGGCATTAATTGTCGTCTGAAAAAAAACAAGTTAAATTTTTTTATTTGGAATCTTGTATACGTTACGTAATAACGTAATGCAGCGCTCGATTTCAAAGAAGACTGAAGTGAATAGCTTGTAACATATTTATCAAATTATATATAAGATTGTGTTGCTTCAATATAAATTGGAAACATTTGACAGAATGAGGGGATTTGTCTGGCAGCCAATACAAAATATGCATTTGTACGACACGAATACATAATGTAAATATGCTGGGATCTTTCAGTGACCATTCACACGTACAATTAAACCGCGTAATGCAGTATAAAGTTACTAGAGATTGAGTATTGCATGTGTATTTTTTAGAACTGTATGTGCGCTTATGTTTATGTGTATATTATGCATTGAAATTTTTAACCTTTCAGATTCTATTTACAGCATTCACAGCGACATTACCCGGAGGTGTTCATCCATATCAGAACGGTGTTTTTATCGGATATCCGATTAAGCTTTTAGACACTCCTGCTTACAGTAAAGGTATTTTTACTGTTCTTCCTGGAATGGGCGGTGTTTACTCGGTATCTGTTACCATGATGTCAGGCTCTGTTATAGGTCACACTACTTTAAGGAAAAATGGACATATTTTGGTTTGGCTATTCACAAACAAAGAATATGATATGGCTTCCCAAACTATCAACATTCAACTGGTAGAAGGGGACAAGATTTGGATACAAATGACCAATCAGGCATCGAGTCTTTTTGATGTTTATAACACTTTTAGCGCAGTTAGGATACGTTAACTGTCTATATATTATCATAAAGGCCTTACAGACGTTACGTTTTGGCCCACAACAATAAGCAGTTAATGCTTTCAAATAAAATTTACTTTTAAAGTTACAAACGCATTTGATTTGTTATTTTTGTTTTGCATATACCTGAAACAAAGATTATATTCGACGTACATGTATGTTTATTTAAATAAAATCACGAGGACTTCAACATGGAGTTTAGTATTATCTAAGACGGATATGAATTAAGATATGTGGAATGGGTAAATAAGACAAACCGGCACAAAATTAAAGAAGATATAGAACATGTCAAAATTTATTAGTTAATTGGTAGTTGCACGGACGCCATCACGAATTGGTTGACCGTGACGGAATATCCGTTTCACCCTCTGAGATGCATATAAGCGATATAAATAAAGGCAACAGTAGTATACCGCTGTTCAAAACTCGTAAATCCTATAAATATCAACATAAAATTATAAATATAAAACATAAATATAAACATAGATATAGATAGAGAATAGAATTTTCTAGGTCTGTTTAATTTCATATTATAGATTTTAAATGAATGTTAATCATTGTTTTTACCTGTAAAAGAATGATATTTGTGGATCGAATCCGTCAATCAAATGATTTACCTTTCTTTCACTTTCAATGTTAACATTCTTTTCCTACAAATAACTGAGCGCGCATAATTCTTGCGTTATCTATCCCTTGCTAAGATTTAAAAATGAAGTTCACATGAATACGGATATAATGAGGTAAAATTATTCATTTGCAGGTAATAAATTCATCATCAATGTTTCTTATTTATCACTATCTCACTTTCATTAATAATTGAACAAAAAAAAATCATATTTTATATTTTTTGTATCTCGTAGCTAGTGCCCCTTTAATGGACAACTTTTTGAATTATAGACCCAAATTTAATATATTATGTAAGAATTTATCATTTATTAACAGACATTATCGTAAAAATTTTAAAAATGAATTTAAAAAAAAAACATTCTATAAAAACATGCAAGTCAAATAAACTGTACATAATATGACTTTCAATTGTTCCAAATATTTTTAGTGATTTTTACCAGTTTCCCTACTAAATTACAGAACTTACTTTAAACTTTGTAATAAAATATGTATAAAATGAATGGCAATTCAACTAATTATTCGTGGAATGTATGAATAACCTCACTTGATGTTACAACTAATCACGAGCTTTTGTTGTTCCAGACTCCAATGTATGAGTAAAGTGGTTATTTAAATGCAATCATTCTTAATTTTGAAAAACTATACACTTCAATCGACATTTTTACCTATTATGTCTGTTTGTTTTGTTCACACATCGTTGTCATAATATAATAAAATTTGATGCGATTGTCATACAAATGAGATGTTTATCAAGCTGTAAGATCAGGTTTTATCTACCATTTTCTACATAATAAATTCTACATAATAAAATGACTGTATCAAAGCAGGAATATGACAGTTGTTATCCCTTCGATTGATGTATATGAGTGTTGATTTTTCTATTTGATTAGCGGATTTTCCTTTTTGAATTTTCTTCAGGGTTTGGTATATTGGTGGCTTTACTTTTTTTTTTACATATATGAAATCTTGATAAGGACTACACATATCTATTGCAAAGTATAGATCTTTACATGTTACAGATTATTTTTTAAAGAAATTTTCATCACAAATACGAAGAAAAATACGAAAAAGAATATATTTCCAATCACATTAATGCACAAACTATTTTACAGTAAAATATCAATAATTCAGTTGGACAGATTTCTTAAGTTTGCTTAAGTTTCTTGAATGCATCTTCAGACAATGCCAATTTAAAAATCCTTTCTCTGACATTTTATATCGTCATAAATATTGAGTAGGTATGTTAGAAGCATTTGAGGGTTACTGCTCACAAGGAAGCTATTAAACCAAGAGTTCCAAATGGTGAAGTTGAAATCATCCCTTCGTAAATTTTACGGACGCCATCACAAGTTGGTTGACCGTTATGGAATAACCGTTTCACAAATGATATCGGATATGTTCCTTACGTCGTAACTACAATCCCCTTCCCTTTCATGAATGTGACCTACCGAATTAGACTATTTACCGGATTTGTAATCACATAAGCAACACGAGGGGTGCCACATGTGGAGCAGGATCTGCTTACCCTTCCGGAGCACCTGAGATCACCCCTAGGTTTTGGTGGGTTCGTGTTGTTTATTCTTTAGTTTTCTTTGTTGTGTCATGTGTACTATTGTTTTTCTGTTTGTCTTTTTCATTTTTAGCCATGGCGTTGTCAGTTTGTTTTAGATTTATGAGTTTGACTGTCCCTTTGGTATCTTTCGTCCCTCTTTTAGAAGCATTTGAACTTATATCTAGAAATTGACTTTGAGTGTCAAACAAAACTTTAGTTGATTATTCGTTATACAGATGATATCTGTATGTTCCTTATGTCGTAACTACAATTCCCTTCCCTTTTCACGAATGTGACCTACCAAAAAAGACCATTTACCGGCTTTGTAATAACATGAGCAACACGACGGGTGCCACATTTGGAGCAGGATCTGCTTCCCTTTCCGTAGCATCTGAAATCATTCCTAGTTTTTGGTATGGTCCGTGTGGTTTTTTTTAACCCTATTTGTGATATTTTGCTCATGAATCATTGTCAATATAGTTAAACTTGATGCGACTGTCGAACAAGTGAGAGGTTTAGCGATATAAAACCAGGTTTAATTCACCATTTTCTTCATTTAAAATGCCTGTACCAAGTCAGGAATATGACAGTTGTTGTCCATTCGATTGATGTGTTTGATCATTTGATTTTTCCATTTGATTAGGGACTTTCCGTTTTGACTTTTCCTCGGAGTTCAGTAATTTGATGATTTTACTTTTTTTGACTTTTAAACTTTCAATTGTTGAAATCATCTTTTCGTAACAATTTGTGATTCGAGAGTTACTGGTGAGTCTTTTGTAGAAGAAACGCACGTCTGGCGTAAATACAAAATTTCAATCCTGGTATCTATGATGAGTGTATTGTAAACTATAAATACATTTGATTAACAATTGACACAAATAACAATATAAGATTCATACAATTGGCGCATGTTATATATATTACAACAAAATTGACTCAAAACGAAGATAGGAAAAAATGGGATTCGGTGTTAACTTTAACCGAATTAAACGAGAATAAATATCCCAATTCATCTTTTAATGATGTTAAGAATGTACTTAGGTGAGGTTTTGGAATAAGTGTCAAATGTTCAGACTCCTTGGTGTTTTTCCATACAATACAAGGTAATTTATTTTGCCCCATAACACCTATTTATCTTTTAACATAAGACTTAATAGCTCATCAAAGGTCATTTGACAAAATTTAAGCAGATTCTTGATTTTCTTTCTTTTGATTTGAGACCCAAATAATACCTATGCAAGTCCGAGGCAGCCTTTTCCCGCCATATTTTATAATACAAATATCTCAAAATGGAGCTCCATCACTTATCAATATTTTAGCTTATACTTTATACTATAACTAATACTCTCCCAGCTTAAATTGTCAATTTTGAATTCTTGATTTATCTAATTTTACATAGATCACCTAAGTACATCCTTAAGAAGTGCTGTGAAAAAAGTCCATTCAACATAGAATATTCTTTATATAAAACTAGTCGGTCTTTCTATCTTAACCTATCCATAAAGTCCGAGAATCAGTGAAGTTAGATATAAACTATCAATTAATATTACTAAGTCATATTTGATCCTCATAACAAAGAGAGAGAGAGCGAGAGAGGGGAACACCACATTTACTAACTTAATATATATTACGAACAATAGATCTTAAATTGGTAATGTAATGGTAGATTATACAATATATACGTAGAAAATAAAAATAATAATGTTACATGTTTTTACAAGATGCGACGGCTGCAAAAAATTAATCCACTGAATATTCTGGTTGATAACCGCGTAAGATCGAAAATGTTCATACGTACCATGGCGCATACATGCATGATTCATTTGAGCATCAATTGCTGAATCACACTGCTCCAAACAACTACCCCATGGTTCGCAATTCTCTACGATAGAATTATAAAACTGCTCGTTTTCTTCCACTGATAAATCGTAAAACATGAAGCAGCGAGTGTGTGTCAACATCGCAGTATGGAAGGCAACTGCAGTGTACCAACCATTATTTTTATTTATTATCAAATCATATACGTCCGGTGCCATATCGTATGTACCGCCACCAAATATTGGACAATTGTTGATAATTGTGTCGTGCCTATTCTGACTTGCTTGATTACCAAAATTAAAGAAATCAAATATATTACAACCATCGACGTTTCCTGAATTAATTTTGCATTGGGAAATTCCTTTGAACGAGATACATGTCCACGCGCCTGCCATATTTGCCACTGGGTAGTTTTATAATAAACCAAAGCACATTTCATCAAAGTTTGATTGACCATATAACGTTGATCCGGAACGAGATGTTGATTTATATGTACATTTAGTGGTGATACTGTCGCCAGGCATAACTTCAATAGCTGGAGAAAACCTAGAAATACACAATTTCATTCTTTGATTTTATACAACATGTTTCAAACATAATAAAATACATATCAAGCGTATGATTCAAAGTTAATACCGACACAACAGACCAAAGCCAATTAACTAATAAAACCTCAATGCGTTGACCTTAATAGACCACTTAATAAGAGAATTACAGACTTGAACAATGATTAGAGATATACAAATAAATATAAATAAACCTTGACCGCAGATAATTGATAGCTTTTAATGACCGCTCTTAAAAGAACGATCACAGACAATATACCATAATTACAAAAGTAGTTATTGTTGATATAAGCATGTAAACGTCCAGCAGGAAGTATTTTAAGATACCCAGTCTGATATTGTTGAAGTACTGAAAAAATATAAAAACATGATAAAATAATTATTTTTATTATACAAATATTTGGGCTTAAGGGCAACACGTTATGTTACAGAAAACTTCCTTGGCGTCAGTGAAAAAAAGCGGTGAATGTAAACTAACTGACGCCAACATTATACTTAACTATCCGAGCAGTGTGCGCGCCACACTGTGTGAATGCTTGAGGATATTTTTTCTCTAGTATCATGTAATTCACTCAGTTCTGTCATATTGTAAATCAAGAACAAAACAAATTACATGCTACCTGCAGTTGACACAAAACACACAGTATGTACATGAAATTATAGTGTGTTCTCAGATAATTAAGGATAATTTGCCGCTAAAATACTGTGCCTGAGCTAGCCACATATCTTTTGACAGAAATGCGTCACCATAGGGGTATTTGCATACACGTGTGTGTACGACTACCAGTCTACTTGTCTCAGAGTACTTTAGCAGGCCGTTCCCGAGCGGTATAGCCTTACTTGATTTTTCACGTGGTACCGCAGAAGAGTAAATCTTTGTGGGCATAGACCGACGTGAAATAGCGCTGTTGGGCAATCAAGATGAGACTATTCCTCGTTAAGGTACGTAGGCACCCTAACTACTCAGAAAATTTTGGGGAAACGATATTATATTTGGCCAAAATAAAATATCATAGCCCAAAACGAAATATGTACGTTATGTTGCCTGCCCAAGTTGCATATTGAGTAACCCCAAAAATTGAAGATGTTGTGCCTGATGAAGCCTTGTGTCTTGTTAAAATTGAATTTGATCTGGAGAAAAATTTAATGTCAATATAAAATCCTTAACCACAATATTGAAATCAACGTGAGAAGAAAAGACACAAGGCTAGGATGGAGGACAAGTTACAAAGTTATAACCGATTGTAAATTACGTTTGTCTGCATTGTATCTTTTTTATTTAATCTTTTCCAGCGCGGATTAAATATCCAGTTTAGAAGTTCTAATGTAGCGTTTGAAACAATCTGATTTCCAACGTCCCAGTGTTTGTATCATGCTGTCCTCAATACTTTGAGAACTAGCACTTTTGGCCGCACCTGATCGAATAGAATGTCCGCTATAATCCTTGTCACTATATCCTAATGCTATGAGTATTGATTACAGCTTGCTTATAAAATAGTTCCGGGAAAGCGGTTTTCCGGTTTCTTCAACGAAAAACGAATCATTGTGCTTTGCTTTAGGTTTAGTCTTACACTCATCAGCTGGGATAGCAATTAATACGGACAAACGACGCCCTCTATCTTGAACAAGGAAATTATAATACCTTGTCGGAATATATCTGTCTTTGTAGCTTTTAAATTTACAGTTACTTCGCATTCTGAAACGAAATTTATGTCAGAAACGCATAAATTTGAATCTGGATCAAACACAGTTCTACATGTAAACTCATTGCATCTCAGGAAACCATAAAATGCCAGAACACACGCTGTTTGAAATATTAAATCCATATAATCATGATTGAAAAATCCACATTGCAAACAAGTTACTATTTCCTGTAAAAATTTAAACGTTATTGGTAACTTTTGTCGTAATGGCTTACTCTCAGAATTTTTTTAACTCCATTTAACCCATTTTGCAAGCGTTGGTATGTATGCCACTAACTAATTAGTGCAACTGACTGAATAAACCTGACAAAGATGGAAAAATTAACACGTGCACCAAGTTCATGAGACGGTTAATAAAATATTGCCGTCTCTACCACAGACATCATAAATCTAGTAATAAAATGTGTATCGTCCACCTAAATAAATAATGATTTTGACAGAAGCCGAGTCGGACAGAACATGAAACATTAATATAAACATCAATTAAAAATTTCTAAATAATGATTATCATAGTGATTTATGAAAAACAATAAATGTTGGTTCACTATGTGTAAATTGCTTGTTTGTATTAAATGAAATATTAATATGATGAAATAGCTGAGATACCCAATTAAAACATTCTTTAAACCATAAAATCGGCATGTTTATCCTACCGGAGCACCTGTGTTGTATAGCTCTATTTGGTATTTCTGGTTACCGGGAATGTTGAACATAATTTAGACAGATGTATGTCATTTGCAGGACCGTATACTTTTTTTTATGTTTTTTGAGGGCGAACAGTTAGTGTCGTCTGCCTTAGAAATCATGGGCAATGGAAGTAGAAGTAGTCCACGACAACGGACATCACCATTGTTTAGGGTCACCTTGACTGCTCCCATCTGACAGTTAAACCTATACTAACGAGCATCGAAAGATGTGACGGAGTAGTATGTATAAATATGTATCAATGTTCTGTCGAACATTTGACGTTGAAGGAAAAGTCCTGATTCAAAATTGTCCTTTATTGTACCCTTCTTATATGAAAGAAATCAAATTGGAACGATATGAATTGATGTAGCTATAAAGGGCTCCGACATGACAAAAGATACCAGAGGGACATTCAAACTCATAAGTCGAAAATAGACAGATAAGTCTAAAAAAAGACAAAAAAGACAAACAATAGTACACAAAACACAAAATAGAAAACTTAAATCTGATCTTTACGAACCACACAAAAAACTGGGGTTGATATCTGGTGCTTCAGAAGGGTAAGCAGATTCTGCTCAATATGTGGCACAATGTTCATGTCTTTTAGGGTATTAACCCTGAGGCTCTTCTTTTTAATCTCGATTCAATGACGGCTAACACGTGCAAGAGAATATACAAACATACACATATTGTGTACATGCAATGTACTTAATAACTCAATGTAAATCGACATAATTTAGCATCAACTCAAGAAAAAGGCATATCAATAGAGGACCGAAGTGCTTGTCCTTCAATATGATTATTGGTAATACAGATACCCAGTAAAACAAGCAAGATAAAATGACTAAATGTTGAATACCTACTCGTGAAGTTGAGGAGAATCATAAACATATAAGGGATCATCTCTGTTAGAGCTGCAATCTTTGTCCCGTTCCTATGTAATTTTACTTTCATCTCACTGCTTATGAAAAAGATACAAAAATGATTCAAACAACATATGATTGAAGGAGGAGTTGGATATACGTCCATTAGACAGCAATCTTACGACTAAAATACCCAAATGATAACTAAATGGTGAAATGCAGTCAACAGGCATTTGCCTATGCAACTTGTCTAGTTCACTCGTAACCATGGGCTGTTTTATACGAATATATAACCAAGTTAGACATATATGATCAGTCATTGAATAGTGAAATTTACAGGAACCTGAAATTTTGTCAATCAATTTTACATAATTTTTCAATAAAACTCTATTATTTTATATTTATTAAATGATATACTCAAAGAATCACTATAGCGGTACCAATATAACTAAACCAGATGCGCATGTGTCTTTTCAGTGTTGTTCAAGTCCAAAATGTTTGCAAAATCCAAAACAAAATACAGACGTCGATTAGCTGATAGAACAAAAAAGTTAAAATTATTGACACTTTTTTTAAACGAAACATGAACTATTACCCGGCCACGTCCACTTGTATTGTTTTCCATCTGATGAGTTAAGCCTTTTTCAACTGATTTTTATCGTTCGTTCTTATGTTGTACTGTTATACCACTGTCCCAGGTTAGGGGAGGGTTTGGGATCCCGCTAACATGTTTAACCCCGCCACATTATTTATGTATGTGCCTGTCCCAAGTCAGGAGCCTGTAATTCAGTGGTTGTCATTTGTTTATGTGTTATATATTTGTTTTTCGTTCATTTTTTTATATAAATAAGGCCATTAGTTTTCTCGTTTGAATTGTTTTACATTGTCTTATCGGGACCTTTTATAGCTGACTATGCGGTATGGGCTTTGCTCATTGTTGAAGGCCGTACGGTGACCTATAGTTGTTAATGTCTGTGTCATTTTGGTCTCTTGTGGACAGTTGTCTCATTGGCAATCATACCACATCTTTTTTTTATATATTGTATAAGATTGTAATAGCTGTGATGTTCACCTCCTCGTAGTTATTTTTTATTTCGGAGTATATATCAGTTGCTGAATTATTTGTTATTGATTGTCATTTGATCAGACGTGTCTATGTTTGGGAAATTTTTTTGACAGTTAAAATATACTTAAGTGTTTTGTTCGGGATTATAACCTCTTTGATTATATTCAGTCAATATAAAAAAAAAATAATTGAGAAATTTAATTTAATTTACCTAAATAATGCATATGATTCAAAGCTGAAAACACATGAATATTTCCTGTGAAGAGCTGATTTGTACAGTCGGAGGGATATTCGCCTTCCTCTTGGTGGCTCTCAAGAACCGATGGTATTTTTAGATAATTCTGACCGGTGATGAGAATTCCAGCGTCATTTGGACGGAGGTTAGGTGTAAAGTAAAGTTTCATCCCTGATCCGTCGACAAGGCTGTTCGAAAGAAGCGGGTTTGTCCAGTGTAACTGTAACAATATACAAATGGTGTCATATTGAAAGCAAACCGGTATTTTTAAAGATTGGTTAACCTTTATCGGACGTTGAATAGTTGATGAAATGAACAAATATTCCGATACAACTCAAAACTATTACTCATTGGATGTCATCTGAATTGGCGTAGAAATAAAAATCAATTGATATGCTTGGGAAGGGGATTGAATATGCATTTACATTTGTTGGTATGCATGCTACTTTTTAACTTTTATTCACGATTGATTTCAGCATATACTGTTGTAGAATATTCAGTGTCATCTGGTCTTGTGCAAGATTATTTATTTCAGCTTTAACCAGGCCTGGATATTCATTTAAAAATACCACCTTCTATCTGATTTTCTCCACGCTAATGTTGTTTTCATCCCCTCGTGGCATTCAGCTTGGAATTGGCAGACTTTCTCACATTAATATTCGAAAACCTTATAAACAGTGATAAATTTTTATTTTTTTTTTATTTCGTTGCGAAAAAAATTCTCTCATCATTATCATTAATCATATATTTACAGGTTAGACATTGTAAAATAATGTGACAGTTATTATCCATTCGGTTTTTTGAGCTTTTGATTTTGCCTTTCGATTACAGACTTTCCGTTTTGAATTTTTTCGCAGTTCGGTATTTCTGTAATTCTACTATATACATACTTGTATAGCTTGTTTGGTCCAATTCTGATACCAGCTTCATCAGGCAGACAATGCCCAGAAAATCCAAAAGACCATACTCCTAATACAATTTGACACGAACTTGATGCTCCCATTCCACATTCATGAGGAACGCCAACCTCATTAGGAGGTACTTTCTCTAAAACATGAAATAACACACAATGGTCAATGCAAGTACGAAGTGATATTTGCGCTTCGTGTTGCATACTCACAATTATTTTATGAAACGCAGCCATGTTTAGTGTAAATTGTGTTGAGTGAGTGTCGTGCTCTGTAGCACGTAAATGCACCTTTACAACAACTATTTTAGTGGTCTGGATGCGACCAATTGCAATCCACAACAAATGGAAGTGTTTAACGACCTTGACTGGCTATACAGCCCTCGCACGGTCGGTAAATCCCCAATGTCTAGCCTTGTTAATTCTTTTCAGTTGCAGTCTTATTTATCAGACCTTTTTCTTGTTTATCTACTTAAAAGAACATGAATTACTGATTTATCGTTCCTGCATGTGCATGAAATACTTGCCGCTACTGTGTGATAAGACCATGACAACATCAACAACAACAAAGCAACACGGAAACACAAACAAGTCCATAAAAGACAACAGAGAAAACTGTCCGAAAAAACAAGCCCTATACTAATGAATAGATAAGAAGTCAATTGTTCCAAATAGGCTATATTCCTGCTCTTTATGAAACATGCGTCTTTTTAATCTTGCCATGTGTTTGCCATGTGTTACCCTTGCCTTCTTCCCAGGTTTTTTAACTGAGAATAATCTACAATTATATATACATATATAGGATACAAATATTTTAAAATCATAACTTGCGAAGGACGCTTTCGTATGAAACAAAAAGTTGAAACTTCAAATACAAAACTTTCAAAAAAAGAGACGTGAACATTAAACAATAGAAACAAGTAAAAAATTGAAGTTAAACCGGTACTTTGGAGACTTCCCGAATATATGAACTATCATTGGTAACTATTTTGATCATTTTCATGTGAAAACAAGAATATGTTCAACTCGCACTATCATTTGTTTATGTTCTGTGGACCGTCAAATTGTTGTCAAAACTCTAATTTGGCATTAAAATCAGAAGGATCATGTCAAAAGGAACATGTGGACAAAGTTTCAAGTTTATCAAAAACTACATAGACCAAACACTGAAGCGGGATAAACTGACGGATGGTTCACAGACCGAAAAGCATAATGTCACTAGGTGTGGCATAAAAAACCCACACAACCACTATTTAATGACTGGTATCTTTACATATAAGAATGAAATACATACGCCCAGGCATACACCCCATGATCGTCATATGGTGCATCACATTTGCGTTATCTATAACTGGTTCATACGCAATCTGGTGAATGTCTTGCCCTTGTGGAAAATCAAATACCATGCACATATATGTTGTATACTTAACCGGTACTGGTGTCGGAGGGAGAGAGTAAATGTAAGTGATAACACCTGCAAAAAAAGAAAAAACAGGAATTCAAAAGTACTTATACCAATCGACAAACATATATCAAACAAAATTTTACATAACAAAATATAACACCACTTTTTCGCAATTGTTAAATAAATAAACATGCAATTATTTCCGGTTTTGAAATTGTTACGATGTAAAACGACAGAAGTGATCACATGTGACCTTATACCTCAATTTCCTGGGCAACTGTTTTCTTTATTTAAACACTAACCGTATAAAACCTTGTTTTCAATATTGACAATGTATTTCCGTAAACTTTGATCTAAGACATCGTGGAAAAATGCAGGTTTGCGAAATTGTTAAATTTACCGTTCAAAATTCAAAACTGTTTAGTTCGACCTAAAAGGTTTGTTTGAAACAGTTACAAAAGTTACAGCATGCATTGTCTCAAAACTTTAATTTCATTTGCACAAGGTGCACTTGAATCAAATATCAATGCTCGACAAATCATTCACATTCTACCTGTTTCAACAAGCTTAGTAAACATAACATATTATGTTTTAAGACAATGTATTACCATCCTAGAGTATATGCGCCATGTCAATGACTTCGGTACAGGCATGAACACACTTATAGTGTTCAATCTGTTCTAAAGATTCCTTGCCCGACTTTAGCTTTACTTTTTGTCCGTTTTTGGTATTAGCATATTTTCAACGTTTGTAGTAGACTTTGGACATTTATATAAAATTCCCCACGTGCAATACTGAAAATACAATATCGTCGAAATACACATCTAATGAAATAAAATTGGTACCGTTGATTTTATGTTTTTTTGGTTTAGTCTGAATATAACCCTATGTAAGCATTTGTTTGATATTTTTATAGATGTTTTTATTTTGTCATTATGTGGATTTTCTTATTTATAAAAAAATAAAATAGAAAGAAAAACCATATAATTACAGTTCAGATGCTACAATAATGAAACTTCAGATTTAAACAAGTTTTTTTGTTGACCTAACAAACTACCGCAATTTTAAGTCTAAGACCCACGCATCCAGCCATTTTATCTTCTACGGCGAGTTGCCGTTATTATAAATCCCATCAGTAGTTGATTATATTACGAGGTATGGCCGCTATATAGCCTTTTGGGATGAGGTGGTGTAAACAATAACCAATCAATCAATCGATATTACATAATTAGCGTTTGTTATTGCATATACTAGTATATTGTTCTGTATTCTTCTTCCATGTTTTATCCCAGGCATAGATTACCTTAGCCGTATTTGGAGTTTAGGGACATCAATGCTCTTCAACTCTGTACTTGTTTGGCTTTCCACCTATTTTGATCTGAGCGCCACCGGTGAGTCTTATGTAGACAAAACGCGCGCCTGGTGTATCAAATTGTAAGTCTGGTACCTTTGATAACTATAAGGTAATAAAAGGAATTTGCGTAACTACTACTTGCAGTTTTTTAAATCCAGAATTGTGCAAAAAGGAAATAATTTCCATTAGTTTGAATTATTAAAGAAATTGTTTCTGCTATATATACGGTATTTACTCACCAGGATCTTGTGTCGCAGAACAGTTAAATTGGGTTGATGTACATGATATTGTGAAGTTAGTGTTCGCTTGATAG
The DNA here is from genome assembly GCA_019925275.1 of Mytilus edulis. Classification (NCBI taxonomy): domain Eukaryota; kingdom Metazoa; phylum Mollusca; class Bivalvia; order Mytilida; family Mytilidae; genus Mytilus; species Mytilus edulis. Next base: position 51,993,367 of record CM034352.1, on the reverse strand, counting down.
CATTGTGGAGCATTAAAAGGATCACAGATTCCTAAAACAAATTAAAACAAATGATTACTAGTACTACAGCTGTACACAAAAGATACGACGCATTTCAAAATCCTGCACCAGCCATAGTTTGATACATACAGGACTTCAAATAAAAAAAAAATGTGTTACTATACCTATCAGATGGATCTTGATTATCAATGATCCTGTCAATACTGCCGACTCCGCGACAATCCACTTTATATGTAACTATTCTGATAGTAATCTAATGCAATATATAGATATAATTGCCTAGGCTCCGTGTTGAAGACCGTACCTTGACTTTGGGTTTACTTTTGTAAATTGTATGGAGAGTTGTCGTATTGGCATTGATAACCCCACCTTTGCTTGTATGCTTAACCGTAATTTCCATCCATAACCATTTGCAACATTACGGCATTTTTCATTAAATAAGTAAGGAAACTAACACTACCCAGTTAGGATTCTACTTCGTCAAAAGTTTTACCATCATAGCCGCGTTTGCAATATTTCTTCCCTCTCGATAATTAAAAACAACAATTCCCTTAAATACCTACATATTTCATGGTTTTCCACAATCTACAGTGAAAACTATTTTAGAAATAAACCCCGATCAAGAAGTTATTTGTTCCACTGTACTAAAAGTGATATTTCGTTTCAGATGATGTTTGTTCAATACTTACCGGGTGGGTGATGTCTATGACCCTCTCCGGTGTAATTCCTTGTCCTGCTACCCAAACACAATTTGGGTCTCCTAATTCAAAGCCATTTGTCATTCCATCCTCATCTGAATCCATTTGACACAGAGTTGTGTCCCATACCTAAATTTATAAATTAACTTTATACTTTATCTTTACAGAAACCCTTTCCAATAAGATATTAACTTCAACAGAAAATGCACTCAGTTTATTAGTTTTTGCCTGGTCATGGAAATCCAATTTATATTTTTTTATGAAAGTATTTAAGAATTATGTATGTCAATATTATTATCTTTGTGTATTCATATTAATAAAAAGTAAAACAACAAAAATGCCGAAATTCCAATGAAAATGCAAAACGGAACGTTCCATTAATTGGCAAAAGTAAACGCTCAAAGGAATCAAACAAACGTAAAACATCTTTCTTATTTCTAACTTGTACATGCAATTCCTTAAAACGGAAATTGTGGATAATACCTGGTTTTATAACTAGCTAAACTTCTCACTTTTAAGTTATTCGCATATAATTCCGTTATATAGTTTGCTCTAGATAAACTCATCATAGATACTAGAATTGAAATTTTGTATTTGCGCCCGAAACGCGTTTTGTGAACAAAAGCTCATCAGTGAAGCTCGAATGAAAAAAAGTTAAAAGAGCCAAATAAAGTACGTAGTTGAAGAGCAAGGCTTAGATTCATATTTCGTTTAAATGTCAAAATCTGAAATATAGAGGGTTGCTTTTATAACTGGTTATCAAAATATATCTTTAAATTGTGAATTAACTTTTTAAAACATATTTTCTGAAGTTATAATCCTACCACACTAAATGTGACTCTTATGGTCAATATGCATATGCTAAACGACCTCTTTGAGTTTGTAACAACACGTAAATCGCAAATATTAATGCATTAAATAAAGTACGTCAGGAAATGATGATGTAATTTTATAACTGTAAATGAAACTTTTACAGATAAACCTGTTAATGATGGCTTTTTACCAAACTTTCCCATGTCACGTGCAACGTAATAGATCCCACTTTAATATGCAACTGAAACGGCACCTTTTCCCGATCTCGCAACTTCTTTCCGGTTTTGGGTAAGGTTCGCATTGATCAATCCATAGTTTTCTTTGTAGTCTTTTGTGTACAATTGTTTATTTCTTTGCATTTTTTAATTTGCACATTGTGTTTCCGATTTCGTAAGTTGGGGAACCTATTGTCAAAAGGACATGAGAACTACGGTATCGTAGCTATGTTTTAGATAACGGTTTTATGATCTTAATAATTCTATAATATTAGTTTTATGATTCTGTTTGTCAAATGGTGTCCTGTTATTTTTCTCTATTGTAAAAAAATATTACCTTATTGTTAGCAGCAAAATCTAAACCAAAAGAATTTCTTGGACCACCACCTTCTTTTTTTAAACGTCCAACACCTTGCCATTTCACATTCGGTTGACATGGATGGTCAACATTGTTGCCGTTTGGAATATTGTTTTGAAAAGATGAAAAGCATGCTACTTCTGCAATGCACAGGCTTATGACTGCAGAAAGTATCCTTCAATAAACATCCGCATACAAAACAATTTTATCATGAGTATTAAATTGGAAAAATCTAAAGTATATAATGGTGTACCAAACTAGATTTTCTGAAATTAATAAATCTGCTTACCTGAATAAACAAGAATGTGTCCCCAGTACACAGATTCCCAACCGCACTATCATTTTCTATGTTCAGTGGACCGTGAAAATGGGGAGGGAAATCTCTAATTTGAAAGTAAAATTAGAAAGATCATATCATAGGGAACATGTGTACTAAGTTTCAAGTTGATTGGACTTCAACTTCATCAATAACTATCTCGACCATAAACTTCAACCTGAAGCGGGGCGGACGAATGGACGAACGGATGGATGAACGAACGCACAGACTAGAAAACATAATGCCTATAAATGGGGCATAAAAAAGAATGTTATTGACTTTTAATGGGTTTTTTAATTGTTTCTCTTATATGGCAAAATAGATTGGAGATAACCCGCTTGGGTTTAAAGGTAGTGATTTATAAATCGTGTGTGTAGATAGTTGGAGTAGGGATTACGATTTTTTGGCTTCAAAATTAACAAACAAAACATTCGTTCATAGAAATGTTAAGTCATAAGCAGGTGTTATTATGAATCGGTTTAACCAACACTACGTACGTTGTATCTATCTAAATATAAAACCAATAAATGAAAATAAATATATCATCAAAATAGTATAAGGAAGATGTACATCCTCTTTTCCTAAATACGGAATCATAAATCAATTCGTAGGAATTTGTCCTGAACTACCAAATTGCAAGCACCTCGAGGAAATTAAACCTTCGAGTCTTCTTAAAATCAAAAGTTTATTTGGTTGAGCCAAACATCTGATGGATGAATGTATAACATATGGGGTGTATTTACATCACCATATGCATGCCACCATCTCCTGTTAATAAATTGTTTTAATCAATAATTGATAATGCAACATAAAATTTGAAAAGAGAGTATAAAAGCCTTCAAACATTAGATTATTTCAATATTTTAAATCAAACGTATGAGACATCGTGAAATCTCATTGAAACCTGTATCAGGCGTGAAAATGTTATCTCCGTTGGAAGCCTGCTTTGAATACAAAATTTGTCATATAATACTTTAAATTAAATGTTTCCTATACTTAAACATGTTAAATGGCTTAGATTATTATAAACATGTTGAACTAGACGGTTTTAAAAAAAAAATCCTTTATTTTATCCAAATCTTCAAAAATGTACTGCTATTTAATTATTTACCCGCAAGTAGATCATTCATCATCAATGTTTTAGCTTTATTTCACAAAATTGAACCATACTGGCTGCTAAAAGCGAAAATATTTCACTATTTCACTTTCATTAATGATTGAACAATATAATTGTACTTAATATTTTTTTCATATCTCGTAGCTAGTGCCCCTTTAAATGAAACGAGTCAGTAAATTAAATGACAATAAAAACATACGTGCGTAAAAAATATATATACATGCACAAATAAATAACTGAAAAGAAGCAGATTTAGAAAACAAGGATCATTAGAAAACTTACCAATGCATTGTTAATGAAATAAACTGAACTATTCAACAAGAACACACAAGCGCATGTTGTATTCAAACAAAACAGAACACTTTGAATACTTCAACTGACCATCAGTGACGGACCAATCAGAAAGGTATGAACGACTATTTTATATTTTTTCACGAAAAGCCCTACATTTTACAGTGAACGTCAACGTTATATTTAGATTTAAATCTTTATGACTTTCAAAACCGATATTTTGATAAACATGTGCAACAGAGAATAAATTAAATGGTTCCTGCTAAAGTGCAAGGCTTCTATCTAATGACGCAATTCATAACATACCTTTTTAATACTTTTATAATAATCGTCATTATCATTTACTGATGTGATGAAACCGTTTCGTCAATAGATTACTCCAGAAATCAGGTGATTTCATTACTAATATTTAAAGCTAATACACTATTATAGTGTTTTTCTCAGGGTGCATTATCCGACAAGTTTTCTATCCTGGCAAAGTTTATCTATAATAAATTGTTAACCTCGCCCAGTATTTCGACCCTGACACAGTTCAAATGATAAATTTAGGTGTTGGTTCGCCAATTGTCTTGAACCTTGGTCTTGGTTAGTTTATATTCCAGTAATATGATTTAGTATCCTTGAATGTATCATTATCATCTCGATCCTAACAAGACTTATTTGTTATTTTAACTTTTGGCAAAGGTTGAATTATCGCCCGGCGTCTCGACCCTGTCACAGTTTATACGATATATTTACTTCAAGTCTGCGATGTTTTCCTCCGGCTAATGTATAAAATTAGCAAGGTTTAAACTATAATTGTGAAAAGATGTATAATGTTGGTTTTGACGGATATCTACGAAAAATACCAGCCGAGAAAGTAGTTTGCCGATGTTTAAATTTCATGAATCCATTAGAATATATTTTTTAACCGCCAGAATCGTATGAACTCAAAACGGGGAGGGACCGAGTGCGTCGACAGGGTAGGCGTCTTCTGCTTTGCATGCATTTTGGTATTTAAAAAAATAAAAACCGCGAACATAATAGCATGTGGTATGATACAATCATCGATCCAAGAACTCGTGATGGTGACTGTTTAAACTTTTATCTTTCTATAAATCAGTGCTGAGAAATGAGAAGTTGACAACGGGAAAGCTCAAAGCATCAGGTTTGTCATGATAGATCCTATTTTTAAGTCGTCCATCTGTGCCAATATCCATAAAAAAAAGATCTAATTACTAGTTTCGATTGTATCATAAATTCTAAAATATTTATTACGGTACAAGCACTCATCTTGACACACACAGATATGAAATATTTGTCGCTGGCAATTGAGAACCCACATATTCGTCTTATGATATGTCTGTTGTTTGAATGTTGAATAAAATTTTAGTGGATGCTAAGTCTTTTAAATGAACCATTTATTACAATCGATAAATGTTGGTGAATTGTTAATAAGTAAAGAGAGTTACTGATACATGTATATCAAAGTATAAATATTAAAATATGGAGATGTGGTATGATTGGTATGATTGCCAATGATTCAACTATATATATATATATATATCAACCGGAGACCTAAAAACGAGGATGCAAACAAAAACAGGTCACTGTACGACATTCAATAATGAGGATACCTCATACCATATAGAAAGCTATAAAAGTCCCCAACCTAACAAAATGTAAAATAATTTAAATAAAAGTAAGCGTACAGTCTGATTCATGCTAAGATATAATAATTATGACATATCGAGGTTGATATTAAACGGAAACCCTTTCAGTTAAAAAAAAAACTAATTATCCCGCCACATTTGAATATGCCTTACCAGAGTCAGTAGTTGTCCTTAGTTATATCTTAATATATACTCTTCTTCATTTGGAAATTTATTGTTGAGGTCAGATCTTTGAGAGTTTGTGTTGAATTTATTTAAATTCTCAAAATTTGGAGCGATTATGCTGACCGTCTGTTAGGTAGGGTGCATTTTGTGTCATTGGGTTTCTGTCTAATCTACTGTCTCCTTTTGTTCAAGGCATAAGAAAGCACACATCTTTTGTATACAAAGCACAATATCTTAACCATTTCTTGCATAAGAGTTCATAGTTGTGTTTTTGATAGAACAAAAATTATGTAGACAATAAAAAGATATTTATAGATATTAACAGTGAAATCAGCGAATTGCTGCATAAATCTAACGATGAGCACAATTTCATCCCAACAATAGATCGGCGCCATAAAACTATTTGGGTAAAGTTTTTTTACTCAGCCTGAGAATTTTCTCATTTTTTTTATTCTCAGCAAAATGCACCGCCATAAAAAAAAATCTCAGATATTTTCTTACTCAAAGTTAAGAATATTCTTAAATATTTGAGTATAGCCAAAACCATACTTAAGTATATAAAAAAATCTTAAATGTTTTTTTTAAAGGTAATTTGATATAAAATTACAAATGTTGATAGTGTTTTTGTTAAAATTTGCAATGAAGAACTTCACTTATCTCCTCAAATCAAATTCTATCCAAAGGAACATACACATCTTTATTTCTTTACATATTTTTTTTCATACATTTTTTAGGATGAATACTCAAAATCAATGTTGTCTAAAAAAGCTGATTAATGGGGTGCTTAAATGTGCATTTTTTTACATAAAAAATAAGAGTAAGGTAAAACGACTGATATATGTCTCATAATTCTGTAAAAGCATATGAAAATTAAAAATGTAAGTTGATAACCCCATCTTTGTTAGTTGGTTGTACCATATTAATGTTACCAAATTTTAAAAGATACTACAAAAAAGGCGACCAATTAAACAGCTTCTCATTGTAGATACTTCTTCACTTTTAACATATCCCGCTTGACGCTTGAATATCTGATCTTTCTTAGAAATTACCCAAATAAACGAGGCGAAAAAATGTGCAAAAAAAAATAAAGAAAAAAGACTGAAAAATGGAGTGCTAAAATGTACGATTTCCTTATATAAAAATTAAGAATAAGGTAAAACGAGTGAAATAATGAACTGGTCGTAATCGGAAATGGTCAATTGATGTACGTAAGCATTGCAATTTCTGTACATCCATAACCATCAGTATTTTGCTCAAAAATCACGATCTTGCATCAGGAGTTAACAAATCTTGACGTATCATTTCGTCCACTATTACAGACAAAGTACATATACTTTTTTTCTGAAGAAAATTCTTTAATTTGTTCATATTAAGAAGAAGTGTATATTATTCTAATTGTTTCCTTCCAGGAAGCAATTCCCCGACATATTTTCCGTATGCAAAGTGACCTCCGTGTGACCCATCTCGTAAAAATCCGGTGATCGCAATACGCATGGATGTCCTTAAAATAAACTATTATCTGATTGTACATGTTAAACACGTGCTCAATATCCATGCTTTTTGGTGGATTGTTGACAAACAGGTACCAATCGTTAAACTTCGGCTTCAAAACACGAACTTTAATTACCTGCTATATTTTCACAACACTGACCGATTGAAAAAAAAATTGACGATTATACGAAATTTATGCGAAAAAAATGATAAAATCGTGCACAGAAGACTTAGTTTATGATGTTTGTATGCATTGGTTCAAGAATTGGAATAACATTATTTTTCACCAGTCACTCGTTTATTATGACTTTAAATAGAATCACAGAATCAAAAAAGTCTGAACTCACGTTCGCCAGCATGCTTACTACGTCTTATGTTCCAGTTTTGTAAGATCCATAATTCATTGCAATTTAATACAACATTTTTTGGTAAGGGCTATTTGACTGATACTCGAGGACGGATAATAATTACATTGTTTTCGATTTTTTTTTTGATTTTTTTTTGTTCACTTCCAATAGATTTTAAATATATGCTCCAAAATAGATGATAGATAGACATTTTTTATATTTTGTTGGACAGTTGGGCTTATCAATGTCTTTTCTCTCTTAAATCTATTTCTACAATTTACTACTGGTACATCAATTAGATTGCAGTACCGGTACCTCATATCTACTAAACCAAATACATGTATAAATCAAATATACCCACATGTTATGTCATCCTATCTACTATTTATTATCTTAGATATCAAAAGTTTTACAAAGAAAGTAAAAAAAAATCCCCCCTGTTTGGTTTTAAACAGATATTAGTTAAAATATTGATATTCTGGAACTTGTATCATTTGTGCAGTACAGTAGTATAGTGACAGATTCGAGGGGGGTATTGTTGTCACTCATATGTCGTTGATCCAGACAAATCATTTATCATGTCAAAATCATGATACAGAAGGAAATTTCCATATGCACGATCAGAATTTTACAGAAAATAATTCTTACTGAATAGAGAAAAATAGAACATCTCCCCCTACTCCCCTTTTTCATGACCCTCATAAATCGGATAGTTTTGTTTGTTTTATTAAACTGTTTTTATTTTCGAAAATGATATTTTTACAAGATGTTGTTAATAACTGTAATGGACATTAAATATATGCCATGCCTTCTCAGACAACGTCGTACTTTTATTTTCTCTTCCTGTGCAATATGATATTAAACTCATTATGCAGAGCAATTTGTATGACTACTTGCATAATTGTTAAATCGTATTAAACATGTTAAATTCTGTATCAGATTTATATTAATATTAAAGTTACATATATCTTGAATATTGAAAACGGATTCAAATTATTTACTGGCTTTCATATTGATTTAAAAATATTTGGTTTGTCGTTTTTGTTGGGGTTTTTATTTCCATTGTAGATGGTCACAAATATAGTCACTAGTGTTGACAGTGGGTTACTTGCCATTAATTTTTATACCTCTTCCAAATTTATTTCTCCATGTTTAATGCCTCAAATTGCAAGAAGGGGGTGAAATTACACTGTAAAAAAATTGGGTTCAGAATTTTAAAGGAAAGTAGTGATTTGGTCCAGCTGAAAAAGGTTGAAAATTAGCACTTCGGAAGCTGTCAAAAGATTTCAAGACGCCCTAAACATAAAATTGTCCATATTTTTCATTTTATCTTCTAAAAGAAATGCATTACGAAATAATTGTGGTCTCGGACCAGATGACCAGATGTGAGAAAAAAGCAGCTTTGTTTCTCTTAAAATTGTCACATGGTGTCTTATGTCGTCTGAATACATGATGTATGTTATTGATCCGTAATGATTATCTTTTCAAAATGTTTATTTGGCACGCCATACTCGATAGAAGTGCGGACGTGAAAGAAAGCACTCTTCACGTAAACGTCAACAAAGATTGCATTTTATCTTTTAAAAAAATACAAAATATAGATCTAAATAAAGAAATATAAAAATATATATATACATATTTATAAGAAGCTACGGGTAAATAACTCAAGTATTTCAAGATCTTTCTCTTATAATATCTATTAGGTTCTATACTTCTTATGATAACACAAATTATTTGCCGACTTTATATTCTGTGACTTTTTGTCAGGACTGTGGTTACAGATGCTTACTAAATGCTACTTGTCATCTTATCTATCATATATATTCTTTGTATGTTTTACATTATTTTTTAAGAGATAAAACTGCGTTTTAGAGAAGTTTGGTATACGTTTTAGTTTTCAAACAACTATTTTACCACTTACATTACTGAGAAAAAAATACTCAGCTGAGAATATTCTCAACGTTGAGAATATTTTTTTATGGTGGATAAAAAAAGTTCTCATTCTTAGCTGAGTAAAATAATTCATTCTGAGAATATTTTTTTACTTAGCAAAAAAAAGTTTTATGGCGCCGGGGCAAGGATTGTTATAAAAAATATTTAAAAAAAGTATTTAACCAACTTGGTTAAAAAAAAGCCTTAACATTTTAACAGGAACCAATAAATTTATTCTCCATTTCATATCACTTCACGTCTATACGTTTTTTTTTATTTTTAAATTCATTTAAATTTATAAATGTATCCCAAAATAGGTTTCAAAACTAAATAAAACGTTGACGTTTGATATACTATGTAAATCTTTCCTTGACCCTGAAATGTGGGAGTGTAATTTGTCTTTCATTTGGTTTTTCTTCTTTCTGTTTGGTTTTTCCTCATTCATTTGGTATTTCCAAGATTTTGTGATGACACATTTTAAAATTTGTCGTAAAAACTATTACCTGGACTGGACTGGACTGGACTGGACTCTTGGACTGGACTCTTGGACTGGAATCTTGGACTGGACAGGACTGGCGATAGTCTGGACTGGACTGGACTCTCGCATGTTGTTTTTTTTTAAACATGCTTTTATTTTTTATTTGTTTATTTGTTATCTTCTTGTTTATTACAACTGTATGTTTTTTTTATTCAGTAATAGAATTTTAATTTATAATCTTGTCCGTCAAAAGAAGTTGTATTAATTGATGACATTCGACCTTCCGAACAGATGTCTTATATCTATTTAGGTACAGATTGCGCCTCCCCCACCCCCCCCCCCCCCCCCCCCCCACCTAACCTATAATCCTGGATCCGCCCCTGTATATGTTGGTAACTATTTAAATATCTGGAAAAACAAAACATGTGTCGGTAACTAAAAACATCTTAAAATATTAGCAGTGAAATCTGTTGATTTCTGCATCAATCTAGTGACCAAACAATTCATACACCTCAATAAATATTATTGGCAAGGATGATTATAAAAATAGTTAAAAGTATTTCACCGCTTGGTTAAATATAAGGCTTGGTATTTTTTTGCCGGAAACGCTAAAATTTATTCTCCGTTGCACATCATTGCACGTCTATCAGGTTATTATTCTTGAAAAACAATAAATTTATCAAAATAGGTTTTAAAACTAAATATAACATTGTCGTTTGAAATAGAAAGTAAAATTGACCGTGAGAAAGTGGATCATGTCTTTCTGATTGGTCCGTCACCGATGCTCAGTTGAAGTATATATACTGTTCAGTTTTGTTTTTGTACAACCTGCGCCTATCAGTTCTTGCTGACTAGTTAAGTTTTAAAAAAAAATACTTCTTTAACTATGCATTGGTAAGTTTAAAGTAATACTTATATTCTAAATTTGCTTTATTTCATTCATGTGTGCATTTGATCTTTTTTTATTTATTTATTTGTGTGTTTAACTTATTTATTTATTTATTTGTGAACTAGAGTGTTTGTGAACTTAACCTTTTTATTTATTTATTAACAAATATATATATATATATATATTTCATTGGATTGATTTGTTCGTTTAATCTACATCTATCCCTTTTCATCTTTTTCTTTTTTACATTGTGAGTTTTCCCTCATCACAAATAAAGATAAAGAAGCATTTTTTTTTTTTTTTTTTCTTTCTTAAATAAGATCTTTTCATTTTAGCTTTATATAAATAAATGGATGTATTGTGTTTTAACTTATAACCATGATAACTCAAATGTTGAAGCGCAAATGTCCTATAGAAAAAGCAAAATTGTCCGTTTTTATACAAACAAAAATATTCATTAAAAAAAGTGCAAATGTCCTTTAAAAAAGCGCAAACTTCCCGCCCCGCATTGCTTGCTATGCTTGCTATCTGCACATTCAGGCTTTCTGTTTTATACCCTTGAGGTATTTATTTTGTTTCTGAATGTTTTTGAGAGTTTAATATGATGACGGTTAAACCATACTGTATCATTTATTTTTTATTTCATTTTTTAAATGTAAGATTCTGCACGAATCTATGTTGCTTTCACGAGGATGATCTTGAGGAATCCGTAGTAAATTTGCTATCAAGTCTGAATAATTTGCTCAAACATTATTCTGAATTTAAATGTAGCCTTAACATAACATATTTTGAATTGTTCGTAATTCATTTAAAACAGTATTCAAATAATAACATAGGGAGATACAGGTCACTCGTGTTACAGGGGGAAACAGAAATAATAACAGATAGAGAATATTTAAATAGGAATAATGACCAGCAAAATGAGGTATAGATATAAGTCAACATGCCCTAAATGGTTAATTGATCCCTAATAAAAGTTATTGCCCTTGAAAGAATATATTTTTACCTATTTTTGTGTTTGTTTTGTAGAAAGTAAAATAGAAATGATAGATAGAGAGAAACTGGTACAAGTGAAAATGTTCGTCACAATGAGATCTACAAATAAGTCAATATGGCAAAATTGCCCACAAAGCCCCTGTATAACATTTTTTTTATAATCTTATATGCATTTTGTAGAAAACAATATTACATATTGTCGATTGAAAAAAAAAGACGATTTATACAGAACTAGACATTTCAAGTTAATATTACATTGTATATAAACATATAAGCCATTTCAATTGATACTTTATAGTGTGTCTTTCTATGTCGTGATGTTACATGCAGGTTATGGTGAAGGTTGGCGCATGTTAAAACGTTTAAACCCGCTGCATTTATTTGCACCTGTCCTAAGTCAGGAACCTGATGTTCAGTGGTTGTCGTTTGTTGATGTGGTTCATATGTGTTTCTCGTTTCTCGTTTTTTATATAGATTATACCGTTCGTTTTCCTGTTTAAATTGTTTTACACTAGTCATTTTGGGGGCCCTTTACAGCTTGCTGTTCTGTGTGAGCCAAGGCTCCGTGTTGAAGGCCGTACTTTGACCTATACTGGTTTATTTTTTTACAAATTGTGACTGGATGGAGAGTTGTCTCATTGGCACTCATACCACATCTTCTTAATATGTATAAAACCAGATGCTCCGCAGGGCGCAGCTTTATACGACCGCAGAGGTTGAACCCTGAACGGTTGGGGCAAGTATGGACACAACATTCAAGCTGGATTCAGCTCTAAATTTGGATTGTGATTAAATAGTTGACACAGCATAGGTTTCTGACACAGAATGAATGTGGTCTAATAAACTTAAAATTTGTTTTTTTGCCTTTGAGCAATTCATTATGCTGTTGAATATTAATTCTCTCAAAAAAATGTTTGAAGAAATTTTCTTTCTATTTATGAAATCTGAAATGAGAAAAATTGAACCCCTCCCCCCCAATTTTTTTTTCACATCCCCCTTTCCCTTATTCCAAAACTGATCTCAATTCAAATTACTAATGGAGTTTGCAACAATAACTACTCATTTAAATACATCATAAAATATTAAAATGTAAAAAAAAAGTGCTTGTTATCACTGAATGGTAAATATTGTTTTAATTTATCAGTTGGTAGTAAAAGTGAATATACATTGTATATTGTATAAAACAATGATTTAAGTTGATTCAACTACTAATCTGGACAAAGAAAGATAACTCCAATTGAAAATTTCTTGCTATTGCGCAATATTGTGCAATTAGATATTTCTTGCTATTGCGCAATACTGTGCAATTGAAAATACTTCCTATTGCACAATACTGTGCAATTGAAGATTTCTGGCTATTGCGCAATACTGTGCAATTGAAAATTTCTTGCTATTACACAATACTGTGCAATTGAAGATTTCTTGCTATTGCTGAATACTGTGCAATTGAAAAATCTTGCTATTGCACAATACTTAATATAATAATTTGGATCCTGATTTGGACCAACTTGAAAACTGGGCCCATAATCAAAAATCTAAGTACATGTTTAGATTCAGCATATCAAAGAAGCCCAAGAATTCAATTTTTGTTAAAATCAAACTTATTTTAATTTTGGACCCTTTGGACTTTAATGTAGACCAATTTGAAAACGGGACCAAAAATTAAGAATCTACATACACAGTTAGATTTGGCATATCAAAGAATCCCAATTATTCAATTTTTGATGAAATCAAACAAAGTTTAATTTTGGACCCCGATTTGGACCAACTTGAAAACTGGGCCAATAATAAAAAATCTAAGTACATTTTTAGATTCAGCATATCAAAGAACCCCAAGGATTCAATTTTTGTTAAAATCAAACTAAGTTTAATTTTGGACCCTTTGGACCTTATTTAATGTAGACCAATTTGAAAACGGGACCGAAAATTAAGAATCTACATACACAGTTAGATTCGGCATATCAAAGAACCCCAATTATCCTTTTTGGCCCCTAATTCCTAAACAGTTGGAACCAAAACTCCCAAAATCAATCCCAACCTTCCTTTTGTGGACATAAACCTTGTGTCAAAATTTCATAGATTTCTATTTACTTAAACTAAAGTTATAGTGCGAAAACCAAGAAAATGCTTATTTGGGCCCTTTTTGGCCCCTAATTCCTAAACTGTTGGGACCAAAACTTCCAAAATCAATCCCAACCTTCCTTTTGTGATCATAAACCTTGTGTTTAAATTTCATAGATTTATATTTACTTAAACTAAAGTTATAGTGCGAAAACCAAAAGTATTCGGACGACGACGACGACGTGATACCAATATACGACCAAAAAAATTTCAATTTTTGCGGTCGTATAATAAGGAGATGTGGTATGAGTGCCATTGAGACAACTATCCGGTTAAAATCAAGCATATGTAAGCAATTATAGGTCACCGTATGACCTTCACCAATGAGAAAAATCCATACGGTATAATTGCTATAAAAGTCCCCGACATGAAAAATTTGAAACAATTCTAACAAGAAAACTATTAACATACTATTTTTCAAATTAAAAAAAAAGGTTTGAAAAAATGTTTTTATGAAGTAGTAACATAATTTTTGATATCATGAAAAACAAAATGTAAAAAAACAACTTACATGTTGAATTTAACTACTGAATTAGTTTGACAATGCAAACTAAATGTATTACTTCTTTTAATTATTAACATGTTAATGACATATTCTAAAAAATTTGTTCCCAAAGGAAACTTTAATTTCCCATGGGAAAACTTTGTTTCTATAGGAATTTTTGAAATTTCCAAAGAAACAAAATTTCCAATGGAAAGAAAATGATTTCCCATGTGAACAAAGCTTTTAGAATTATTTCCATGGGAACTTTAGTTTCTCATAAGAACTTTAAATTTCCCGTAGAAATTAGATTTTCCCATAGAAATATTCTCGTTAAAAGTCTTAAATTTCCCATTGGAAATTTATCTTTAAAAGTGAATGTGACTTTCTTAGGTGACATTGGTTTTTCCCTCTCTTTTTTTGCGCAACTGTTGTTAACAGAATTTTTACTATATTTCGTACCAGGAAAAAGTCAGATTCGTCAATTTGGAATGGTCAATTTTGTCCCGCATAGTGTTTTATGCTATCATTGTATTCAAAACATGCTTACAATCGTGATTACATTTTCACGCCTTTGCAAAGTTTTCAATGGGGATTTTACGATATCTCAGAAGCATGATCTAAAACAAATATTAATGATATGCTAATGAGTACGTTTATTTGAGTTGATGAAGGCAATTGCACTCTCTTTTCCCAAATTCTATGCTTTATAATCAATCGATTTATTATCAGGAGATGGTGGTATGAATATTGTGATATATATTAACTCGCATACGTAATACCTTCAGAGTTTTGGTTAAACCAAATAAACAGTACACTAGTACTTTGGTTTTAAGATGTCGCAAAGGTGTATTTCCTTATAATTTGACAGTTCAGGACATATTCATACCAAACATTCGACCCTTCATTTAGTAAAAAGATGATGCCAAGCTGCATTGGACGGTATTTACATTTACCGGTGGTATTTTTACATTGATACATCGTACTTAGCGTTGTTTAAATAGATATTTAATACCTGCCTAAGACTTGAAATTTTTATGAATAAAACTTTGGTTTTTGAATTTCGAACCAATTCAAAAAACCCTTCTTCAACTACGCTATTTCTAATTAACTACATAAAACCTAGACTTGTTCTATTCCTTGGATAGCAGGGGTATAGAAGTCAAAAGAGTAAGGACAGGCAACAATTTTCTTTAAACCATGGAAGTTTGAGGGGAAAAGTCAGTCTAGAGTGCTTCTCTGAATTATTTTGCCACTTTTATATGAACATAGCAAAATAAAACATTGAAAGTCAATATAATTCTCTCTGTTTTTTGTTAATTAATGTCAGAAAATTAAGTTCGTCTCATAATTATGCAGTTACAGATTTTTCTGATTTAAGTCTTAAAAATTATTTTGAGTGTGTATGTTTTTTATAGGATATTCCCTACAGTGATTTGCCTGTGCATTGCAAAAGTAGCATGTTTTCCATCGTATCAGGCCAATATTCCAAACGGCAACAATGTTGACCACCCATGTCAGCCGAATGCGAAATGGCAAGGTGTTGGACATTTAAAAAAAGAAGGTCGTGGTCGAAGAAATCCGTTTGGTTTAGATTTTGCTGCCAACGAATGGGTAATATATTTTGATGATGGGTTTGTTTAACGACCTTGATTGGCTATAAAGTTCTCGCAAGGTTGATTTTACAGTAGCATAAACCAAAAACGACAGAATTGGTGAGGAAATAAAACCGTTAACAGGGCCGTAACTACCTATGAGGCAGGGGAGGCAACTGCCCTGAATTTTCTACACCAACATTTTTTTTGAAGTAATAAAATGAAATATAGACAATATGTACACGAAGAACTTGAATTTATATTATAAACAACAAAAGTTTACAGTTTTAACAGTGTTATCATGATACATGATATATCTGTCATTTTCCGGATTTTTGATCGAAAGTGAACCGTTTCAGTATATTTTTTGTTCGTGTTGCCGTCCGTCTGTTATTCAGTATTCGTACGAGAACACATATGAAACTTTGCTTTTGACAACTTTGAATAAAACTTAACTATTCACATTTATTTAGGGGCTCCATTAAGCAGAGGAAGTTTCCTTTGTATTGTGAATCTTTTGATATCGGAAATTCGTTACCGGCTGAATCAGCTGTTGGGGCATTTTTTAACGTCTCCCTGCCGATCGTACGAGAACATTATGGTCAATGCCCCTCCCATTCGTTGAAACAGATACTTTCTAAACTAAGTATATACTAGTTTTGAAAGTCCCTGGTTGTAGCTAGATACATGTCTGTTCAGCTTTCAACCATATTGAAATTCCAGGTCCTCGACAAAAAAAAATATCTTGCTTTCTATGATCTTGCTTTATATGTTCTATTTAACTTACCAGTTTGATTTCTAACAAAAATATCTTTAAATACAGATAACAATTGTTTGCATAAAAATTGCTTCCAGGGTCCAGCAATACTGATGTTTCTTAAAGTAAGTAAATCGAAGGAAAACGGGTAATTTTTAAGCCATTTAACTGCGAGAAAAAAATCGGCGGGGGCTGCGCTCCCTATCCCCTCTCTTTGGGGCCTCAATCGGTGGCCCCCAAACCCCTGCCTCCCCTGAATTCGAACCCTAGTTACGGCCCTGGTTAATGAAAACAAAGATAGACAAAAGAATTCAAAAAGGAAAACGGTTGATAAACAGTCGTACACACGAAACACTACACAGAAAACTAAAGATCGAGCAATTTTTCACTAGAGGCATCGGTCATGTTGCACGTGACAAGTGAAAGTTAGATGAAAAGTAATAAAATGTAAAGCAGAGAGTAAAACATGGTGCATTTCCGTTATGTTTTATCTGCAAAAGTCTCATATAAGCGTACTATTACTTATTTAATGCATTAATAACTGCGATTTACATGTTGTAAAAAATCAAAGAGGTCGTTTAGCATAATATGCATATTGACCACACGGGTCACACCTTGTCTAAAACTTCATATTGTAAAACAAAATTACAGCAAATCGTAATAATATGCATATACAAACAATGTCGAATTTTGACATACACAATGTTTCTCGTATTTCTTCAACATTACACTTGAATTTTTATGACTAGGCAAAAAATGCATTTATTAAAGAAATGAACCTTTTATAACCTGAAGGATTGAGGCATATGAACAGTACAAATATATAAGTAACGCAATGCAAAAATTGATAAAATATCAAAACATAGTAGATCGGGAGTCAAGGAAGTAATAATACTTAATATGCAGGTGTATAGTCAAACCTCTTCTTTTATGAATGGAGTAAGATGCATTTTATCAATGATGATAGAATAATAACCCTATTGCAATCTATGTACAACAAGTTCTTAGAGGTCGTGTAGTGTGTTAGTTCACCAAACTCCATACACCCTTTTCCGTTAATTCACCGCAATACATTGTATCTGTTGAATTTGAAAGATGCTTATTGAAAAGAGTATCTGTAAAAAAAATATGAATTGAAAAAGTTGTGATTTGAATTGATTTAGGTATGGAACACAACTCTGTGTCAAATGGATTCAGATGGGGATGGAATGACAAATGGCTATGAATTAGGAGACCCGAACTGTGTCTGGGCAGCAGGAGAAGAAATGACACCAACGAGAGTCACAGACATCACCCATCCCGGTAAGCATTGAAAGCTGATTACTTGTTAAAAAAGCGGATTCATTTTAAAATGTTGTTCACTGTACATTGTGGGAACCTTGGAAATACAGACATTTTAGGGAATTGTTGTTTAAAAAATTAAAATCTTATTGTACCATTATATAATCGTGGTGACTTCCCGGTTTTTTGGTCGAGTATGTGTTCCTCCATCTGTAGTTTTCTGTGTATTGAATTGCGGACTTGTGTTTGTCTCTTTTTTTTTTGTCATAGTATTGCTGGTCTTTTTTGGATTTTGTTTTTTTATTACCCCTTGATATATATGTTTAATTTTTCATCGATATAAATTCGTCCAAATCAATCTGTTAATATTTATCCACAATAAATAGAAAAAAATGAAAATGAAACTATCGAGAGTGAGAGTGGATTAATATTGTCAACGGGGTAAAGAGGTGCATGTTACTATGTCTCTCTACTGATTTATTAGAAAATGCCGTGTGTAATGTTGCAAATTGTAATAAAGGGCTTTTCCACTAAGCAAATTTTATCAACGGTGTGGTGTTATACAAATTTACCAAACTGGTCAGAATCGGTTTGAATGCAAATATTTCTAAATACATATATATTGTTTCGCAAATTGCATACGTAGTTTCATATGAAAAGAACTGTCGAAAAGTCATAGTATTGACAGGAACATTGATAATGTTCGAGTTGCTAGTTATAATACCACATCTGCTTTTTATATGAAGCCTCGCAAGTGTCAACATGCAGTTGTAGAATTTTGATTTGCTTATATTGGTTTTTTTTTAAATTTTACAATCATTTGTTTTTTTTTGTTTGTTTTTTTTTTAGGAATGTGTGATCCTTTCAATGCTCCAGAATGCTATCAAGCAAATACAGACTTCACAATACCATGTACACCAAACCCTTTTAACTGTAATGCAACACAAGATTCTGGTGAGTGAATACCTTACATCAGAAACAATTTCTCTATTAGGCAAAATGTACGGAAATCCAACTCGTCGTTGGAATGCACACCGAACAAAAAAGACTGGATGCATTGGCAGTTAGACGGAGAATTGTAGTTTTTGTAAAAAATAAAACAATTGTACGTCTTTAAATCTGAAGTTTCGTTGTTGTAGCAGTTTTTTTTTTAAATATATCGTTTTTTGTATTCTTATGATCAATAATTAAGAAAAGACCAAATGAAATAATACCCAACAAATGATGTCTAAGATATTCAGGCAAATTCATTATCCAATATACCCTCATTTTCCAGTAGCTTTCGTAATTTCCCGCCTTTCATCACTGTCCTCTTACCTTGCAAGGCCAACTTTAAGTATTAGATGATAATGTTCTTGGGGCATATACATATAGAATGAGCAAACATTGTCTTTTAAAACATAGGACATATTTGTACAAAGCTTCAAAACAGGTAAAATGTGAGGCTTTTTTCGAGCATTTTTATCCTGTTTCGAGCTCTGAGCATACATTTTTTTATTTTACAGTTGTGAAAAAGAGGGTTAAATCACTGTTTGTAAAACGTGTTTGATATAAGTTCTTGTGTATCGCTATTTCATCCTCTATGTTTTTTCTCCTTTTTGCAGGTGTTGTCAATTATACTTACTCCCTCCCTCCGATGACGCCAGTACCAGCCAAGGAAACAACATATATGTGCATGGTATTTGATTTTCCACAAGGGCAAGACCTCCACCTGATTGCTTATGAACCAGCTATAGATAACGCAAATGTGATGCATCATATGACGATCATGGGGTGTATGCCTGGGCGTATGTATTTCATTCTTATATGTAAATATATGAACAATTGTACAAGTCATTCGTGCATGTGTGGTTGGTTTTTTTAACTTTAGAAGGATCACAAGTTTTTATATTTCGGGAGTTTTTATTGTTCCGGTTTCAGTTTTAGACATCTTCTTATGATTAATGTTCGCATGTCTTCTTGAAAGTTTTGTATTTGAAATTTCAACTTTTTTATGACGTTGTCGTCTAGAAGTTATTATTTCTACATCTGTATCCTTCACATAAAATTGTAAATGTGTCACGATTACTTAGGAAGAATGACAATGATCGTAACACAATACAAACACATAACAAAATTAAATCGATGGGTGTCACAAGTAGAACTGCTAGCCTGTTTGGAACAACTGACTTCCAATCCGTTCATTAGCATCCGTTCATTAGTAGGGTTTGTGTTGATCAAACAGTTTTTTCTTTGGTGTTTTGAGGACTGTTGTGATTCTAGATAACAATTAGGCTTACATAGCTCATGGATTTCTTGCCTTAATTGATCGACCTTTAATTATTATATTAACGGTACCAATGTTACTGCATCAGATGTGAATAAAGACAATTGATGCTTCTTAATTGATGCTCGAGACCAAAATATTTGAAAATCCAAAATATAATACAAACGTTGAAGAGCTGATCAACCAAAGGGACCTAAAGTATGGCCAAAACCGGACAATGAATCAGAACTTTGCATGAGGGAAATATATTCTTTGATTTAAAATGAATTCTAAAATTCTATAACAGTAAATTTCAATCAAACAATTTTAACATATTTATTTTCAACTCTTCATCTTCGGTTTTCAGTAAGTTTCATGTTTTTTAACCTTTAGTTAATTTTAACGATCACCAAAAATATATAAAAGGTGGTTTTTTTCTGACGGAAGTGTTAGTGGCTTATTCCAAAGTTTTTGAGAACAGAGCACATAATTTTTTTCTGATAACTGTAATTTTATATCTATTCGTGGTGTTTTTGCTCTACAAGTATACAAGTTAGCAGTATAACTTCATGTTTTAGAGACAGTGCCTCCTAATGAGGTTGGTGTTCCTCATGAATGTGGAATGGGAGCTTCAAGTTCCTGTCAAATTGTATTAGGTGTATGGTCTTTGGGATTCTCTGGTCATTGTTTGCCTGATGAAGCCGGAATCAGAATTGGACCAAACAAGTATACACAAGGTGCTATACAAGTATGTAAATTATTTAACCTGTAAATGTTAGACTGTTGATAACGATGTGAGAATTTTTTTGATAGTCCAGAACTTTTATACTTAAAGTAAACATACCATGGGAGTGAAACAAATGTTAAAAAACTGGCTTTACCTGTTTTGCTGGAAGGACATCAATAACAAAAACCATTGTGTATCATTCGAAAAAGAAATTTAATGCAGTTTTGTGTCATAAAAAATATTGGGGTTGATCTCAGTTGTTCTGAAAAGGCTACAGTACCAAAACATATTTTTTTTAATAATACATAATCTGCGTTTCGTTCCTAGGGTACTAATAAACATGGATGGATAACCCATATCCTTTGTATTTCTATCATGTAGTGCAATAATCAGATGATTACCAATTATCATTACTGTTTCCCCTATCTTGAATATGATAACCCTTCATTATGTAATCGTTCAGCTAGAAACTACCATTGGCGTTTCAGGGGAGGTATGAGGAGGATTTCGTAAATACATATCCTGGCCTAGTAAGAGCTGAAAAGGAATGATCTTACACAAATCAGAATGAAAATGAATAATCGTGCACAAAATATGATAAAAATGTAAAATCTTGCAAATTAATATTCTGCAACACAATATGCAGAAAAAAGTTATAAAAAGTATAAAAGTTGTATAAAAGTGAACAAAATTAAGCATGTATAAAAACAAATGAAAATGAATGTTAAATCCGCTATTAAGGATATTAATGGTGTAATAGTGTTGAGTTGCATTGAAAGGTTTGTTCATATCGATCGACAATTCCACTTCAAATAATGGATTGCCGATCTGAAAAAAAAAACTGGTTTGCTTTCAATATAATACCAATTGTATATTTTTACAGTTACATTGGACAAATCCGCTACTTTCAAACAGCCTAAATGACGGATCAGGAATGAAACTTTACTTTACGCCTAACTTACGTCCAAATGATGCTGGAATTTTCATCACCGGTCAAAATTATCTGAACATACCATCAGGTCTCGAGAGTCACCAAGAAGAAGGCGAATGTCCAGCCGATTGTACCAATCAGCTCTTCACAGGAAATTTACATGTGTTTTCAGCTTTGAACCATATGCATTATTTGGGTAAATTAAATTATTCTAGAAAAATCAATGTTGCATTTCGGTTGACTGAATATAATCAACGAGGTTATACTTCCGATTAAAACTCCTGGATATAATCTATTCCTCAACGTATTTCCCAACCGTAGAAATGTTTGATCTAATGTCACTAACTAACAAATATCAGCAACCGGTTTATACTCAGTAAAGAAATCATTACGAGTAGATGAATGTCACAGTTGTAAGGCACTCAGTAAAGAAACAACCAAATAGTAAAGAATCATCTTTTATTGCTGTTCTACATCTTGAAACTTATTAGCAAGTCTTCAACGATTAACTGAAAGGACCATAATACTTCATGTGAGATGGCAATCATACATTGTTTATAAAAAGTAAAATAACGAAAATACCGAACGGAAAATTCCTAATCAAATGGCAAAATCAAAAGCTCAAACACATTAAACGAATGGATATTCGCTCTCCGCTTGTTTGTTGGACTTGTTCAAGGTTTTTTTAACATCTATATTGTAGGCAGTGAAATGAAAGTAGAACTACACAGGAACGGGGCAAAGATTGCAGATCTAACAGATGATCCTTTATATGTTTATGATTCTCCTCAACTTCACGAGTAAGTATTTTTAAAACATCTTGTCGCTTTCTTTTCTTTGTTTTACCGGGTACCTCTTTTATATACCAATAATAACTGTGTTAGCCACATTAAAGGACGCCAATTCTGTCCGATAAGGTATGTTTTATTTTTGCTCAATTATGTCGATTTTGTTTTTCGTGTAATCATTATTATTGTATATTTCAAAAGACATGTACAAATAAGGAGGGTTAAGATCTCACAAACATGTTTAATCCCGCCGCATTGTTTGTTCCTGTCCCAAGTCAGGAACTTTTGGTCTTTGTTAGTATTGTATGTTTTTTTTAGTTTTGGTTCATTTATGTGTTTCGGAGTTTAGTGTGTCGTCCATTTTTGCTGAACTAGTAAACATTATTGTTAAGGGGCCAGCTGAAGCCCGCCTCCGGGTGCTGCATGGATTTTCTCGCTGTGTTGAAAACCCATTGGTGGCCTTGGGCTCCTCTTTGGTCGAGTTGTTGTCTCTTTAACACATTCCCCCGTTTCCATTCTCCCTTTATTATCATTGATCTTGTTATATTTATAAATTAACTGTTTACAAAATTTTTAATTTTTTGAAATACTAAGGCTTTTCTACCTCAGGCATAGATTACCTTAGCTGTATTTGGCAACACTTTTAGGAATTTTGGATCTCAATGCTCTTCAACTTCGTACTTTATTTGGCTTTTTTTTTTTTTTTTTTTTTTTTTTAACTTTTTTGGATTCGAGCGTCACTGATGAGTCTTTTGTAGACGAAACGCGCGTCTGGCGTATATATAAAATTTAGTCCTGGTATCTATGATGAGTTTATTTACAACCACTGGGTCGATGCCACTGCTGGTGGAGATTTATTTCCCGAGGGTATCACAAGCCCAGTAGTCAGCACTTGTTGTGCTGACATGAATTATCATTGATATTGTTATATTTATAAATTAACTGTTTACAAAATTTTGAATTTTTTGAAATACTAAGGCTTTTCTACCTCAGGCATAGATTACCTTAGCTGTATTTGGCAACCCTTTAGGAATTTTGGATCTCAATGCTCTTCAACTTCGTACTTTATTTGGCTTTTTTTTTTTTTTTTTTTTTTTTTAACTTTTTTGGATTCGAGCGTCACTGATGAGTCTTTTGTAGACGAAACGCGCGTCTGGCGTATATATAAATTTAGTCCTGGTATCTATGATGAGTTTATTTACAACCACTGGGTCGATGCCACTGCTGTTAGAGATTTATTTCCCCGAGGGTATCACAAGCCCAGTAGTCAGCACTTGTTGTGCTGACATGAATTATCATTGATATTGTTATATTTATAAATTAACTGTTTACAAAATTTTGAATTTTTTTAAATACTAAGGCTTTTCTACCTCAGGCATAGATTACCTTAGCTGTATTTGGCAACACTTTTAGGAATATTGGATCTCAATGCTCTTCAACTTCGTACTTTATTTGGCTTTTTTTTTTCTTTTTTTTTTTTTTAACTTTTTTGGATTCGAGCGTCACTGATGAGTCTTTTGTAGACGAAACGCGCATCTGGCGTATATATAAAATTTAGTCCTGGTATCTATGATGAGTTTATTTACATTGTTCTGTTGGACCCTTTTATAGGTATATCCAATCACAACGTTCCAATTTGACTTCTTTTGTATGAGGAGGGTACACAAACGAACAACTTCATAACAAGATTTTCCCTTAAACAGATAACACAAGTAACACTAAAAGCAATGAAGAACCTGAGACTTGTATAAAACAATTGTGATGTCAAGTGCTCCAGTAGGGTAAACATGCCAATTTTATTATGCAAGACTGTATTTATTGGTTATCGCGGCCTTTTCATAATATTTATATTCTATAAAATACAAAAAAGCGATTTATTTATAGTGAACCAACATTTAGATTTTACATGAATCACTATAAACATAATATTATAGAATGAGAATGTGTATTTCTAGGCTTTCACCAGCAATTGAAGTTATGCCTGGTGACAGTATCGCCACCAAATGTACATATAAATCAACATCTCGTTCCGGAACTACGTTATATGGTCAATCAACCTTTGATGAAATGTGCTTTGGTTTATTATATACTACCCCAGTGGCAAATATTGCCGGCGCGTGGACTTGTATTTCGTTCAAAGGAATTTCCCAATGCGAAATTGATTCAGGAAACGTCGATGGTTGCAACATATTTGATTTCTTCAATTTTGGTAATCCAGTCAGTAAAGATAGGTACGACACTGTAATAAAAAATTGTCCGTTATTCGTCGCCGGTTCATATGATTGCATGGTTGCGCAGATGTCTATCAGAAACGACCCCTGCATGGCATCGGACGTATATGATTTGATAATTAGTAAAAATAATGGTTGGTACACTGCAGATGCCTTTCACACTGCGATGTTGACACACAATCGCTGCTTCAAGTTTTACGATTTATCAGTAGAACAAAACCAGCAGTTTTATAATTCTATCGTAGACAATTGCGAACCATGGGGTAGTTGTTTGGAGCAGTGTGACACAGCAATTGATGCTCAAATGAATCAAGCATGCATGCGCCCGGGTACGTATGAGCATTTTCGATCTTACGCGATTATCAACCAGAACATCCAGTGGATTAGATTTTTTGCATCCGTTGCATCTTGTAGAATCATATAGAATGAGACAAATCCATTTTTAAACCTTTTTTTTAAATATATTCCTTTCACTCATTTTTACAATTTAGATACTTTTAATTAATATATAGAGAGACTTTATGTACATATTTCTGAAGGAAAGACTTAGGAGTTTCCATATTCAAAGAATCTACAAATCCTACTCTTTGTCAATTATCCTGGTAAAATTCATAGAAAATCATGAACAAAACAGAAACTTCTATAGCTTTTGTGTGCAGTATTTGTTTCGATTTTTTCACTATTGTCAAGAAGCTATAACTTGAAATTAAAATCATGAATATATATTATCTTTCAAATTGGGTTTCTTAAAGAGGAAAACACTGCAGTATTGATTTAAATAGACAGGTGTCATCTTCATTAGAAAATAACTTGTTATGATATATACCTGGTTTCGTATCATTTTTGTAACTGCTCAATTTATTATATTTCTTTTTTATTATTGTGTATTTGCCTCGTGTTATACATACGAGTTTTATTGTCTGAGCGTGGCTTAATAACAAAATCTTTAAGATCTTGAATTTATAATAATAGTAGAGTCAAAATTTTGCGAAAGTCTTAATGAAATGAAAAAGTAGAAATGCCAATAAAAAAGACGCAATATTTGTGATGATATGAAATATTATAATCAGAAAAGGGAATCATTCGTATGCGTCACAGATGCCACAATTCATCCAAGGAACACATGGTTAAGGAAAGAAACTAAAGAAATCCGTCCAATTCAGCTGACGAACGAACTAAATCATTGAGATTTTACTGTGGACAAAAATATTTTGTCAAATAATATACTGAAACATTTAACCAAGCTTTCATGTTTATTTTCTTCTTTTTCTTGCATATAGATCTGTAATATGTACATGCTTCATTGCAATATAAATAAAGTAGTTCTCATCAAATGTTTCTTGATTGTTTTGTTTTCTTGATTGCACAATGAGTATGCTGAATACCGGTATATTTTTTGTCTGCTATATTTGGTTTTTGTGTAAACTTTATTGTTTTAGCATACACCAGGCCGTTGGTTTTCTCCGTCGTTAGACATTTTATTGTCTCTAAAATCACCTAGCCTTTTTTTTAAATCACCCCTGCTTAAACTACATGGAGAAATATTTTGAAATATTAGATCAGTGATGATTTTCGTCAAACATGGCAGTATTGTTGACGTAGTTCCCATTTTACCATTCTCATCTTCTTCTCTGAAATTCCCTTGCAATAGACTACTTTCGAGTTCGTTGCATTTCCGTCAAAAACTTTGGTTGTATTGAACATCATTCGTGCGTTTAGGGGCATCCCCATTTCCCTCCCATGTTGAGCGAGCGGTTGAAAAAAATATGATGCTGTATTGCACGAATTATTCGGCAAATTAAATTTTTATAACTGATAATCAGCACTGCTGTCATTGGGGAATTGTGATTAAGTACCTACAGATAAAATTGAGAATGGAAATGGGGAATATGCCAAAGAGACAACAACCCGACCAAAGAGCAGATAACAGCCGAAGGCCAACAATGGGTATTCAACGCAGCGAAAAAATCCCGCAACCGGAGGTGGGCCTCAGCTGGCCCCTAAATAAAAATGTGTACTAGTAAAGTGAAAATGGACGTCATACTAAACTCCAAAACATATAAATGAACTAAAATTAAAAAACATACAAGACTAACAAAGGTCAGAGGCTCCTGACTTGGGACAGGCGCAAAAATGCGGCGGGGTTAAACATGTTTTGTGAGATCTCAACCCTCCCCTATACCTCTAGCCAATATAGAATTAAGAAACACACAGCAATACGCACAGTAAAACTCAGTTTAAAAGAAGTCTGAGTCCATGTCAGAATAGGTAACAAAAGAAACTAAGCAAAATGACAATGATACATACATTAACAAAGGACTACTAGCAGTTACTGACATGCCAGCTCCAGACCTCAATTAAACTGATTGAAAGATTATGTCTTCATCATATAAAAATCAAGCACAATTCCTCCCGTTAGGGGTTTAGTATCATATCATCATAAAATATATGAGAAGAACATAACCCGTATCATGCCAAGAACACACATTATTTCTAGTTTATCCTGCACAATGACGATCACGAAGACGCTTGATGAACTTTAATAGTGCAGGGATACAGGCGATCCCCTCTATCTGGTAAATGACGTCATAAGCGCGCATAATTGACGAACTCTTCCGGTGAAGGACATAACTAGAAAGTGGTCCATTTATTCAAGCTTTCCAGAACTTGTTTATTGAAAGTAACTTACAAACAATCCTCATTTAGTTTTGAACGAAAGAAAAATGTGACCAACAGAGCAATCTTTGATTCTTAATTATTTGTCAAATTTTATAAATATTTTTCTCTTATACTTCAAGTCGAATGATTTTTTTGAAAATCGGATGATTATAAATGTAAAACTGAACTATTAAAGTTAAAGAGATATGTCATTTGCTGGATTTTTCACACATTTTTTTTTATTGCTTGTTCCCCTATTTTCTACTTTATTGAACAATAGCCACTATATAAAGATAAAAAGATGTGGTATGATTACAAATGAGACATCTCTCCACCAGATACCAAATGACGTATCAGCTTTAGGTCACTTTACGACCTTCAACAATGAGCAAAACCGATACCGCATAGTAAGCTATAAAAGGCTCCGAAATGAAAAATGTAAAATAATTCAAACGAGAAAACGAACGAACTGATTTATTTACAAAGAAATAAACGAAAAACTAATATGATATACAACAACAAACGACAACTAAGTTGAATTACAAGATCCTAACTTTGGACATGCATCTTACCTATGTTGTAATTAGATCTTTAAATATAGTGTACATTGGCACTAATATCGATTTTGTCATCAGCAAATTAAAACATAACTAAATTTGTATTCTTTTCAAACGGGATGTATAAAGACACACCCACGTTCATTTTGATCTATAAAGAGGTTAACTCCTAACTATCCTACTGCCTGTCGCTACATTTATTTTTGGCATTGCACAAGTCGTGTCTTCTTTGACTGTTCAAGACGTTAAAATATTAAATCCCTAGGATGTGTTTTAGTTGATTTTAGTCTCTGATGCATGATTTTTTATGATTATTTGTTTTTGGCTTTTAACTAGCTTTCAGTAACTGCGAGTACTCTCAAATCGTACTTTCTTGTTTATTTGACCTGTTGATACTATTTGTAATGCTTTTTGTTATTTAATATTTACTTATTCAGGATTATAACTGGCCTATATACCAGCTTTGATAAGTGTTTGGTATTACTATAAATTTTCACTTCTTTGTACTATGAACATCAAAATTATTTTTTTTGGTGAAATTATTTCCTTCTCCGTTTGAATTGTACATGTATACCTAACAACAAAACTATTTTCATTTACCTGTGTATAAATGCAAATGGTGCATATTTTTGTTCCAGCTTATTGTTGTTTTTCTAAAATTGTTTAACATTTCACAGCGGTATATTTTATTGATTTTATATTTGCATTGTATCAAAGATCAAATTTATTTGTTCAGTGTATGTTGGATCGTGTTTATTTGTCTTTTGATTGTAATGAGTTATGCCATTTCAATTGATACTTTATAGTGTGTTTTTCTATGCTATGGTTTCAGATTAGGGGAAGGTTTGGTACCATTAAAACGTTTAACCCGCTGCAATTGTTTGCACCTGTCCTAAGTCAGGAATCTGATGTTCAGTAGTTGTCGTTTGTTGATGTGGTTCACAAGTGTTTCTCGTTTCTCGTTTTTTATATAGATTAGACCGTTAGTTTTCCTGTTTGAATGGTTTTACACTTGTTATATTTGGGGTCCTTTATAGCTTGCTGTTCGGTGTGATCCAAGGCTCCGCGTTGAATACCGTACTTTGACCTATTGGTTTACATTTTTAAATTTTTTTTTTACTTGGATTGAGAGTTGTCTCATTGGCACTCATACCACATCTTCTTATATCTACTTAAAGAATGTGCACGGTGGGCTAAACATGTTTTCTGACATGAAGCCATCTTTCTAACCAGTGGTGTAACAGAACAACATAAGAACAAACTATAAAAATCAGTTGAAAGGGGCTGAACGCATCAGATCGATACAAAGCACAAACAAAACTAACAAAAAACACAAAAGACAAAGTACAGATCTGAGAGTACTCGAAGTTACTAAAAGCTAGTTCGAAGCCAATAACAACTAATAAATAAATCATGTATCTAAGACTGAGATTATGTTGGTTTAATGATTGGGTCACTTGACATAATTTTTAAAGCGACCCTTCTTTGAATGAAAGTCAATCTTGATCCTAATTGGTCCGTGTATTCCATATGGAAAGATTCGGGGAGGGGGGTAATACTCAGGTCATTTAATCTGCTCATAATAACGATTGGTTGCGGCAATATTTGAATAAAAAGCAACAGTTATGTTTACCGATGATCAAAAATCCTTGAATATATATTATATATATATATTTATCATATGTTTAGTAGTAAATACAGTAGTTTTGCATATGTGATAAATAGCCTGCTGTTTAATCCATATCGCGCAACTTTGATGCGCATCCTTTATCGCATACCCTTTATCGCATACCCTTTATCACACCCCTACCCTTTATCGCATACCCTTTATCACACCCCTACCCTTTATCACATCCCTACTTTTGCATGGACTGTAGTATAATAGTCCAAATAATTATGACGTCTTGAAAGGCTATTATAATTTTTTTCTTTGACGCCTTACTTCGACGTCATAAGGGAGCTACCATTTAATTTTTTTTTTTTTACATAAAGTCAGTTTTGGTTTTTTTTTTGCTTAAGAAAAATTTTCCTCAAAATAGGTAAATTTTTTGAATGACGTCATTGTTTGGTATGTGACGTCACGAACGTCGAGTTTTCATATTGTATGTGACGTCACGAACGTCAAGTTTTCATATTTTTTGGCACACTAAATGCAACTATGAAAAATACAAAACACACAAATTAATACAATAATAAACAAAATATTTTTAAAACAACAGCACGCAAATTGTAAGGTAACCCAGGTGCTTCGGATAAGTAATTGAGCAGTTCTTTTAAGGCCTTTGAAACAAGACAAAAGTAGAACTGAAGGTAACCCAGTGCTATGGATCAGAAAACAGTTCATATAATATAATACTCTTCTGTTAAAATATATGATAAAGTGTATAATACATGGCAAAATCCGTATCACATGCCGTATCACCCTCGACCAATATCATCCCTCGGGCCTAAAGGCCCTTGGGCTGATATTGATGTCTCGGGATGATACGACATATGATACGGATTTTGCCATGTATTATTCTCTATATATAAATATTGAATATGCAAACAAAGAGAAATAACACTGAGGGAATCGAATGAACTGTAAAAAATGAAAACAACACGTTATAAATTGCATGTGTCCGTCTGTAACAAGAACCAAAACGAGTGTGTGTCGACAGGATAAGTCGGATAAGCGTGACCTGTTATGCATGCATCATCCACCATTCAAATTTAGACCCAATCAACACATTACGATAGAGAATAGGGCACACTCGGTAAATTTACAGATCACACGATTATTCTCTTATAATAAGATCTAAGACGCTAAAACTCTCGTATAGGTCATCCAATTCGTGATGTGGCCATACAACTTATATCGATTTAGTCAAAAAGCCTCAATCCTGAACGATGATGTTTTGCATCAGGAGTAAACCTCTCTTATTGTTGTTTGGTCTTATGCGATTATACATACATGTAGCGTATACATTGAGTTTGTAAATGTCATACGATTGGACAGAATATACGGTATGCTACTTCTATGAAATGAAAAATGACAATTGGAAAACTGAAATATTTACGTTTGACATGGATTTTGGTTTGCAGTCGTCCATCTGTTTTATTTCAAGAATAAGATCAAGATCTGAAACAGACCATTTTGTTTCGCTATTACCTGTAATGTCAAATCCACTAGGATATATGAGATGCAAGCACTGGCTGTACATGACGTTTAGTGGAACAGCCATCAACTCTAAATCGGAAAGCGGACCAAATGTGTATAGTATAAGTAAAGTTAAGAGCCAATTGGTCCTGTGTTTGAATTTTTCTAATTTTTAGCTCACCTGGCCCGAAGGGCCAAGTGAGCTTTTCTCATCACTTGGCGTCCATCGGCTGTCGTCGTTAACTTTTTACATTTTGAACTTTTGCTAGAGAATCACTGAATGGAATGAAACCACACATGGCATGAATGTTCCTTATGAGGTGCTAACCAAGTGTTGTTACTTTGAAGCCGATCCATCATCCAAGATGGCCGCCAGCGGGGCCCGGGACTTCGTTTAACATAGGACCCTATGGACAATACATACGAATGTCTTCTTTTAGAGAACCACTGAATGGAATGAAACCAAACATGGTGTTGTGAACGTTAAATATCGCGGCAGTACCTTTTTATAAACGTAACGTCGTTCCCGGCAAATTTGACAGTTGCCGATTTAACGTTACGAAATTCCGCCAACATGTGGCGTTCGAATAACATCTTTGTTTTCTAGCTTGTTATGAATCCTACATTTCTTTAGTTGATTGTATTTACATGCTTTATATTGTTGAATCGGTGTCGAGACTTATGACATCGTGCTTGCTTTCTTTTTAATTCATATTTATGTACGTACTAACAGTTGTTTACATGATAAACTTTGACCGGTAACGAACGATATTTTTACATGCAAGGATAAGGCGTGCTAAGAACTATAAAAAACGGACTTTTCTTATAACGAAACGAATTTGAACCGAGCTTGAAAGAATCCAAGAGGTAATAACGCATACACGAAAAACACATTCAAACGTTTTAACATATTGTATTTCATTTACTTGTATTTAATATTATTGATAATAATAATCTCTGATACTTTTAAAAGTTGTTTAGTCATTATTTAATATCCAGAAACCAAAGATATTGTTTTAAATTAAAGATTGGCAACAATCTTTACACATGGCATGAATGTTCCTTATGAGGTGCTGAATAAGTGTTGTTATATATACTTTGTAGCAAATCCATCAACCAAGATGGCTGCCAACGGGGAACATAGTTTAACAAAGGGCCCTATAGGAAATATCTACAAATGTCTTCTTCTAGAAAACCGCTTAATGGATTGAACCCAAACATGGTATGAATGTTTCTTTTGAGGTGCAGACCAAGTCTTGTAATTTTGTAGGCGATCAATCATCCAAGATGGCTGAAAGCGGGGACTTAATTTAACATAGGACCCTATGGGAAATACATACAAATATTTTCTTTTAGAGAACCACTGAATGGAATGAAACCAAACATTGCATGAATGTTTCTAATGAGGTGCTGACCAAGTGTTGTTACTTTGTAGCCAATTAATCCTCCAAAATGGCTGCGGAAAATACATACAAATGCTTCTTCTAGAGGTGCACTGAATGGAATGAAACCAAACATGGCATTAATGTTTCTTATGAGGTGCTGATGATGTGTTGCCGATTTACTGTTTAAGATGGCCACCAGGATTTTTTTATTAAAATACGGTGACAATATTAAACCAAATTCGGCCTCAACCATAATAAGGGTATCTGTAATGATTTTAATCTATTTTTACATGATTTCCAAAACAAAAGTAGAATCAGGTAAGCGACACAGGCTCTTGAAAGCCTCTAGTTAATTGTTTTATTTGTCTAATTGTTCATTATAGTAGTTGTAAAGGTCATACGTATACGCGTTTGGCGTCATCAATCGTTAAAGGAGATCAGGTATATAGTATTTCCTCAACGTTTGACAGCTTAGTGCCTTTCCAGAGTAGCAATTTTCAGAATTTTCGATTGATTTAACGCGGATGTCATATTGCCAAAGGATCACAAATAGCATTTTAGGTAAGGTACGCTAAAGTGTTTATAAATGATATTTTATAAGCTATCAGTTATAAACTACGAGTATCAAAAGGGGAACCGGAACTGAAGAGCATATAATTTCATTCTAGTTTTATGTGGAGTACGTCTCTACATTAATATTTAATTAAATGCATATCATCTATCAAATTCGTATATACATACATTAAACAACTTGAATTCGAGAACATTTAAAGTTGATGGTTTTTGTGTGTTTTGTCTGAGACTACTATAACAGTGTTATAGTAGTCTCAGGTTTTGTGGACAATAAGAAATATGAATAGTTTACCAAAACTTGACGACCACGCATGACATGCTTGTCAAGTCGCAATAATCTGAAATGCCCACTGTTACCTTCAAACTAACTCCAATCATAAAGTAATCCATTTCATAAAGTCAACAGTACCACTTGTCAGGTCAAAACTGAAAAAAAACAGTTGACTATCTTAAAGCGATCTTCTATCCGTTTTTAGAAGGAGCAATTTATCTCGAGAGTAGAATAGAAAAGACCATAACAGCTTTCAGGAAGTCCATGCTTCCGAGAAAGAATGTAAAAGGCTAGCATTATCCTTTAATTGCACGATTCGCTATAAAGATGATGTCCTCTCAATAATTAATATAGTTTGGGGATGTTGAAAGCATCTATCCCATCGAACTTGAAATAAAATATTTCACAGAAACAGTTAAATCTGCCTCATATCTTGGCTAACATCTAGTAATTGACAATAATGGTCGGTTGAGAACGTACTTTTCGACAGAATGTCTCTTTGATATCTTGTCTTGTCGTCGTCTTACTTTTTTTCCACGATATGGGTTTTAAATGTCTCTTTGGTATCTTCTGTTTCTTTTTTTTTTACATTCATACGTCTACTAAAATCAAACCAGATAAAGGGAATAGTTATGACACAATTATTTCAGTAAAAAGTCAATAAACTAATCATAGATACCAGGAATTAAATAATGTACGCCAGATGCGCGTTTCGTCTACAAAAACTCACCAGTGACGCTCGAATCAAACAGTTAAAAAGGCCAAATAAAGTACGAAGTTGAAAAGCATTGAGGACCCAAAATTATGAAAGAATTTGCCAAATACAGCTAAGCAATCTTAATCTAGTGTGCATACTTACGGCGCTTTCACAAATGTACCAATGTGTTCTTAACTCGTTCCAATGCCAGAATATTTAGAAAAACAGGGATCATACGCTACCAAGGTTAAAAAAACTTCTTATTTGAATTGGTGTGTGCATTAAACAAATGTTACGATGAGTTCTAAACCATTAATTTGAAATTGATGTTCAATATGACAGTACATGCAGTAAATGACACGATTTTCTCGAACAACCTTCAATTATGCTAGGAATTTAAAGTTTAAACAAGAAGCCTCATGGAGCCTACATTCATCATATGACAAAGACGAGGGTTGGTAAGAAAAACACATTACAGATACCAGGCGTATAATGTGTTACACCAGACACGAGTTTCGTCTACACAAGACTAGTTAGTGGCGATCGAATAAAATAGGTTGGAAGGACAAATCAATCACGAAGTTGAATAGCATTTCAAGCCGAAAATTCCGAAAAGTTGTGCCAAATACGAATAAGGGTATCTTTGCCAGAGCGTAGAACAATTTATTATGTGTTTCGAATAATTCAAGATTGTTCAACGAATTTTTTACAAAAAACGGCCATGCTTATGAAAATTCATGTCAACGTTAAATGTTGACTGCTGGGTTAGTGGGACAAGACTTCCAGCAGCAGTGGAATCGACCAAGTGGTTGTTTGTTTGTTTTGTTTTTTGTAACAACTCATCTAAGATATACGGCTTAAAGTTTCGTCTACATAAGAATCATCAGTTGCGCTTGAATAAAAAAATCAAGTCAAGCACGAACTTGAAGAGCATTGGGGGTGTAATTGAATATTAGGCTCCAAATGCATGTGTTGGATCATGTGGATGCTGTATGTGTTACCGTCTATAGCATACAGTGACTAAAAGGGTTAAGATCAACACAGAGACACCTAAAAACTCAAATCAGGCAGCTTAAATAAATGCAAATCTTTAGTGTGATCACTGTGCATAATTTGAAATGCATCGTTTAAACTAAAACTGGAAGTCAACTCCTAAAGAATTACCAGCACAACAATACTATTGGTAAATATTAAACGACTAGTCTATAAAAACTTACAAAAAGACACAAAAATAGTTTTAAGATTTACCTATACCTATAGACAAAAGTTGCCGTGTTTTCATCCCACAATTTATTCGGAGTACAGCTTGGGCTTCTGCTTAAATTTTTAGGCAGGGCAAGACCTAGATAAATACATTTCAAATAGATTGTTTTCGGGGGGGGGGGGGGGGGGGGGGGGGTTAAAAAAATACAAACTTTACTGAATTTTGCTGTGCACTTTTTTTGTTCCTGTCGAAGTTGCCAAAATAAACTAAGTTGAGAAAGAATTTTAGTAAGTTCTCCTTATGTAATAATTGTTGTAAACCAGTACTAATTGACATTGACAATAAAGGGCGAATATATAACTGCACAACAATAAGTGATTTAAACTGTGTATTTGAGTAGATCATGACGGTAAACTCGGGTATTTTTTAGTCTCCTGTCTTTCGCAGGTTGGGAAAAAGTCAAAAGCAAAATTTAGTTAGTCTGAAAAAATAAACTGTTAACACAGAGATATGTCTCGCCTATTTGGTATTTTGATAATGCAAATGTTGAAATTAAAATAGCAATACTTTAATGGTTCATTCCCTCTATTCCCACTTTTTATAAATCTGGTAAGAAAAGGTAAAATTTCAGGTGAATTTCATGTGGGAATAGAAGGAAAACTTGTGCAAACAAAGGATTATACTGTACAAACATTTTTTAATCAACTGTAAATTGACCAGTGTTTTTTTTTTATTAGAACAGGTAATAAGTTATTTTTGCATCTGTATGAATTCTGGTTTTTTTTAAAACAAAATAAATAATGAAGTAAAGTTAACAGTTTTCACCCATTATTTTATATCTTTGATTATTGGTCCAAGTAATTATGTTTTAAAGTATACTTTTATTCAACATCTTAAGCCAACAGGAATCACCAAAAGCATTAAATTATCGTTAATTTAAAGTTACTTTGGAGTTTGAGAAATATTTATTTTGGATGAATGGCAGATATCCTTATTTCTTAAATTTGGAACTTTGAACATGAAATCTCCAATAGAAACTGGAAGATGGCAAAACATAGAAAGAGAAAACAGAAAATGTGTATTGTGTTAATATTCAGATGCCATTGGTGATGAATACCATTACATTTTACATGTAAGTTATGCAAATATTCAAAGTCAATGAACCATGACTGAAGGTACAGGACTAAACAATCTTCAAGGAGATGAGATGTGCCAATGCTAATACAATTGCATACCAAATACCTCTGAAATCTCATAAGTCGTTCCCTTTAAACAAACCTAAACACAAACATTAACTTCAATCTTGTAAACTATGTAAAAGTTTCACAAGTCAATGAACCATAATGAGGATGTGGGGTTATATAATCTCCATGGCAATGAAACTTACAAATGCCAATATATATGCATACCAAATATCATTGACTTAACATTAGTGGTTCATCTTAAACTGACCTAATCACAAACAATACATGTAAACTAAGCAAAAGTTTCAAAGTCAATAGACCATGACTGAGGGGGCAGGACCAAATAATATCCATGGAAATGAGATATGCCAATGCTTATACAACTGCATACCAAATATCATTGACCTACCACTAGTGGTTCCCCATACACTGACCTAATCACAAACTTATACATGTAAACTAAGCAAAAGTTTCAAATTCAATAGACCATGACTGAGGGGTGGGGCCAAATAATCTCCAAGGAAGAGATATGTCAATGCTTATACAACTGCATACCAAATATCATTGACCTACCACTAGTGGTTCCCCATAAACTGACCTAATCACAAACTAATACATGTAAACTAAGCAGTTTCAAAGTCAATAGACCATGACTGAGGGGGCGGGGCAAATAATCTCCATGGTAATGACATATGCCTATGCTAATACACCTGCATACCAAATATCATTGACCTCCACTAGTGGTTCACCATAAACAAGACCTAATCACAAACTAATACATTGTTGACGCTGGAAACAGCATACCTATGTCTTGCTTTTTGACTCCGTCAAGGCGAGACAAAAATGGATGTAAAATTTGTTTATCTAGGTCCAGCTATGTCTCAAAACTTTTCCAGATGCACAATTTTGTGGTTAAAATAGTAGGGTAAAGATAACCCTTTAAAGTCTTCTAGGAGACAGGGTCTCTTTTAAAGTGTAAGACAAGCATAAAATTTAATGTACATCCTAATGTAGTGTTCTTAATCTGTGTAAAATTTTCTTCAAAACTGTCTAGCTGTTTTGTTGAAGTTATGCATATGAAAGACTATCTCCGGTTTAACATGTGGGAGTGGGTATAAATTTCTTTAAGCACATTCTCACTTAGTTCTCAACAACTGTGAAAATAAACTGATCATAGATAACAGAATAATTATTGTGTACGACAGGCCCTTTAATAAAACTAGAGGCTCTCAAGAGCCTGTGTCGCTCACCTGTTACTGTATTTACTGATGTCAGCCATCTTGGTTGGTAGGCGGGGGCATTAGACACTTTTTAAATAGATACCCTAGTAATGATTGTGGCCAAGTTTTGTTAAATTGGCCCATAGTTTTAGAAAAGAAGATTTTTGTACAAGTTACAAAAATGACGAAAAGTTGTTCAATATTGACTGTAAAGGGCAATAACTTCTTAAGGGGTCCTCTAACAATTTTGATCATGTTGACTTATTTGTAGATCTTACTTTGCTGAACATTATTGCTGTTTACAGTTTATCTCTATCTATAATAGTATTCAAGATAATAACCAAAAACTGCAAATTTTCCTTAAAATTACCAATTTTAGGGCAGCAACCCAACAACGGGTTGTCAGATACATCTGAAAATTTGTGAGGGGATAGATCTTTTTTCTGATGGACATTTAAATCTTGAAAGACTTGCCCTAAATGTCTTAGTATCAAAGATATAAAGCAAAAACTGCATTTTACCACTATGTTCTAATTTTAGCCATGTCGGCCATTTTGTTTGGTAGGCGGGGTCATCGGACACATTTTTTAAACTATATACCACAATGATAATTGTGGCCAAGTTTAGTTAAATTTGGCCAAGTAGTTTCAGAGAAGAAGATTTTTGTACAAGTTACAAAAAATGATGAAAAGTTGTTAAAAATTGACTATAAAGGGCAATAACTCCTTAAGGGGTTGACTGACAATTTTGGTCATGTTGACTTATTTGTAGGTCTTACTTTGCTAAACATTATCACTGTTTACAGTTTATCTCTATCTATAATAGTATTCAAGATAATAACCAAAAACTGCAAAATTTCCTTAAAATAACCAATTCAGGAGCAGCAACCCAACAACAGGTTGTCCGATTCGTCTGAAAATTTCAGGGCAGATAGATCTTGACCTGATCAACAATTTTACCCCATGTCAGATTTGCTCTAAATGCTTTGGTTTCAAAGATATAAGCCAAAATATACATTTTACCCCTGTGTTCTATTTTTAGCCAGGGCGGCCATCTTGGTTGGATGGCCAGGTCATCGGACACATTTTTTTAAACTAGATACCCCAAGGTTGATTGTGGCCAAGTTTGGTTGAATTTGGCCCAGTAGTTTCAGAGGAGAAGATTTTTGTAAAAGTTTACGGACGCCGGACGACGGACGCCAAGTGATGAGAAAAGCTCACTTGACCTTTCAGGTCAGGTGAGCTAAAAAGGTTAAAAATGATACAAAAAAGTACAAAGTTGTATTGAGGACCCAAATACCGAAAGATTTTGCCAAATACAGCTAAAATAATCTATTCCTGGGGTAAAATATTCTCTGCATTTCTAAATTTCAAAGTTTTGTAAACAGTTAATTCATAACTATGACTTTATCAATGATAATTCATGTCAACACAGAAGTTTCTCCAATATCCATCTAGCCATTTAGAGGGAGTTGTGCTTACAAGTTATTACCAAATACTTCAATAATGTAAATTTGTTTCTACATATAGGACTGGTTTAATATTCATTGTATGTACTTCTTCATGTAGTGTTCTACAACTGTTTTATGTTTCATCAATATCTGTCAAACTGTTTAGGAGTTGCCCTTATGAGACTATTACCACTTATTGCAATCGTGAAGTAAGTATAAACTGGATAATCTCCCATTTAAAATAATGTCAATGGACCAAGATTATACATGCACAGCCTCAGGGAGAGTACTACAAGAGTACTACAAATGTTGCTTACAAGGCACATGGTCAGACAGATACATGAACTGAAAGACAGACTGGTTTACCTTCACAACCCCCTCCAAGGAAAATAAACAATCAAAAAATAAGAAATAAATCTTAGTTTTCAGTGTGTATAACGACATAAAAGAACTAACATCAGATAAGAAGCTAAGATACATATTTGTTTTATTTGAAATTTGTTGATTAAATCACAGACACTGACATAATAAATACATGATTCTACATTAATGATCATGTTCTATATTAATGATCACAATTTACATTTAATGAGTATATACAGAAATGTTATATTAATGATTATATGTACAATTTTCAACCTTTAATCTGCTTATTGCAGTATACATTAACAAAACATGATACCCTGGAATGCAAAAAACAATATTAACAACATCTCAATGAAAAACTGTTTCTGTGATACCCATGTTGTCTTTGGAAAGTGGTTTTACCTGATTGTTTATACCCATGAATTATTGAAATCCTCTTACAACCTATTAAATTTAAATGTTGTTTGAAATTTTTAACAGTGTTGTACAAAATTTTCTATTCACTTTTATACTTTTAGCAGATGAATTTTGCTGTTCTTAAATAAATGAAATCAGTACAACATAGATGATATCACAACACAAGTGATGAAATGCATGTGCTTCTTCTGAAAAATTAACATGATTTTCGAACAATAACAGAAAACCATCAGATGTGTTATAACAAAAACCACATTCCAAGGAGAATGGGTCACATAATACATTATACTTTAAAATGGGAGGAGCTAACAAATAACAGCACTTCAAAATGAGAGAAGATTAAAGCTTGATAGAAATTTCAATATCAATGTGATAAAAAATATTTTAAAAACTTAGAAAGTTTAAAAAGAAAGTATAATGATCCTATAGTATAGATGAAATATCCAACACTTGCTTCTGATTCTACTAAAAATGCTAGGTCTGTACATACAAGTTACTTAAGTTTTTAAACCCTCACCAACCTGTCAATGTGTGTTGTCAAACAACAGTTACTATAATTATCTAATTTACTATTAAACAATGTTAGATAAATAATTTGATACAATATGAGAAAGAGTGAGTCTAATTCCTTAGTATTTTGATTTGTGAATAAAACAGAAATCAAAAAAATCCATGACACCTCTGCAATTGGAAAAACAGATTTTGACAGGAAGAAGATCCTTTTCCACAGATTTCATAGCAAATACAAATGTGGGGAAATGTATGTTTTCGTAACCTACATCATAATTAACTGTATTGGAACATGGGATAAAAGAAGCATTTTTAATCACCATTAAAACCTACCTTTTTCTGCCTGAACAAACAACAAATCAGACTAATAAAATGATGTCCTACAGATTGAAATTAAACTAACACACCATTAAATCATGTACATATACCAGGAACCATTACTTCCAGCACAAATCACTTTGATATCAGCCCAGAATGATGCTGATTAAAAAATCTGAACACAATGGCAATGTATCTTAAACCAGAATTAATCCATCATTTTCTACATTAAGAAATGCCAGTACCAAGTCGGGCCTTAAAGTCATAAAACTTTCCAGTCAGTTTTTTGTACTCATACTCCAAAATCAACCAATCAAAATGTTGGATTTGATGTTTCGAGCATGATTTTTGTGCTCTGTGCACTGAGCAAAGTTTTATGACTTCAACCCCAGGAATGTGACAGTTATTTTCCATTTATACATATGATGTGTTTCAGCTTTTGATTTTGCCATTTAACAAGGGACTTTATGTTTTGAATTTTCCTTGGATTTTGGTATATTTGTTATTTCACTTTTTTCCCTGCATCAATACACATAAAGAATATCATGACTGCTGAAAGATTTTGTTCCACTGAAAAATCAAGTTGATTTTCATTACAATCTCCAACACGTGTATATTGAGAGTGCTCAGGTTTCTAATACAAAAATTTCATTTGTCATAGTTACAAAGATTTTCCTACTTTTGTATTTGGTAAAACTTAAAAGATTCTTCAAATTGCATTTGTTAGTTACCGTATGTGTTAAATGGACTAAAATATAAATCATTAGTATTGAATTTTTTTGTATAGTTAATCGTTATCTGGATTACTCATATCCATTCTCAATAAGCCAGGCTAACTTAAAACGGTATGTCCAGTTGTGAGTTTAATTTGTTTCTGGTACTTTCAAATTGTATGTATTTTGCTGCAATTTTACAATCAAA
Source organism: Mytilus edulis (assembly GCA_019925275.1). Lineage (NCBI taxonomy): Eukaryota > Metazoa > Mollusca > Bivalvia > Mytilida > Mytilidae > Mytilus > Mytilus edulis. The sequence continues at coordinate 51,951,582 of CM034352.1, read as the reverse complement.
TAATCTTTTAAATAGGTAAAATTGTATTTCCATTCCTTAAAATAAATGTTATTTTATGATGTTATATTTTCTAACACTCTTTCTATTTACCCCTGAACTGAATCTACTAACCAGTGAAAAAGTTCAAAATTCAAACCTACAACAAAGTGAGAAAAAGAAAAACAAACACGAAGATGAAAGCTTTATGGAAGTTAGGCACGGTGAATAATTGAAGTTAAAAATATAGAACTAAATATTGCAAAAACGGATTAGCATTAGTTTTTGCTTGAACGTTGAAAAGGATCCATGTCAACTTGATTGGGATATATAATTTATCAAAATCATTACTTTTATTTTTTCTGCACTTTATTTTAAAAAACCAATCTGTTCAAATATTTTCTCGTCCATTACAGAGGTTTCTCAACAGGCTGATACTTAAATTATTTCAAAAACAGACTCTCTGACATATATACATAAAATGCAATTGGAAAGGAAATTGGAACATTTTTTTTTTTTTTTTTTTTTTTTAATTGAAGTGGTTTTCTTTGACCAAAAAATATATAAATATTAAGCTATAATTGTTACTATGCTTCCTGAGAAACCTCTGTGTAATTGATTGATCTTATGACTAAAACTAGACTTCCTTTACATACAACATTAAACACTGATAAACTAATACCACCATCAATGGATCATGAACACATTCAATAAAATGCAAAATAACAAAGTATCACAGATTTCAAATATTAAAATGACTCATATTAACAATTTTCTAACACTATTCAAGCATAATTGTTTTCTCCCCCAAATTGCACTATAAAAAAGTTGATCACAACACAAACTGAACATAAAAGTTCTATTTTTTTTAGAAATTTATTGTTTTGGGACTTTCCTTTTTGAATTTTCCACGGAGTTCAGTATTTTTTGTGTTTTCACTTTTTAGAAGGATTTACTTTAGTTGAACTTGACACAATCTGAACATAAAAATCATATTTTCTTTTGAAATTTAGAAGGGTTTACTTTATCTACGAAAGGCAAAACTAAAGTAAAATATATTTCTTCATGGCACTAGCTGTAGGATATACCAGCATAAACACTACCAATAAGCATATCTGATAAAGGATATTAGAGCTCCATAATATTGTAGCTACTATGTCCTGAGCGATAACAAACAGCTCTGCCGTACAATAATTGTCTTTAATCAAATGTAGGCATGCTTTTTTTCTATAAATGCAGTCTTTATATATTGAACTTTGTTCATACTATGCAAATATTAACTTTTAATGGTAGGCACACAAAATGCATATATGCTATAGCTTTTCATTAACAAATAAAATAAATATTATCCAATAGGGAGAAAAAGCCATTAAATGTTGCATTTTAATCAACTGTTTATATACCTTCAAAAGAAGTGTGAATGAAATTCACTCAACTTGTATTTACTAATAAGGCTAACATCAGTAGGAACAAACCACAGAAACCAAGATACTGACCTTGTGTATATAATTTTAGTCAAGTTGGTATTAAATTTAGTCTGTGCTTTAATTTTCTATCAATGATTCCCCCTTTCTACAGTCTAATATGTAAAGAGCCTTCCCAATTTCTAACTTTTTACTCTTGAAGCAGGACAACTTTATCTAACAATGTTTATCACTAATAAAAGCATACACAAATAACAAGCCTCACATAACAATAGAACAATATCATGATACATCATTGACGACAATAACACTCGGAGAGTTATGTTTCTGCAGCACCATCTGACTAGAGTCTGACGTGTAGGTTACGAACACTGATAGTCTATTGAGGTTGAATATCCCTGGTTTACTGAAGCCTGCTGACAATCTGACAGGTTTCTGTTGATTAGGTTCTATTTTCAGTTGTGTCATAGTCTGGCTCACCCAATTAAAACAGCTACTGTGACTAGGGTAGGCTTGGTTTGTCAAAAGATTTTCTGGTCGAGAATTCAATCTGGAAAAAAAATTTAATATTGAGGATCCTTGCAAAATAGTCGTCTAACTCACATACATTAAATTAAGAATACCATTTTGATATGTGTCTTTGAACACTACAGCAGAACTTGTCTTCTTGTACATCAATAACTATCATGCCATTTTATAAAATAACAAGAATGTGTCCCCAGTACACGAATGCCCCACTCGCACTATCATTTTCTATGTTCAGTGGACCGTGAAATTGGGGTAAACCCTCTAATTCGGCATTAAAATTAAAAAGATCATATCATAGGGAACATGTATACTAAGTTTGAAGTCGATTGGACTTCAACTTCATCAAAAACTACCTTGACCAAAAACTTTAACCTGAAGCGGGACAGACGGACGGACGGACGAACGAACGGACAGACTGACAAACGAACGAACAGACGAACGGATGCACAGACCAGAAAACATAATGCCCCTCTGCTATCGTAGGTGGGGCATAAAAGAATGTGTCCCCAGTACACGAATGCCCCACTCGCACTATCATTTTCTATGTTCAGTGGACCGTGAAATTGGGGTAAACCCTCTAATTCGGCATTAAAATTAAAAAGATCATATCATAGGGAACATGTATACTAAGTTTGAAGTCGATTGGACTTCAACTTCATCAAAAACTACCTTGACCAAAAACTTTAACCTGAAGCGGGACAGACGGACGGACGGACGAACGAACGGACAGACGGACGAACGAACAGACGAACGGACGCACTGACCAGAAAACATAATGCCCCTCTACTATCGTAGGTGGGGCATAAAAATAGTCCCTGTAGTGTAAATTTTATAAAAAGGAACCCTTAATAACTAAATATCCTTGTAACTCAAACATCTTTTGATTGAACTTTAGAATAAATGCTTGCAAAATAAAACTTTTAGCTTTCATCTTGGAAACTTGTCCATCTGTCACTAAAATAAGTAAATATAAGGTTGGAAACTATCACAATTTCTTTTTTTAAAAATCCTTTGATCCAAGATCTGAAAATAAATCAATCATGAGTACAATCCTACTAAGCTTTAACATTTAGACAAGAATTCAGATCAAACATTAACTATTTACCTGTCAGGTGATTTACTGGTGTCTATTAACACCTCCACAGGAACTTTGGAACAGTTGTGTAGCATCACAACCACAGGTACAATACACACTCTGGAAAATAGAAGAAAAGTTTTCTCATGTAAATAATAACAATGTTGATGGCTCCTGTACCAAGTAAAGTATTTTCATTTGTTTTCATTTGTTTGGCATGTTTGAGCTTTTGATCTTGCCATTTTATAAGGGACTTTTATTTTGAATTTTGCTTGGAGTTCGGTACTTTGTTATTTTACTTTTCATTGAAATAGCATGATACAATAGATAGTGAAACTTAACATTTTGAGGACTTTTTATATCTCAATGAAACAACCCACAGCCTGGACCTGTCAATTTGATAGGCCCATCACTGTTAGTTCGGCCATATTGAATAGGTGGCAGATTTTCATAATGGAGGTTAAAATGGTTTGAAAAATATGAGAAAACATCATTAAAACGGAGCAGTTGCATAGGATTTCCCGTCTTATCATATATTTTCACCTCTTTCAAAAAAGTCTGCCCCCCTCTTCAATATGGCCGAACTAACCTTGAAGTGGCCTATTTTAGGATTGAGCATTGAACTTTTAGAACAATGAAAAATGTTCTTACACATTAAATAAATGACTGTGTTAAGAAGTATGAAATTGTCTTAAGTTCAAACTGCAAGTCTGATTTTGTAATCGGAAACAACATATAAAATTTTGAGATGAATTTGGTTAAAAGTTTAAAAGATATTGTATTAATTACCTTGATGTCCGAAAATTGTGTGTTATATTACTTTTATGGCTAAAACTAATATCCACCAGTTGTGTAGTTACTTCTGAATCTAACTTTTTGTTTTCATCTTCATCTTCTTCAGTTTTTATAAACTTTAAAGGTGGTGGATCAGGTTTTATCTACAATTAAAGTCAAAGTATACAACATTTACATAATAATGATCACACAAGAAAACTAATGCCAATGGCTTAAATGTTAAAACATTTAAACATTACAATCACAGGTGTTCAAAAAATCCACTCGACATTATTTCAACAATATTCAGGGGGAAAACATGTGATATGAGTAGAGTATAAACCTTAACCAAGACAGACAAACTGGTCCAATTTTTTGTTTAAAGCTAGCTTACAAGATAAGTCACCAGTAAGACAAGCAATTGCATCTGGAAATATTGTTCTGAATACAAAACCAATCAACTTTGCTTAATCCTTGGTTTGACCTAGCCTTAGTTCTTAGTTCAAATCATGACTTCAGAGTAAAAATGCTATCTCAAGACAAACTGCATGTTTTTTTGTTGCAAACATTGTAATTTTCATATAATTTATCATGTAAAGAAAAGAATCCTTAAACTGAAACAGTTAATTAAACTAGAGGCTCTAAAGAGCCTGTGTCGCTCACCTTGGTCTATGTGAATATGAAACAAAAGACAGATGGATTCATGACAAAATTGTGTTTTGGTGATGGTGATGTGTTTCTAAATCTTACTTTACTGAACATTCTTGCTGCTTACAATTATCTCTATCTATAATGAACTTGGCCCAGTAGTTTTTAGTGGAAAATGTTAGTAAAAATTTACAAATTTTATGAAAATTGTTAAAAATTGACTATAAAGGACAATAACTCCTTAGGGGGTCATTTGACCATTTCAATCAAGTTGACTTATTTGTAAATCTTACTTTGCTGAACATTATTGCTGTTTACAGTTTATCTCTATCTATAATAATATTCAAGATTATAACCCAAAACAGTAAAGTTTCCTTAAAATTACCAATTTAGGGGCAGCAACCCAACAATGGGTTGTCCGATTCATCTGAAAATTTCAGGGCAGATAGATTTTGACCTGATAAACAATATTACCCTATGTCAGATTTGCTCTTACTGCTTTTGTTTTTGAGTTATAAACCAAAAACTGCATTTTACCCCTATGTTCTATTTTTAGCCATGGCGGCCATCTTGGTTGGATGGCCGGGTCACCGGACACATTTTTTAAACTAGATACCCCAAAGATGATTGTGGCCAAGTTTGGATTAAGTTGGCCCAGTAGTTTCAGAGGAGAGGATTTTTGTAAAAGATTACTAAGATTTACGAAAAATGGTTAAAAATTGACTATAAAGAGCAATAACTCCTAAAGGGGTCAACTGACCATTTCAGTCAGTTTGACTTATTTGTAAATCTTACTTTGCTGAACATTATTGTTATTTACAGTTTATCTCTATCTATAATAATATTCAAGATAATAACCAAAAAACAGTAAAATTTCCTTTAAATTACCAATTTAGGGGCAGCAACCCAACAACGGGTTGTCCCATTCATCTGAAAATTTCAGAATAGATAGATCTTGACCTGATAAACAATTTTATCCTATGTCAGATTTGCTCTAAATGCTTGTTTTTGAGTTATAAGCCAAAAACTGCATTTTACCCCTATGTTCTATTTTTAGCCATGGCGGCCATCTTGGTTGGAAGGCCGGGTCACCGGACACATTTTTTAAACTAGATACCCCAAAGATGATTGTGGCCAAGTTTGGATTAATTTGGCCCAGTAGTTTCAAAGGAGAAGATTTTTGTAAAAGATTACTAAGATTTACGAAAAATGGTTAAAAATTGACCATAAAGGGCAATAACTCCTAAAGGGGTCAACTGACCATTTTGGTCATGTTGACTTATTTGTAAATCTTACTTTGCTGAACATTATTGCTGTTTACAGTTTATCTCTATCTATAATAATATTCAAGATAATAACCAAAAACAGTAAAATTTCCTTTAAATTACCAATTTAGGGGCAGCAATCCAACAACTGGTTGTCCGATTCATCTGAAAATTTTAAGGCAGATAGATCTTAACCTGATTAACAATTTTACCTTGTCAGATTTGCTCTAAATGCTTTGGTTTTTGAGTTATAAGCCAAAAACTGCATTTTACCCCTATGTTCTATTTTTAGCCATGGCGGCCATCTTGGTTGGTTGGCCGGGTCACCGGACACATTTTTTAAACTAGATACCCCAATGATGATTGTGGCCAAGTTTGGATTAATTTGGCCAAGTAGTTTCAGAGGAGAAGATTTTTGTAAAAGTTAACGCCGGACGCAGGATGACGACGGACGCCGGACGCAAAGTTCACTTGGCCCTTCGGGCCAGGTGAGCTAAAAAGAGTCAATTAGTTGTTTCATGTAGGATTCAGTTATTAATAAAAGTAAATAATCGTTATCTCCCTTGCCACGTCTATACCAAACAAATATAATATGTTTAGCTAATGCAATTGCCACAGCCATTTTTGCCTTCAGATCCAAGTTGTATGTATACTTTCTTATACACCTATTTTTTTTAAAAGACGATATATTTCACTCAATTACTTTGAAGGACACACATAACACAGTTTTTAAAATAGTTTTATATGAAAGTGGATATCAATCAAACTGACCTCACCAGCAAAAAATAAATCTCAACCATTATACTGCATGTACTGTGGATTTATTTAATGATACCAATTTTGTGTTAGAAGAAAAAGTTCTATTTCCAGGGTGATTAATTTCATGCTTTCATCATTTGCTGCTATTACAGTAACTTAACCAGGTGCTCCGCAGGGCGCAGCTCTATACGACCGCAGAGGTTGAACCCTGAACAGTTGGCGCAAGTATGGACACAACATTCAAGCTTGATACAGCTTGGATTGTGATCAAAGTTTTGACATAATATAGGTTTCTGACACAAAACCTATGTCAAGATCTCACAAATCTATTGTGCAATACTGTGCAATTAAAGATTTCTTCTTGTTAACTGTTCAAAAATATGAAATTTGAGAAATTTTTAAGAAATTTTTTTTTAACCCCTTAAAAAAATTGGACCCCCTCCCAACTTTTTGATCCCCCCCTTGGAGCAATTACCCCAAAACTCCATTTCAGCCTTTCCATTGTAGTATATATGGAACCTTGTTGTACAATTTCAGAGAGATCCATACACTTAAACACAAGTTATTGTCTGTCTTGAGACTAGAAAAATGCTTGTTTTTAGCCCTTTTTTGGCCCCTTATTTCCATATATCAGGAAATCAACCACAAACTGAATCCCTGCCTTCCCTTAGTTATATGGAACATTGTGGTACAATGACAGAGAGATCCATACACTTAACCACAAGTTATTGTCCAGAAACTAGAACTAGAGGCTCTAAAGAGCCTGTGTCGCTCACCTTGGTCTTGTGCATATTAAATAATGGACACGGATAAATTCATGACATAATTGTGTTTTGGTGATAGTGATGTGTTTGTAGATCTTACTTTACTGAACATTCTTGTTGCTACAAATATCTCTGTCTATAATGAACTTGGCCCAGTAATTACAGTGGAAAATATTTTCTACAAATTTACAAAAATTTATGAAAAATGTTAAAAATTAACTATAAAGGGCAATAACTCCTTAAGGGGTCAATTGACTATTTTGGTCATGCAAACTTATTTGTAGATCTTATTTTGCTGAACGTTATTGCTGTATACAGTTTATCTCTATCTATAATAATATTCAAGATAATAACAAAAAACGGCAAAATTTCCTTAAAATTACCAATTCAGGACAGTAACCTAACAACGGGTTGTCCCATCCATGTGAAAACATCAGGGCAGATAGATCTTGACCTGATACACAATTAAACCCTGTCAGATTTTCTCTTAATGCTTCGGTTTTTGAGTTATAAGCCAAACACTGCATTTTACCCCTATGTTCTATTATTAGCCGTGGCAGCCATTTTGGTTGATTGGCCAGGTCACGCCACACATTTTTTAAACAAATTACCCCAATGATGATTGTGGTAAAGCTTAGTTTAATTTGGCCCAGTAGTTTCAGAGAAGAAGATTTTTGTAAAAGATTACTAAGATTTACGAAAAAATGGTTAAAAATTGATTAAAAGGGCAATAACTCCTTCAGGGGTCAACTGACCATTTTGGTCATGCTGACTTATTTGTAAATCTTACTTTGCTGAACATTATTGCTGTTTACCGTTTATCTCTATCTATAATAATATTCAAGATAATAACCAAAAACAGCAAAATTTCCTTAAAATTACCAATTCAGGGGCAGCAACCCAACAACAGGTTGTCCGATTCATCTGAAAATTTCAGGACAGGTAGATTTTGACCTGTTAAACAACTTTTACCGCATGTCAGATTTGCTCTAAATGCTTTGGTTTTTGAGTTATAAGCCAAAAACTGCATTTTACCCCTATGTTCTATTTTTAGCCATGGCGGCCATCTTGGTTGGTTGGCAGGGTCACGCCACACATTTTTAAAACTAGATACCCCAAAGATGATTGTGGCCAAGTTTGGATTAATTTGGCCCAGTAGTTTCAGAGGAGAAGATTTTTGTAAAAGATTACTAAGATTTACGAAAAATGGTTAAAAATTGACTATAAAGGTCACTAACTCCTAAAGGGGTCAACTGACCATTTTGGTCATGTTGACTTATTTGTAGATCTTACTTTGCTGAACATCATTGCTGTTTACAGTTTATCTCTATCTATAATAATATTCAAGATAATAGCCAAAAACAGCAAAAATTCCCTAAAATTACCAGTTCAGGGGCAGCAACCCAATAACGGGTTGTCAGATTCATCTGAAAATTTGAGGGCAGATAGATCTTGACCTGATAAACAATTTTACCCGTCAGATTTGCTCTAAATGCTTTGGTTTTTGAGTTATAAGCCAAAAACTGCATTTTACCCCTATGTTCTATTTTTAGCCATGGCGGCCATCTTGGTTGGTTGGCCGGGTCACGCCACACATTTTTTAAACTAGATACCCCAATGATGATTGTGGCCAAGTTTGGTTTAATTTGGCCCAGTAGTTTCAGAGGAGAAGATTTTTGTAAAAGTTAACGACGACTGACGACGGACGACGGACGCCGGACGCCGGACGCCGGACGCCGGACGCCAAGTGATGGGAAAAATGCTTCTTTTTGGCCCCTTTTTGGCCCTTAATTCCTCCACTAGTTTTCCCATAACCCTTAAATTAAATTAAATCCCAACCTTCTGCTCATGGTATTAAATATTGTGGTTCAGTTTAAAAGCAATTGAAATACCTATGCACAACTTATTGTCCTGAAACTAGAAAAATGTTTGTTTTTGGCCCTTTTTTGGCCCTTTATTCCTAGACTGTTTGCCCCATAACCCCTAAAATTAAATCCCAACCTTCTACTTATGGTATTAAACATTGTGGTACAATTTCAAAGCAATTGAAATACCTATACACAACTTATAGTCCTGAAACTAGAAAAAAAACTTGTTTTTGGCCCCTTTTTGGCCCTTAATTCCAAAACTGTTTGCCCCATACACATTAAATTAAATTCCTATCTTCTAATTATGGTATTTAACAGTGTTGTACAATTTCAGAGCAATTGAAATACTTATACACAACTTTTTGTCTTGAAACTAGATAAATGCTTGTTTTGGCCCCTTTGGGCCCTTAATTCCTAAACCCTTGGGACCATAACCCCCAAAATCAATCCCAACCTTCCTTTTGTGGTTATAAACATTGTCTTAAAATTTTATCGATTTCTATTCACTTATACTAAAGTTATTATCTGGAAACCATCTGTCTTCGGACAACGCTGACAACGACATGATACCAATATACGACCACAAAATTAAAAATTTTTGCGGTCCTATAAAAATCGCATTTGATCTATTGTTTAAATAAGTGGTGACGAAATCCATGAAATTGGTATCCTATAAAAAAGGAAATGAATCTACAGTAAATCAGCTCATGAAAAACATGCTATTAGGTATTATAATGTATATCAAAGGAGAAAGATGGTCACATGATGCAAAAAAATAGTCATTAATCTAGAGAAAGAAAAAAACATCATTCTTATATATACGGAAATGCAAAATGAGTACCAACAGCAAGTTCTAGGAAAATATCTGTATTTTACATTGCAGACATTCTCAATTCTATAGTAACATTGTTTTCAAGCATTCATACATGTCAAAGGAATTAGCTGTCCTTGCCCTAAAATTTAAGATTGCACATATCAAAGAAATTGTACTTTAACGACCAATCAATAACCAGAGGAATAGACACAATAAAAGGTTCAAGAATTTGCAAAAAAACTGTCAAATTCTTTAAAAATAGTTTATAAATGCAAAATAATTTTTTGTCTGGATAATTAAGTACAGAAAGGTCAATAAGACATAACAAAACATAATAAACATTTTTAAAGGCTAGAACTATGAAGGTCTAATACACATAATGTTTTCCCAATTTTATCATTAATGATATCTGACAATAAATTCTAGTGAATATCTGTCAGTACTTTGGAAATGATAATTAATTGTGTTAAACCTTCATTTACTTTGTTGGAAGTGTAAATAAAGAAAAAGTATATCCAATTCCAGACTCAGTTGATGTAAATACAAAAAAAACGAAATAAGCAGAGTATATACAAAAGAACACATTTCTCCAAACAGAAAGTCTGGACAAATATCAATCCATATTAGAGATGCTATATAAATGAGACATTCTTTATTACAGAACATATGCATTTCCTACCACAGTTAATCCCTGAGTTAATCCTTGATTAGATGTATCTGAATTATCCTAATCAGAGATAAAATTATTAAAATATGCTAAACACTTTCATATTTGATGCAACACGTAATAAAAACCGAATTCATTTCAAATCTATGCTTTGATAATATTAAATGCTCTTCAAGGGAAAGGTACATTTTAGGTGTTACTTGGTTGTGTTAATTCATCAAAAATCGAATTTTGAATGATAAATTAATTTAATCTCAGAATAAAAACTCTGAAGTCTGAAGTGGGACAGACCTACAGACAAATGGACTCACAGACAGAAAAACAATACCCTAGGTGGGGCATAAAAATTCATACCGCTCCAGTAGAAGTGATATATGCCAAATTATTTATAACCAAAAATAAATCAAGAGCAAATTTTTCAAAAATAGCAATAACTTAAATTTATCCTTTATTAATAATTTTGTTACAAAATATTTAATTGAATGCGTACCTAGAGAAAAGTAGCATTCTTATTTAATCTTATTTTACCAAATCAGATTTATAGAAACAGGTAACAAAAGAATAACATATGACCTGGCCAACAAGTTAGTGTCTTTATCTACACTAGCTAATGAAGAATCCTGAGTACCTGTTATTCACACAGTAAGAAATGCCAAACATAGGTTATATATAAAACTAACTGGATATCAGAATGTTTAACACTTACTTTTATAGGATAAGATGTAAATATAGTGTCAATTTTTTCTATATGTACATGGTGCTGACCCACTCTAATCTGTACCTCACCAGTATCATTGATAACAAATGCCTACAAATAAATTCATGGTTTTTACATTAAACGACAAACACATCTGAATAGCTTCCATTTTATTTTCAGCCTTAGCTAAAGTATGAAAAAGAGATAAATAAAACATTTGAATGTCATGTAGTTGAGAATCTGAATGTTTATTTTTGGTTTGTGTTGCAGGGTTACTGTTCCATTGATGCTGAATAAACAAGGTGCTTCCTCTATACCCCACTAGCCAAATCATTTTGATGGGGGTATAATGATACTGTCCACATCAACAATGGTAAATCAGGTATGGTTAAAACTGATCTTCTTTAGACCACTCTGAAGAGTTATTGGTTTAAAAATCTACATGAAACATACAGAAGGAAGCATGCTTTCAACATGTACCAATGATTAAACAACTCTGTAAAAAACAAAACATGAGTGTGTGTTCATACATTCAAAACATCATAAAAGGCTTACCAATATGTGTTAAAAATATGTGTTGACAATTATAGCTTACCTTCCATATTATTACGAGTGTTAATCCTATCTGTATTGCACATTTCAGATCACTAAATTCTCCAGCAGTTTTACCTAGAGTATCATCGGAGGATAATTTGGCCTTGGAGCAGAAGTAGAAGTCAGCACAAGGTGTTAATGAGCTACAAATCTGTAAAATAGGCATGGAAATTTAGAAATGATCCATGTAAACTTGTTGCTCCTTTAAATAAACTTATTCTAAAAGGTTACCTATTCAACACTGTAATAAGATCATTGAATATTGTTTTTATTGGTATAAATATTGATTTTGTTATCAGTAAATTAAAAGCTAACTAAATATTACTAGTATGTTATATACATATATACATTCATGGATCTACAATCTGTCGATACCTGTAACTTGGCATTGCACAAGGTCATGTTTTTCTCTGGCTGTTTATGACGTCTTTACACTAAATCCATTGGATGTTGGATGTGTACGGATTGATAGTTTAGTCTTAGATGCATGATTTTTTTATTAGTTGTTAGTGGCTTTGAACTAGCTGTCAGATAACTGCGAGTACTCTCAGATCTGTTCATTGTGTCTTTTTGTGTCGGGATGTATAAGTACCCGGCCACGTCCACTTGTATTTTTTTCCATCTGATGAGTTAAGCCTTTTACAACTGATTTTTATAGTTCGTTCTTATGTTGTACTGTTATACCACTGTCCCAGGTTAGGGGGAGGGTTGGCATTCCGCTAACATGTTTAACCCCGACACATTATTTATGTATGTGCCTGTCCCAAGTCAGGAGCCTGTAATTCAGTGGTTGTCGTTTGTTTATGTGTTACATATTTGTTTTTCGTTCATTTTTTAAATAAGGCCGTTAGTTTTCTCGTTTGAATTGTTTTACATTGTCTTATACATGTAGCTGACTATGCGGTATGGGCTTTGCTCATTGTTGAAGGCCGTACAGTGACCTATAGTTGTTAATGTCTGTGTCATTTTTGTCTCTTGTGGACAGTTGTCTCATTGGCAATCATACCACATCTTCTTTTTTATATGGAAATTATGCATTACAGCATCAAAGCTTAATCTAAATAGTTCATTAATGGGTCAAATTTTACAAACACACAACAAAGAAATCAGCTTTTCCTTTATGTCGGTCAAACTTCATAAAGAGTCAAGCATTATTTGTCATAATAGCGAATTTTTTGGCAGCCTTCATTGTTTTAAAAAATTTCTAAAAGGAGAGCATAATTAATATTTTTTTAAATTCCTGAAAAGATTTCATCTTATTTCATAACTAAACATTTAACAATATTTTTTTTTAATTTCTCAATATAAGTTTGAATGAATTCTATGCAAAAAGCTATACTTGTTGCTATGTCATCCTTATTGTTATAAAGAAACATTTTAGAATCCTAGTTTGAATCAGAAACAACAGGAAGTAAGTTCTATGGGAAACAAAATTCTTTTCTCCGACTAACAGATTAATTACCACTTACCTGTTGATTGTCAAAGGAAACATCACTAAATAATACACAGTCTTTCCCTTTTATTGATTCTAAAAATACAATTATTTATATAAAAACAGTTTGTAATGATTGATTTTGTCTAAATAGAGAACATACTATAGTTGAATAATATAACATGGATGTGAAAAGGGTGTCCCCTGTGCTCCCTCTAAGTTGGCAAAAAATATAAGTACAACCTGGGCTGGAAAATTTACCAAAATATTACTGTGCTACAACCCATTCAAATTTAATTGCTTCTAAGATAAGTAAAACATTGTATAACAAGAATGTGTCCCAAGTACAAGGATGCCCCACTCGCACTATCATTTTCTATGTTCAGTGGACCGTGAAATTAGGGTCAAAACTTTAATTTGGAATTAAAATTAGAAAGATCATATCATAGGGAACATGTGTACTAAGTTTCAAGTTGATTAGACTTCAACTTCTTCAAAAACTACCTTGACCAAAAACTTTAACCTGAAGCGAACGGATGCACAGACGGACGGACGAACGGAGGCACAGACCAGAAAACATAATGCCCCTCAACTATCGTAGGTGGGGTATAACAAATATTTTTTTGGTCAAATTCATAAACATCTAATGTATTTGTTACTGAGTTAGTCTGCATGCTCTGTATCTTCAAAATTTCAAGATTTATTTTTGTATTCTAAATTACACTCACCTATATTGGTAGGACTTCTTATTGCTTTTAAACATATTTGCATAGTTTCTCTACTACCCACTTGTATTTCTACAAAAAAGTAATGTATTTTGTATAATATAACTGTTATACCACCAGTAAGCTTCTGATGTTGTAATGATATGACAAATTTGTAAACATCTTCACATAGTTTTTTTAAAACAAGAGTGCACACCCTGAAATGTCTCGCCTTCTTTACTAATCATTGATATTATGTTGAAAGTCCTAAGTATAAAGCTTTATTAAAAACTGTCACATAAACTTAACATTAACCAAGATAACTAAACAAAGACCAATGAACCATGAAAATGAGGTCAAGGTCAGATGAACCATGCCAGGCAGACATGTACAGCTAGCAATGCTTCCATACAACAAATATAGTTGACATATTACTTATAGTTTAAGAAAAATAGAACCAAAACACAAAAACTTAACACTGAGCAATGAACTGTGAAAATGAGGTTGAGGTCAAATAAAACCTGCGCAACTGACATATAGATCATAAAATATTTCCGTACACCAAATATAGTTGATCTATGGCATATAGTATTAGATAAAAAGACCAAAGCTCAAAAACTTAACTTTGACCACTCAACCATGAAAATGAGGTCAAGGTCAGATGACATCTGCCCGCTAGACATGTACACCTTACAATCATTCCAAACAACAAATATAGTAGATCTATTGCATAAAGTATGAGAAAAACAGACCAAAACACAAAAACTTAACTATAACCACTGAACCATGAAAATGAGGTCAAGGTCAGATGACACCTGCCAGTTGGACATGTACACCTTACAGTCCTTCCATACACCAAATATAGTAGCCCTATTGCTTATAGTATCTGAGATATGGACTTGACCACCAAAACTTAACCTTGTTCACTGATCCATGAAATGAGGTCGAGGTCAAGTGAAAAATGTCTGACAGGCATGAGGACCTTGCAAGGTACGCACATACCAAATATAATTATCCTATTACTAATATTAAGAGAGAATTCAACATTACAAAAAATCTGAACTTTTTTTTCAAGTGGTCACTGAACCATGAAAATGAGGTCAAGGATATTTGACATGTGACTGACGGAAACTTCGTAACATGAGGCATCTATATACAAAGTATGAAGCATCCAGGTCTTCTACCTTCTAAAATATAAAGCTTTTAAGAAGTTAGCTAACGCCGCCGCTGCCGGATCACTATCCCTATGTCGAGCTTTCTGCAACACAAGTTGCAGGCTTGACAAAAACTGAATGTCTTAATTTTGTCTAAAGTTATTTACCTGATTTTTTTTGTTGGGAACTGAGGTGTTGTATTGTCCATCTATCACTGGCACAGGAGACTTGGTTAATCTGTACTTCTTTAACATGGGCTCTTTGTGCTTGGACCTGTTGTTAAATAGAAAATGTTATTTTAAACATGGGCTCTTTGTGCTTGGACCTGTTGTTAAATAGAAAATGTTATTTTAAACATGGGCTCTTTGTGCTTGGACCTGTTGTTAAATAGAAAATGTTATTTTAAACATGGGCTCTTTGTGCTTGGACCTGTTGTTAAATAGAAAATGTTATTTTAAACATGGGCTCTTTGTGCTTAGACCTGTTGTTAAATAGAAAATGTTATTTTATACATGGGCTCTTTGAGCTTGGACCTGTTGTTAAATAGAAAATGTTATTTTAAACATGGGCTCTTTGAGTTTGGACCTGTTGTTAAATAGAAAATGTTATTTTAAACATGGGCTCTTTGTGCTTAGACCTGTTGTTAAATAGAAAATGTTATTTTATACATGGGCTCTTTGAGCTTGGACCTGTTGTTAAATAGAAAATGTTATTTTAAACATGGGCTCTTTGAGTTTGGACCTGTTGTTAAATAGAAAATGTTATTTTAAACATGGGCTCTTTGTGCTTGGACCTGTTGTTAAATAGAAAATGTTATTTTAAACATGGGCTCTTTGTGCTTGGACCTGTTGTTAAATAGAAAATGTTATTTTAAACATGGGCTCTTTGTGCTTGGACCTGTTGTTAAATAGAAAATGTTATTTTAAACATGGGCTCTTTGTGCTTGGACCTGTTGTTAAATAGAAAATGTTATTTTATACATGGGCTCTTTGAGCTTGGACCTGTTGTTAAATAGAAAATGTTATTTTAAACATGGGCTCTTTGAGCTTGGACCTGTTGTTAAATAGAAAATGTTATTTTAAACATGGGCTCTTTGTGCTTGGACCTGTTGTTAAATAGAAAATGTTATTTTATACATGGGCTCTTTGAGCTTGGACCTGTTGTTAAATAGAAAATGTTATTTTAAACATGGGCTCTTTGTGCTTGGACCTGTTGTTAAATAGAAAATGTTATTTTAAACATGGGCTCTTTGAGCTTGGACCTGTTGTTAAATAGAAAATGTTATTTTAAACATGGGCTCTTTGTGCTTGGACCTGTTGTTAAATAGAAAATGTTATTTTAAACATGGGCTCTTTGTGCTTGGACCTGTTGTTAAATAGAAAATGTTATTTTAAACATGGGCTCTTTGTGCTTGGACCTGTTGTTAAATAGAAAATGTTATTTTAAACATGGGCTCTTTGTGCTTGGACCTGTTGTTAAATAGAAAATGTTATTTTAAACATGGGCTCTTTGTGCTTGGACCTGTTGTTAAATAGAAAATGTTATTTTATACATGGGCTCTTTGAGCTTGGACCTGTTGTTAAATAGAAAATGTTATTTTAAACATGGGCTCTTTGAGCTTGGACCTGTTGTTAAATAGAAAATGTTATTTTAAACATGGGCTCTTTGTGCTTGGACCTGTTGTTAAATAGAAAATGTTATTTTAAACATGGGCTCTTTGTGCTTGGACCTGTTGTTAAATAGAAAATGTTATTTTAAACATGGGCTCTTTGTGCTTGGACCTGTTGTTAAATAGAAAATGTTATTTTAAACATGGGCTCTTTGTGCTTGGACCTGTTGTTAAATAGAAAATGTTATTTTAAACATGGGCTCTTTGTGCTTGGACCTGTTGTTAAATAGAAAATGTTATTTTATACATGGGCTCTTTGAGCTTGGACCTGTTGTTAAATAGAAAATGTTATTTTAAACATGGGCTCTTTGAGCTTGGACCTGTTGTTAAATAGAAAATGTTATTTTAAACATGGGCTCTTTGTGCTTGGACCTGTTGTTAAATAGAAAATGTTATTTTATACATGGGCTCTTTGAGCTTGGACCTGTTGTTAAATAGAAAATGTTATTTTAAACATGGGCTCTTTGTGCTTGGACCTGTTGTTAAATAGAAAATGTTATTTTAAACATGGGCTCTTTGTGCTTGGACCTGTTGTTAAATAGAAAATGTTATTTTTAAAAAAAAACCACTCAAATAAATTATTGTAAAGAAGTATTATTAGTAGATAAAATTTACCTTTATCAAAATTCAAAGACAATTACCTTTCACCTAAAACAAAATTGCTACTTTCCAAGAGTATGTTAATTCCATTGACACTTGGACGTGGAATATATAAAGAAAAGATATAATTTGCCCTGCTACTTCACCTAAATGGGCAGAAACGTTATATTCATAACAAATATGCTTTCTATTGACCTGGAAATAATATCATTTTTTAAAATATACTGGACAACTAACCTGGCTCAAGTTTTCCAATTCACAGAAAACAACACAGGAACCAGTTGTGCCCCCTGTTTGTGATGAGTTATTTCCCCTTCTGGCTACAGCTCTCACACTGAGGGATTCTAAAGTGTTTATCACAGCAGTATGTCTTAACAGTCTATATCTGAAATATTTACAATTAACAGTTATAAATACCCTGAAATGATATGAAACCTTAACTTTTCTCAATTCATGTAAAATACATTAATGGACAACATGCACATGCTTTAGTTCAAACCACTCTTGGAGATTTACACAGTGAGTGTAAGTAATGTTGGTGATTCAACCTCAGAAACATGTCGTCTTTGAGTAATCAATTAGATACTGACATCGCTATTGTAAATAACATTGAGATTCCTTACCATTATTTTATTTTGCCAAAGTGACAATAAGGGAAAAGGCAACCAAGATTGATAATGCCACGTAAAAAGGTCACAATATCAATGAAAAGTGTATCATTTTTTATCTATAAAAAAAATAAAAATAATGGGAATTTCTTCTTACTACCCTATACCACATAGAAAATGATAATTCTCAATTTCCCTATGATATATATTCAGATAATCCAAAAAATTCAGTTAGCCAACCTTTCAAACATATTTTATTGAACTAATTAGTATCTGAATTTTTTTTATCATAAATTTAGATATAAAGCATATCATAACAATAACAAGTAACTATTTAGGAATGCCTTCAGTTCTAATGTTACTTAAAATATAAAGCTTACCTTGGTTTTGGTGTTGAATGAATAGGTTCATAATAAAACATAAAATGTGTTTCGTGTACTCCTCCAATATCATTCCCCCGTATCCAGGCTGGCACAGATAATGTATTTTTTGGTTGTAACACACCATTTGGAAGAGCAATGTCTACGACACATGACTTAATGTTTGTCATTTTGGAATTAAATTCACAAGATGAGCTTTTATTTGGCACTTCAGATGACTCCTGATACACAGTTGGAAATTTGGGTATTTCACCATGAGATCCTAACGTAAAAAATTCAGGACTGGATGATCCTACTTTGAGTTTGTGTAATGGACTAGAACCAATGTTCGTAAACTGTAACATGATGGCATGCACCTCACCGCACAATAACGTCTGAGGGAAATTACAAAACGACACTTGTAACTGTGGCATTTCTTGTTGAATAACTAAATCTAATCTACGATCAGGTCCATACATTTTACTGGCCTTTTCCTCTTTTGAATTATTTAATCGAGGTCCTTGAACTTCAAGTTTTTGTTTACCACGAACATATAAAGTATTGGAAGACTTGGGTCCTTCAGTCTGTGCTGTTCCTAAATGGAATGCAAGTCCAACTATTCTAAGTTCTCCAGTTTGGTGAGGAACAAGCACTAACTGCACCTTAAATTTCATAATCAAACAAATTATACTTATAGTCAAATCATATAAATGTCATTCTACATGTATATATTTGTCATTAATCTTGGTTGTAAAAAAACGATTAAATTGATGCTTTGTTATTAAGTAATCATAACAAATTTTAGGATTACTGAGATATTTTTACAAGAATATCATGAATTTATCATTATTTCAAAAGATACTAATTTTCGTGGATTTTCATGTCAGAAAGACATGTATGATTTACCAGTTATTTCAAAGATTATGGCAACCTTAAATTTGCCCTTCACTCATCTACCTTTTTAATTGTTTTTCAGATGCACAATGTTTTTAAGTACACTTCAATAATCCTTCACTCTGCTGCATTTTACAATACAATTACAGCTTTGTTTAATGTAGGAGTTACCTTCTTACTTTAAAAGTATGAGTATTTCCCTCATCAATGCAGATAATGTTAATGACATAAAGAACAGCAATAAAAGTGACATTCTCTCCCTTTGGTATTTTAATTGTGAAGTACTTAAAGATAAATAAATATTGTACCACTGTATAGAGTCAAATTTCGAGTGTGATATGATATGTATCCCCTCGAGACAGTTAAATTTTCAAATTTAAAATTTAACTGTATGGAGGGGATAAATATCGTATTACCTAAGATTTGGTGTTGGAATCTGTTTCTCTAATGATTTTCAAATGATATGCAGACAACTTCAATCATTCATTTCAAATGATATGTAAAAAGATGCTGCTTTTTATAAGTATGTGAAAACTTAATTGGGTATCAAAGTGCGAAAATACATATATGAAACAGTAAAATAAACTTGTGCAGTAGTGTTTGAATCACTATAAAATAACTTACAGGTAACTGTTCATTAGCCTGAAGAGTAACACTATCTATTACTTGAGTGTAGATGATTTCATTAGCTAATGTATTCTGGAAAAAAAACCACAATGTTTAACCATATGACTAAACATTTAAAAAACAAAATAACATCATTCATTTCTTGAAATCTTCTGTATGGTTTTAGTTCTCTCATTATTTTTAGGGAGAACAACAAATTTGCATAAAATAAATATTTTTCCTTTGATTTTCAACAAGCCATAAATATTTTGACAATATCAAACTGCAATAATTTTTGTTCTCATTATACCATTTGTTCAGTTTAATCTGAATTTTTCCACAGGCCATTAAATTAAATATTGCTCAGGTTGAAAATCTTGCTTTTGGTAAATTCATCATCTGCCTAATACAAGTTTTAAAATAGATGTTTATATAATTTAAGATAGAAGTGATCATTTTCAGGACTTCTATGATTTTGGTGGTAATATTGTGGTTTTGATAAACATTTAAATCCATGCAAGAAGAAACTCTGTGCAAAAATTTCAAATTAACCTCAATAAATCTTTTTCAGTGATTCAGTGCTACCAATATCATCTGTTGAGGTCAGTTTCAATCAAACTTGTATCTTTTACATCTAACACATATTAGAGCTACATGTATTTCATGAAAATGTATGTGGGAGGCTAGGGTAGGAAGGGACTTTTATAATATACCTACAACAAAGAACCATTTCTAGATAATTTTGCATAATGGTAATAGACACATACTGAAAAAAGACCCATGACCCACATTCAATAATTTAACTTCCTTCCTACCCTCCCACACACAATTTAATGGAATAGGCCTTACGTTTTCTTATTTTGATTAATGAAATAATAAGATTCTTAAAGAAAAATCTCTTATTTGAGTTCTACTATTTGAGCGATTGAAACAGCACATTAGTATTACCTTAACATTAGAGAGAACTTCATTGGTAATTAGCTGTGGTTTCTCTGTTCCTGGTAATGCTGGTAAGAATGTCCACAGTAGGGACACCTCCGTCAACATTAACATCACCTTCAATGGGTTAACTAGCTGTGCTTCAACAACAATTGATTCTGAAAATAACATCTTCATTATATTAAGCGTATTAAATTGGTATGTTTTGATGAGGGTTTTGGGAGGGGATGTTTGCACATGTAATATGACCTTTTTGGACCTAAAACATAAAACTTCAAAATCTGATTGGCCATCTAATATCTATTTTCATTAATATATCAACATCGTATATCACACTCAGGGTCCATTTGAAAATACTTATAAAGATTCTGCTTTGTTGTATCTACAATCCATTCTGGACTTCACAATGTTTCCCCAATGACACCAGGGATGTTCCCATAAACAATATTCTGTTCAGTCTATGTAAAACAAGTTGTCTAGCTGTGGTTAATTTAAGTGAGTGCTGCCAGTTGTAAAGCAGTCTTGAACTTCATGTAGAGTATCTTTATTTCACGAAATGACGTCTCTGAATAAAATAAGAGAAAATAATCCCTTCCATGGAGCTTTTTGATTTCATGGATTTTTTAAGACAAAATTGACCTCTAAATTATTATATATAATTCACAATCAAACACACCACATGATGTAATCAATTCCTTGGTTATTATACAAATACAAATCAACTTACCACCTACAAAACCAACGGGATTATATTTGTTGTTGGTTTTATTTGTGAAGACCTGCAGTGTTGGTCGGAATGTTGGTGGAAGGAATCCATTATTAGCCGAGGTCACTAGCCTCTCTTCCATCTGAGTCCATCGTGGATGATTGCATTCACTGTGATCGAACCATACACCTGACACAGCTACTTTGTCAGATACTGGAAAATTATAAATAAGAAATGATTGATACTTTCTCTAGTTCTTAAAATATATCTCAGAATGTGAAAGGGTTTTAAAACTAAAATTGAATATTTTCTCCTTTTTCACCAATTATTGAATCTTTATTTAGAAAATATGTATTTTATCATTTTCTTGAGGAAGTATAAAAATACTATTAAAAAATTTCCACTCAGAATTTTGAAAAAGTCTTCATGCAAAGGATTAATAGACCTTTTATCAAGGATATAATGTATAAATTAATGACACAAAATCCATAATGAAAATATCAAATTCTGGCAGATATCATCTAGTTGATTCCATTAAGCATAAAACAATGTACTAATAATATAGACAAGACTTTACCTTGACTAGGTTGAGGCCTACTGCCTAATAGTACTTTCGTTTCGTTAGAGTCTACAATTGGCAGTGGTAATTCAGGTAAAGGTCCAGAATGGTCACCTAATTCTCCTGCTTCCTGGGTAAGTAATTGCTGAAATATATGGAAGTGTTAGGTTTAAATAGAACAAGTGAAACTGCGAGCTACTGCTCACTGATGATACCCCCGCCGCAAGTGGATAATATTAATAGTGTAAAAATATGCAAGTGTTCGGTAAACAGGAAGTTGTCGAGTGATGAATCTGAAAACGCATCACACGGTATAGCTGACTTATAAAAATCCTGAAACCAAATTTCAGAAATCCTTGTATTGTAGTTCCTGAGAAAAATGTGAAGAAAATTTTTAACTTGGTTATCATGTGTAAAATCATACAAGTGTTCGGTAAACAGGAAGTTGTCGAGTGATGAATCTGAAAACGCATCACACGGTATAGCTGACTTATATAAATCCTGAAACCAAATTTCAGAAATCCTTGTATTGTAGTTCCTGAGAAAAATGTGACGAAAATTTTCAACTTGGCTATCATGTGTAAAATCAGACAAGTGTTCGGTAAACAGGAAGTTGTCAAGTGATGAATCTGAAAACGCACCACACGCTATGGCTGACATATATAAATGTTGATACCAAATTACAGAAAGGGTGGATGTGTAGTTCCTGAGAAAAATGTGACGAAAGTTTCATGGGACGGACTGACTGACGGACGGACTGATGGACGGACTGACAGACGGACTGACAGACAGAGGTAAAACAGTATACCCCCCCTTTTTTAAAGCGGGGGTATAATAACCATACTTCGGGTTAAATTTATCATTTTCATTATAATTTATTCATTAAATGTTCTTAATGTACATGTATTATGGTTTTTTTCAGCATTATTTATAATCAATCTGTGAACAAAGATATTTTGCATGTGGCCTTTACAAACACCCCGAGAACTGTGGTGCTGGAAACAACATGCTGAGGTCTTGTCTCCACAACTTTTCAACACAATTGATATAACAGAGGTGTCAAAATAATTATAAATGATATGTCAACCTGGTTTAATGAGAAGTTATCATTTAAACTGCAAAATCATACATTGATTAGTGTACACCCCAAGGCACATATTTTATCTGCCTAGGGGTAATGGTTCTTTAATATCTTAGAGAAATATAGGCTTACAATGTTATTTTCCATAGTTGATAGGTACTGATTTTTGACTTGTTGGAGACATTGAAGATAACTGATAAAAGTTTGATAAAAATCTGACAATAATTGTACCAGAGAGTGCTTAAAAGACATGATGTCAGGACAGACAGACACAGAGTACTTTAGATTCTCTTCACTCAAGGGACAAAAATCTAACATATAATAACAAACCTTGTATACAAAGAGGTACTCTCTGAAGAAGGCTCCTTGCTGACCAGCTGTCTGTTTACTGTTTTCTGTCAGTAAGTGCTTGAAAGCAGCAGTAGCATTCTCCAAATGTTTTAAGTTGAAAGACTGTCGACCAAGAGTAAAATTAATGTGATCCTGAAATATGAGAAACTTTAATGTACAAAAATATTCACCCCTAGAAATTCTGGACCAAATAGCAAGACAGTATAAAACATGATATTGACATTTGCTTAATTTATTAGTTTGTCTTAGCAAATGATTAAAAATGCAAGAAATTTCACAATGAATTATCTTTCAAATTCTGATACTGTGAATTCATTAATTTATATGACATTTTTTAGGACAGAGGATGGAAGATAGAAAAAAAAATAACTAATGAATATATTTCATGTTTTTTAACAAACTTTACATAAAAGACTGTTAAAAAATTATATTTTGTTGAACATTTCAAATTCAAGGCCTAACAATAACCTGTGAACCCATTTTACTCAATACATAAAATAAACATTAAGGATCATTTTAATTCCTGATTGTTAAATTTTAGATTTTTTCTCACCTCAGCTAATGCCCATCCTTTTCCCTTGTAAACTTGTAATGCTTGGGAATATGACCGTAAGGAATGTTTACGCTGAAAAGAAATAATAATTTAAATTTCAAGTTTATACGAAGAGTTCCATGTTCAAACTTTTTTCAGAATATGCTCGAGTTTGTATTCCGTTTGTTCTCCAAACTCACAAGTAGACACTATACACCATTTGGACATGGTTATAACAAATCATTCTTCAATATTAAAATTAAACTGTAGTATAGATTGAGCCTTTTTTTAAGTTGCTGATATAAATAATGAGCTTTTCATATATCCACTTTGGTATTTTCCTCTAAATGATTCTTACAATAACAGACAGATCATATTTGGTGTTCAAGACCTTTAAATATATTATACTGGCGTGAAGATTACTGGTTAACCATACACTCTGATTGGTTAAATTGACATGGCATATGAGACAAAAATACCCTGTGAACAAAATGAAGATCAGAATAGTTATTAATGCTGAAATCCAGACACTCAAGTATAATATTGTTATTCAGGGTTTCGAAGGGATATTGGCTCATAATGTTACCCTTCAATTTGTATTATCCGATTCAAAATCAAAAAAGAAAAAAAAGAGAGATTTCAATCCTAATCTATCATTCAATTTGTTTATCACAAGTAATGACAAGTAGTGTTCCAGTATCATTTTCCTGCTGAAATTATCAATCTATTATCAACAATGCATGACATTTTGTGTAACAATTTTGAGTTTCTCTTACCTGTCCAGCTTTACTAAATCGATGACCAGCTAATATCATGTGGAATGAATACTTTCTGACTTTAGGAACTTCAATGTTAATGTAACAATGAGCAGCTTGTTCTAGTAGTAAGGCACTTCTCAAGTCAGAATCCTAAAAAAATGATGTAAAAAAAACAATCAAGTCGGAAAGAAATATGATTGATATTAACTGTTTAATGTTCAGTAAGAGTTAGAACATATAGCAAATAAAAAAATCATCAGTTGTTCAGATCTGATAAAAGGTTGAATAAATTAATCAGCTCCAAGTTACACCATAAGCTAAATTAGTAAATAATTTGAACCTGAAAAGCAATAAAAAAATGGTAGACTATTGAAAAGTTTATATAAAAAAAACTTTGCTTATCTGTACAACTTGTGTTCACATGTCACAATAAAAAATCATAAACTGTGGAAACCTTCTTTTTTTAGTACAAATGTTTATTAAAGTGAGAGAAAAAAATTGCAGTGATATGGATTCTTGATTTAATAATTTTGTCAAATACTGAAAACAACTACTGTAAATTCAGAAATTATTGCGATATTTTTATTATTGCGAAAAATGCGAAAGGGTTATAATCGCAATAATTTAAACTCGCATATTGAAATATTTTATATGAATAAAAAAGGATTTTTCTCAATATCGCAAAGATTTAAATCGCATTTGAGTCTAAAATGACAAAAAAGCAATAATAAGTGCACCCAATAATTTCTGAATTTACAGTATAGCATAGACATTGTAAGTTTCTTAAGTATCTTAATTGATGGTTCAACTATAAACATCAATCAAGATTCAATCATTTTTCAAAGTCTCACCACATACATACAAGTATAAACTTGATACAACGTTTAATATACAATATAAAATTTAGAATGCATGTGCCATTCTTAAAAGAACTATGAGAGACTAAACATTAAATCAAACAAAATAAGTACTCCACCAATGAAAGTGAATTCAAAATGGTCAACAGTGACTTCGACATGTTTAAATACAAATAGCTCTAACATTAGATTTATTTTCAAACAGATACAAGAAAAGTGGTTAAATTGTCTATTGTTTCAAATGTAAAGACAGAGACCCTTTCAAAGTACAAAGTTCAGTATTGAGGACATGACAGTTTAACTTACCTCACTAGTTAATTTGATGAACTGTAAAGCAGCTTCATGGTACATCCGTCGACTCTTTAAAGCTTCTGTACTAACAACTGTGGCCCGAGCAGCATACAGGGGATTTCTGGGAATATGCAAAATATGTTAGTACTAATTTTTAGCACCAGTAGAAAAAGCAAGGTTTGTGGGGACTTACTTTTTTATAGGTAGTAAACAAATATTTTCAGCTTTGTTTTAAATTGCACAAAACACCAAAAATATGTTCCGATAATCGGTTGTCTGCATGTTGATATCGTAAAATATCAGCTGCGAGACATTATATGAAGCTTTTTGTCGAGTAAGCGCAGCGAACAAGATCAAAAAGCCTTCATATTATGTCGAGCAGCTGATATTTTACAATATCAATATGCCGATATTCTGATAATCAATTTATCGGGCTGGCTATATTTGCGTCTTTTGGAAGTATTGTCTTAGTTTCACCAGCAACCGGAAGTTGACTTGATAAGTTCGGGTCAAACTTATCAACGTCGGTTCAAACATTATGACGTCGCTGATATGTCCGGGTCAAAGTTATTAAGGCCAGGTCAACGTATTTGACGTCACAAAGCCGTGATATGGAGTTTTATTAAGAGCTGAGCAGATTGATATAGACAGTTGGACGACCAATATAAGCAGTTATTTGTCTACTACCATCATCAAAACAAACAATACATTAATTCAAAGTGTCAAGTATACACATATTTAGTTATAGGTCACTGGAACACATTCATTTAAAAATAAAACCAGAATCCTCAACTAAATAGAAGTATTGAACATAAGAATGTTTCTATTAGCATAAATTTTCCATGACATACTTGCAGGTCTGTAGGTAAGTCTGTATAGCACTTTCCATGTAATGGAAAGGATACTTTTGTTCCTGTGGATCCATAAACATAGCTATACATGCCATTTCCTGAAAAGAAAATATTTTTGCATTAAAAGAATAACACTTGAAACTGTTAGCTACTGATGATATCCTCCCCCAAATATTGTTGTTGAGTGAGAATCTGGAAACGCATAACAAGGGATAGCTCACTTATATAAACCATGAAACCAAATTTCAAAAGTCCTTGTATTGTAGTTCCAGAGAAAAGTGTGATGAAAAATTTTATACTATCATGTGAAAATGGATACAAGTTTTCGGTAAACAGGAAGTTGTTGAGGGAAGAATCTGAAAATGCATCACGGGGTAAAGCTGCCTTTATATATAAATCCTGAAACCAAATTTCAGAAAACCTTGAATTATAGTTCCTGAGAAAAATGTGACGACAAATATTCATGGGACGGATTGACGGACAGACGGTTGGATGGATGGACAGACAGAGGTTAAACTAGAGGCTCTTAAGAGACTGTGTCGCTCACCTTGGTCTATGTGCATATAAACAAAAGACACAATTGGATTAATGACAAAATTATGTTTTGGGGATTGTGATGTGTTTGTAAATCTTACTTTACTGATCATTCTTGCTACTTACAATTATCTTCATATATAATGACCTTGGCCCATTACTTACAGAGGAAAATATTTTGTTAAAACATTACAAAAATTTACCAAATTTAATAGAATTGTTAAAAATTGACTGTAAAGGGCAATAACTCCTTAAGGGGTCAACTGACCATTTTGGTCATGTTTACTTATTTGTAGATCTTACTTTGCTAAACATTATTGCTGTTTACAGTTTATCTTTATCTATGATAATATTCAAGATATTAACCAAAAACAGCAAAATTTCCTTTAAAATTGCCAATTCAGGGACAGTAACCCAACAACCGATTGTCCAATTTGTCTGAAAATTTCAGGACAGCTAGATCTTGACTTAATAAACAATTTAAACCCATTTCAGATTTGCTTTAAATGCTCCAGTTTCAGAGTTATAAGCCAAAAACTACATTTTACCAATGTTCTATTTTTAGCCATGGCGGCCATCTTGGTTGGTTTGACGGGTCATCGGACACATTTTTTAAACTAGATACCCCAATGATGATTGTGGCCAAGTTTGGTTAAATGTGGCCCAGTAGTTTCAGAGGAGAAAATTTTTGTAAAAGTTAACGATGACGGACGACAGACGACGATGACGGACGCCAAGTGATGAGAAAAGCTCACTTGGCCTATACAAACAAAACAACTCATATGCAAAAATAAGTAATTTATACTTTTGTCAATTAAAGATCCTATCTTAAGACTCTTACATTTGTCTTTTTTGTCTAGTTTTCATTTCAAGATTAACTAACTGCTACCTGTTGATAATTTAAAATACATCAATTATTGAAAATTCTAAGAAATGTTTTTTAAACCTACCAAAGCTCCAGCATAATGAAGCCATGCATGGTCATTATTGAAATCTCTCTTGGCTGTATGGTATGTTCTGTAGGCAAAGTCATACATCTGGAAAAGGAAGGCTAAATCTGCTAGTCTTCTCATCTGTAGCTCAGGTGCTTCTGTTGTGTAACTATTAATACATTAGATAAAAACATATTAAAAGCTGCTGTTCTTTAAGTTGTCAATTAAACTCTATACTTTTGTACTGGTCCAACATACTTAATAAATTTAATTGCCCGTCCAAATGATTGAAGTTTAAATGTGTATCCTGTACTTTCCCTTCACCTTTATATAAACAGAACCTTAATATTTTTAGAAGTAGTACAGACAGATTACAAAATTTGTTGTGATCATGCAAGTTCCAAATTTGACACATTCCCTATAATTTATAGTGGTCACATTATTTTTCTACTTCCAATTCACCAAATTTGTTTCTTTATGGTATCTTATAAAAATAAAACTTCCACACTTTGTCAGCTAAGAGCCATTAAAAAAATATCGATTGGAAACATATCTTCCCTTGAGTTGGCATGTTGATAATCAGGTCCATGCTTAGGTCTTGTACAAAGCAGGGTTCATTCTCACATCTTTTTATCTTGAAATGTCTGAAAACTGCCTGCGTAACACTAACCATTAATTTATACATCCTTTTGAACTAAAGAAGCAAACTTTTAAAATAACCAGAAGTATTAATGCTGTTGTTAAGATTTTGTTTTTATAAAACTTACACAACAGTGGTGTTCTGATTTGTGGCTGCTTGGTTGACAGGTTTGTTTCCACCAAACCATTTCTTTGTAGCACTAAATAATGACCTGTGGATGCCCTTCCTTGAGGTAAGCTGGAATGAAATATGAATAATAAGGGATCACTTAATTTCTAAAATACTACCATAGTTTAATAAACAAATAAAGACTATAGGACATTTACTTTCTTATTTCCCAAATCTGTGTCTTTTTAAAAAAATGTTTGACATATACAACATTTCATTTATTAAATATATAAATATGGAATATGTCCCTGGGACAAGATGATGCCCCCACTTGTATATAATGTTATAAAAATACATAAATCTAGAACAGTAAAAGTGACGCTATCAAAATTTGTACTTGATCTGTGTCTTGTGGTAATTAGCATTGTGCATAAGTTTCATAACATTTGGTGTGAGGAAAATTAAAGAATGGAAATGAAAAATACAGCGTTTTTTCATTTGTAATGGAGTATAATTTAATTTTGGATGTAACGCGTCTTCTGATTGGCTGACATTATTTTGATATGAGGTAAAAGTGAAGCCACCAAAATTCACACTTGGTGTGTTTTAAGGTAAGCATTGTCATAACATTTGGTTGAGGCATACTTAAGTTGGAGAACAGAAACCAATTTTGGGACTTAAAAATGGATGGACAGACGGACAAGGGTCAAATTCAATGCCGCCCATTACAGCTGGGGCATAAAAATATAAAGTAAAAAAAATGATTAAACTCCTGAACTGATTTCCTGATATTAAACCATTATTTCTTATCAGTTATTATATAAATATAATATTAAGTGTTTTATGTAACATACTGGTAGCCCAGTCAAAATTATTTCAATACAAGAAAAATAAGCATTCTGTTAGTATTGCTTGGCAATATATAGTCCCCTACTGGTTAAAAATTCATTGTTTTGGAACAAAATGCTAACTTGATTTATAACTTGTCATGGTGTAAGCTATATAACAAATATCAGGTCTATTTCTTAAAGCATGATGAAAAACAATGTGGAAAATTTGTTATATAAGTGAATTTTATAACTCTGACGGATAGACAGAGAGCACGATAAATGCTTTTTTGATGAATTTTATTGATTCTATTAAAAACATGTCACATTAATGTCCTACTATTTGACATTTTGACATGTATAAATACAATTCTGTACAAATGTTTCTGTATTAACAGTAATTTTGAGAATCTTAGGGCAGTTCCAAAAATTACAGGAGGCACTTTTAATATAATTTGAAGGGTGGTGGATAAATTAGAAATATATCATGGAAATTATTGGAAAGAATCAATTAGATTTCTATGTATGGCTTGGTAAATAAATCTTCCAATCCCCCCTAGTCCCACCCATACATTTAGTTTTGGCACATCCAACAGTGTTTTCATCACAATCACCAACCTGATCATTTAGAATCCTCATATGCTTTTCTGCCCATGGGATCAATGCTCGAACACAAAATTCATGTATAAATATTTTAAGTCTATCCTGATCACTGGTTGTCAAGCACATTCCATGTCCTGAAGATGGTTTGTTCTTATCTGAAGATTTGTTTTTTGAATAAGAGTAATTGTGACTTGATTCAGGAGATGAGGTACCATCTGGTGACAGCTGATCATCTATATGATTGATGGAGTTTGAAGAATGGTCCATCAATGACAGTGGATGGTCAAATAAATCACTGGAGCCTGAAGAAGCTGCTGAATATAAAGAGAAATATAATAATTTGACAGTTACCAAGAATTTAAATACAATTTCTAAAATATATCACAAAATTCTTTGAATATTAGAAAGTAAATGGGATATTTGATACAGCCTTTAAAATTCAAGACTGGCGTATAAAACTTAAAATCTTAAGGCCTTGAAGATATTATACTATTAAAACTACCAGCAATCTTAAAACTGATATTTTGAATCAAGACTTTAAATGTAAATAAAAAGGAATAGGTCCAGTAAGACCCCTTTTTGGCCCCAAAATATAGCAGTTTTACAAAATTGTTAAAAAGTAAACTTTTAGTTATTTATTGGAAGGAAGAATGCTTCTGCTACATAAATATGGGCGGTTTTTTTTACAATACAATGCACATATATCGGGTACCAGCATCATTCAGTCATGCTAAATTATTGAAATCTTTACAATTTTAGTATTTTAGTCAAATTTTAGACGGTTTCCGCCTTAAATGAAAGTGGCCACATTTGTGTTCATTCTCAATATTGAAATGTAATTTGTATTTGATGATAATACATAACATATATAAATGTTGAGGATGAACACAGATGCGGCCACTTTCATTTTTGACAAAAACCATCTGAAGGTACATTTTTTAGCATATTTGATAGATTTTTCATATTTTAGCCTGAATCGGAGCGTTTTTAATGACTACAATAGTTAAAATCTTGTACAGAAACTAATTGAATCAACTGAAATAGACACTTAAGTGTCTAAAAAGTGTCTAAAAATTTTTCATTAGATGAACATGAAATTTGAGGCCAAAATCGGACCTTAACGAACCTACTCCTTTCTATGGATTCAATAATGTAAATGCATGGCGGAGACAATTTTAAAATACGCACCATCACCAGTATCTGACAGGTCTGCCATCATACTGTCTGTGACACTAGTCTGATCAATATTTCCTTCCGTCACTTTACTAGGAAAGCCAGCATCATCAGCACCACTTCCATTGGCTATATCATAATCTGCTCCTTCCTACAAATATGTAAGGCTTACACTGTCAAGTATTGTTTAATTATTAGACCACTGCCGAATTAAAAGGGATGAACATTTCATATGTATTTTGAGTTTTTGGAAGATAGGAAATGGAACACCGAAAGAGCTTACATACTTGTCACACTATATGTCAAAGCCAGATGAAGCTTTTTGCCATATATCAAGAACTGATGATGTGTTGTTGCTGAAAAAAATGTGATAGGGATGTGCTAGAGTCAGATGTTAACCCACAGACACAAATGTGATAGGGATGTGCTAGAGTCAGATGTTAACACACAGACACAAATAGATTTCCTGCATCATGTCCATCTATACACTTATATAGGTGAATATATTGTATACAAAAGGTCATTCATTATCTAATTTACAACTTTTGTTTTTATTTTAGATATTTGCAAAGTATGACATACAGTATGATACTATCCCTTGCCTACCAATTACTAAATAGGAAGTACAGTTTATAATTGGACAATGAACTATATCCTCATAACAAAGGTCAGAATGACAAAAAGTAAAGAAATAAAAGAGGCTTCCAATAAACCTCTGAAATGCCTGCACATGACTGCATTGTGTTTTTTTGGTGTGTTTCCTTTTAAAAAAGAATTAGCTCATGCACAAAAAGGTAACTAAGGATATTTTGAAATATGCATTATCTCAATAGAAAGCACAACCATGCATTAAATTCTACAGTAGAATGAAGGCCAAAAGAACCAAATTACAGAAAAACTGCAAATACATCAAAAACAAATGTGTATGCATATTAAACAAAATTAATTCTGAATGCAAAAAAAAAAAAAAAAAATGAACGAAACATATGAACAAAGGTTTTTTAAATACACTTTGATAAAATAGGTTATTCCCTTTTAAACAAGTTTTTTTAATAAATGATAAAAATTCTTACAGATTTTCAAATTTCTCTCTTAATCTGTTTTGTTTACAAAAATCTAAACCATGCAGCTAAACTAGCAAACTATTTGGACAAAAACACAAGCTTTCAATGAATAATACTTTTATCAGCTAAATATCTATTTTTAAATGCTTTATTTCCAGTTTTTGACAGAAAAATAAAAACGGATTGATTGTGGCCTATAAAGTGAAGAAATTACAAAATTAAAGAAAAAAGTCATTACAATATGAACAAAATACATGGACAGCATTGATAAAGCTAAAAAGAACGACCCCACATACAATGGACTTACCCATGCTATGAAATATCTAGTTTTTTGTTGTTTTTTCTGGAATTAAAATTAACTAAACTATCTAGTTACAGCTATAGAAACTAATTAACTCTAGTAACATATTCTAGAAGTTTAATTTTCGTTTAAAAAAATATGTACATAAATCAATACCAAAGGCAAAAACCATAAACAAACCATTCTTAAAACAGAAATGTCTTAGCAAAAATTTTGCAGATTCATATCAATTTAATAAAACTCTTTTATACATCACATGTGAATATGAATTGCCATAAAGTGAGAAAATTATTAACAGTACAATTTTTCTACTACCCTTGAACAATAATTCATTAATTGTACTAAAACACACAAAAAGACTATGTTCTATTAGAAAAATCTAGGACTTTGTTTAAAAGTCTAACTACAAGTAATGGAAAATCAATTTTAGTATCAGCAAAATCATTTTCACAAGAAAATTGCACACATAGTAATAAGTTACAAATCAGTCTAGCAGCTAATGAATACCAGTCTTGCAAAAACTTTAAATGTACTAAGCAGTATGACGGTATCTAATCTTAAACCTACCACAGGTTGTTCAGTGTTATTTTTGTTAAGGAACTGACTCCATGGATCAGGAAGGTTATTGTCTGTCTTTAGACTCTCAGCTGTATGGATACTTCTGGAGTTAATGTTTAAAAGATGGCACACATTTGCTCCGTAAGTAGACTTCATACTTTGGTAAATAGCATCCGCTCTGAAATCAAAACCAAATAAGTTAATTCAATTATCAGTTACATATAAACCACTTTTAAGTTCAAATATTGCCTTGGTGGGTCATGAATATAATTTTGAGTTTGCGGTTAAAAATTCCAAGTATCATCTGATAAGATTTTTTTTATTATTTCTAAAACTTCTTAAAATGTACTAGATGAACAAATTGGTATAAATAGAATTTATTAAAATCTAAGATATAAACTGAAAATAAGAGTGAACATGTATTTACCCCATACTATGTCAATAGATGCTGGACATAATAGTTACAAATACAACTGACAATGTGGAAAAAGAATAAATGTTTGCATGATGATTTACAACCTAGATTGAACAAAGCACTTAGCTTTTCCATTTAAAGTTTTATGTCTATAAGAAATCAGGTGATCATGTACTTGTTTCATTCAATCATTGGCTAGTTTAATTGTACAGTGTTTTTAGTAATCTTATTTTTTTGCCTTAAATTTTACCAAACTGTTTAAAAATATTTCACATAAAGCTAAACAACATCTTTTGAAGATATGACATGCAAAATACTAAGGTTTCATAATTTTTCTTGGGAACTACAAATGTACTAGTATTTATGGATTGAGAAACAAATTAAAATTGTAAACATTTTTTTCATTTAGCACTTAAGGATGTACACCTATGAGAAGCCAAAAATTTCTAGAATTTAAACTTTTTTTCTAAACCTAATTTTTGGGTTTATATGACTGTAAAAAAATAATTGGTGAAGAAAACATGATATGGTGGTGTGCTTCTTTTTTTGCTACGGCCCTTTGAAAGTAACTAATTTTGCTGATTTTCCCATTTTTCATTAATTTTTACCCATTTTTGGGCTATTATCGTGAAAAAAATCACAGTTCCACAATTAAACTTTTTTTCATACTCTCAATAAAGATGAAGTGCTTAGTGGACCAATCTGAATAAATTCAACAACAAAAAAACTATAGGTAGGTCACCATAGGTGTTAATATAAGATAGTTTATCATATTTTGATGCTTTTTCTTGTCAAATTTACCATGTTGTCAATTTTGGAAATTTGTGATTTTTCTCGTTTAACAATAAAATGCATATTATTTCAACTTTCTTGTTATAAATGATTGACAAAATACATCTCTAGGAAATTTGACAAGAAAAAGTAATATTGGATGTTTAACTTACTGGTAAAATCATTTTATGTTCCCCTCACTCATTTCTCTCAAAATTTCAGCTAAAAAGACTGACTTGGTTAGTAAAAAATTATCAAATTTCATTACTCTAAAACTACGTATTGGAAATACATAATTCTTTCACAGAGTTAAGTTTGATTATGCTAATTATCAAATTCATTGCTATTTTCCACTTGTATCACTTATTTTGGAAATAATTCCAGAACGAGATTTCAACGAGACTGCATGAGACTGATATGTCAGCAGAATACATCCTTAAATTCAACAACAATAATCCTCAAAAATTAGTACCTACCATACAATAAATAAATGAAAAGTTATTAGAAGAAAACAAACCATTACAACACATTAGAACAGAACAATCAGAAAAATACAATAAAATGTAGATTAGAACAACCAAACAAAATGGTGGAATAAAACATGACAACACACATAGCAAATGACCAATCAACATCAAGTTTGGTAAACACCTGACGCCTAGACTTTGATACTGATTTATGTCATACTTTGCATCCTCTCCTTCAATGACATCATGAAGTAAAACATAGTATCGTAGGGTACCAGGACAAAACCAGCGGGGGATTTTACTGGGATTCTGTGTCTGTTGTGTCGACTGCTGGTTCACTAGACTGTTGAACATGCTCAGTGGATCTGTATGTCCTGACGAAACAACAAATACACCTTCAAATTGTTAAGGAATTTTGGCAGTCTAAATTTAACCCACAATTTACATGTTCACGACATGAGCATTTGTGCTACACATATTAAATTACTTACCAGTACTCTTAATATGGAAATTTACTTTTTTTATGTAAAAATGCATGAAATATATTTCATTATTCTTGTCCATTTAACTATGTGATCTATCAGCTTAAACAAAAGACTAATATACTTGTAAATGGATGTCCATCATAACTTTCAAAATTTAGCATAATGTTGTTTATTTTGTTGTCAGGCATATTCTTTTAAAATAATCTATAATCATTTCCTCTGTCACTTCTGTAGTCAAGTATCCAATGCCTTCATGCATTCTTCTTGAATCAGATGTTAGCTTCAATCTTCTAGTTTCCAGTTTTGGTCTCTTGAGATTAATTGCTAAGCGTAAAAATACTTGGCTAGAATAACACAATATGCTTTATTAAACACAAAGTCTAATAACCATTAATTACAAACAAATGGTTAAACTTGTGACCTTTAGATGTTACTTTGGTTAAACTTGTGACCTTTAGATGTTACTTTGGTTAAACTTGTGACCTTTAGATGTTACTTTGGTTAAACTTGTGACCTTTAGATGTTACTTTGGTTAAACTTGTGACCTTTAGATGTTACTTTAGTTATGACCTTTAGATGTTACTTTAGTTATGACCTTCAGATGTTACTTTAGTTATCTTAAAGGATACATCCTAAACAATGATTGAGGAAGTCATGGTCACTTGGTGGTAACATCTGCAGAAACTTTTCTCTGTATGCCTCAAACCATGGGGTTGTAGCTGTAAACATAAAAATATATGCGTTAGTTTGTAATATTTTTTGTTCCTGTTAAGAATGATAAAACATATTATATGATGAATTAAAATGATTACCATTGGCATGCTATATCAAAAGCAGTAGTATTGCATATATGAGTATAACTTTGATAATCTACAATTCTCTAAGATTAAAAATACCAATGTTATTATTCTTGAAATACATTTTTTCTGTAAGCAAAAACTATTATTGCGAATAGTTATAATTTCACTTACTTCATCATTGTTCATACACATTTCTTAATACATTGAAACAGGGATGTTGAAATCTTTCAACCATTTGCCAAGTGACATGAAGTGCAGTTAATTATCAACCATAATAAAACAAAACAGAAACTAGATCTATTATTTTGCATTAAACAGAAAGAACCCAAAATAAGCCTAATATCTGATATCTCTAGATGTACTGGTAACAACTGTTGTATTTCTAAATGATGGCATAACAAACAATGGCTATGACAACACTTTATGCTAATGAGTGGCCATCTCAAGTAGGATAACTATGTAAACTTAAGAGTACTGTTTAACTGGACTAAACAAAACAAAATTGTGGTTTTACAATATTAAGACCCACAAAACAAATGTGTGTAATATGGACACGAAACCAGTTAAACATGCTCCCCCTGCTAGATTAATTAAAAAAAAGACTGAATATTGTTGGAATACACAAGACTACACACTTTAGAAAACATACATGTTAATTGTAGATCATAGTTGCCAACGGATACCACATTCCCTCTATTTCCCTCTACCAGCTGTGGTTGTGCTCCAGCTACAATATCATTGAGGATTTTCTTTGCTACAGACTGCTGCGGCAAAGTTGCTGACATGTCCCTCATGGTGATTTTCAAATGTCTTATCGTGTGAGGAACATTGTTTGGATCCCGTATGTGAACTACAAATACAAAAGTTATTTTCTAAAACTATGCATACATATTTTGTCTTGTTAATTTATAAATGGGAAATCTTCACCTGACAAGAACAAGTTTTTAAGTTCCAGGCAACTCCCTGTAACCCCAAATCTCAAGTAAACTAAACCAACATGTTGTTCTTAGTTTTGGTATGGTTTGGTTTAATACAGCATAGGTTATTAATCCTTTCAAAGTGCTTCATATTTGAATTTGTTTCGAAATTCATATCCAATATGCAATCAGTTCTATTAGGACAGAAACAAATTGATATATTCCATTAGTGTCAATTCAATTAAATGTACTTGGATGTCGTAAAAAAAATCCTTCGCTGTTTTTTCATCATTTATTAATTATTCATTTAAATTAATCGTACAATTGACATTTAGTAATTGTAATTTAATCAATAACATTGCAAGAAATCCGACCCATCTCTGTTTGCATGCATTTTTCTTAAATCTAGTAACTAAAAGTGCAGCTTTATTTCATCTTAAATTAATTTGTTAAGTGTGCATCACAGCATTTTCTGTCTGTGGATATAACCAAAAATTTCTACAGACTTGAATATAAATTAGGAAAAAGGCTAAGGATATGTTTTTTTGTGATATGCTAGGGTCTTTTTCACTAGAATACAGTACAGACAGAGACAAACCGTATTAAATTCACAATCAAAACAATTATTGTTGCATTCTGAAGTTGTAACCTGGATTTTCTTAAACAGTTTATATTACCTTACTTTCCTTTGTATTTAGAGTGAATTTTATGACCTTCGATGAGCCCTGCTTGTACTACAATATTGTCATTTTCAATAAACAGCAAACTATGGGTCAAACCTCATTCAATCATAGGCGCAGAAATGTTTTATTTAAAAGGGAGATAATCTCATAACAGTAAACTATCAAAAGGTATGATTTTCCGTCTCTGTCTGTATTGTGAGTGGTGACACTAGCACAATGTGCATATTTTTATTACTTACCATTTATTGCTAATAACAAAAAACATAAAATCATGTATTCTTGTACAAGTGTTCTACCATTGCTACTAGTAGAGTAAGGTTTATTTTATTACACCTGAATAAAACAACTCTTCAGTTTTGTTCAAAATTTTAATTATAACAGATTTTTTTTTTGCTTTAAATAAATGATGCAAATGACACAGAATTTTATTATGAATTATTATTCCTATAATGGTATTTTATGGAAATTTGCAGTGTGAAAAGTTACCTACAGTCTAAAGTGCTTACAAAACCTGCAATATGTCCTTCTCAATATTAATCTAGTAAATAGAACTTCATTGTCATACAAATACTTCAAATCTTATCATTTTGAAATTTATTAGTCTACATTGAGGTAAACAATAATTATAGTAAAATTAAGGAATGCCTTAAAACACCAATTTTGTATACAAACACTAGTTATACATTTTTGAATATACATTTCTCTCATTCGTGCATTTGTATTACCAATGTTATTTCAACTGATCGGGAAGGGCTTACGTTTTAATTTGCATGAGGACAGTTGATTTGAAAATGTGTGTGATTACGATGATTGCCGTTATAGTTATTATTGATTTCTAATCACCTAACAGTGACCTCAAAGGAATTTACAAAAGAATGACTGGACAATGCATTGATGAGTGTATCCTAAAACACCTATCTATAGATGGACTGGTTTATTATGAGCAAACTGGATAAACTCCGCCCAGTCAAGTGAAATAAATTGAGTAATATATTTGGGTCATTCGTGATTCCACTAATTTTTTTCCCTTTTGTTACAAAAATTCACTATATTGAATAAAATTAGTAGATATTTGAAGTGTACATAAGTCCTAATGATTGAATAAACATGAAGCATTCGTTATCAGTAGAAATAAATTTAATGATAATTTTGACAATTAACAATTTGAAGGTTTTAAATGTAATCTAAATTTCCAGTTAAGATTCTACTATCAAAGTATTCAAGCCCAAGAATGCACAAGTATTTCACAAGGAGAGTGTTGTAATCTTTCACTCAGTTTAATTGAGGTCTGGAGCTGGCATGTCAGGAACTGCTAGTAGCCCTTTGTTTATATATACATCATTATCATTTTTTTATAGTTTCTTTTGTTACCTATTCTAACATCAGACTGAGACTTCATTGGCTAGAGGAATAGGGGAAGGGTTGAGGTCTCACAAAACATGTATTACCCCACCACATTTTTTAACCTGTCCCAAGTCAGGAGCCTCTGGCCTTTGTTAGTCTTGTATGTTTTTTTAATGTTTTTTTTAATTTTAGCCCATTTATATAGTTTGGAGTTAAGTGTCACTTCTATTTTTAATGAACTTGTACTCAATTTTATTTAGGGGCCAGATGAAGACCATCTCCGGGTGCAGGATTTTCACGCTGCATTGCAGACCCATTGGTGGCCTTCGGCTGTTGTCTGCTCTTTGGCCAGGTTGTGGTCTCTTTGATATATTCCCCATTTCCATTCTCAATTTTACTTAATTCCTTCATTATTAGCATTATGCTACAAATAATTCAAAACCCATTATAATCAAAAATTAGAACAGGGCATATTCCGTTTCATAGACAATAAATTTCCAGCCAATTCCCTTCTTCTTTTACCACTAAGTTAGTCCAAATAATTATGACGTCTTCAAAGGCTATTATAATAAAAAAATTTCTTTGACACCTTAGTTCGACGTCATAACGCCAAACTCATATTTTCAGTTGGACTTTAAGAGGGAATTTACTGCTTTATTAAAACGTTTAGCTGATTTCTCCTCAAGATGCTTCATTTTAGGAGTATAAAATATATTTTTGAACCAAACTCGGTACATTTTAACGGACCTGAATTTCCGGATAATGTGAAACATTCGGGTCTGTCAAATTTTACTGAGTTTGGTGTAAAAATTATTTTATAATATTTCGTAATAAGAAATCAGAAAAACGTTTTAAAAAAATGCAGTTGACATGTTCCCGCATCGGATGGAATTGTTACTTATATTATTATTTTTGTAGGGATCAATTTGAAATGATTTTGCACTAACAAACACATAAAAGGTAAGAATTTTTATATGCAATTTTTTTTAGCTTTCAATGAAAATTTGCTGGCTCAATTGGGTCTTAAAGTTGAGAGCAAAATATGCTTTCAAAGTTCAACCGAAAATGGCGGCTTCAGCATTATGACGTCGAAGTAAGGCGTCAAAGAAAAAAAATTAAAATAGCCTTTCAAGACGTCATAATTATTTGGACTACCACTAAATAAGTAACCATCATCATTAGGTTCAATTTACTGTCAATACATTTATTCAAGTAGCTGCAACTTGACAAAGTATTGGGTTAAGTATCCAACAGATAAACTGTATACCCTTCCAACTACTTCTCATCTTTGGATTTAATAATTATAAGGGCAGTCAGTTTGACAAGTGATGTACGTGTGTCACCGTCAGTTTTGAAAATTGATTTAAAATATAACGGGTAAGAAACATACATAAAGCATGCAGTGTGATAATTCCTTTTGCAGCTGCAGTTGTCATTGACCAACTTTTAACAGAAAAGTAATGTCATGCTGTTTTGAAATTGCAAAATAATAAACATAGGGACTAAGTATGACATAAGGTCCGCCCCCTTTTACTGATTATGCTCAAGAACTTATCTAAATGAAACGGAATCATTCTTCAGAGTTAAGACAAAGCATATATAAGTGTGTTTAATATACTAAAGAAGATTCACCTTCTGACGTTAACCGGCAAAAAGGTTGAACAAGTTCCACAAATGTCAAATTATTTTTCTGACATAGGACTTCCGCATCACGGCTGCATAACACAGCAACATGTGGATTAAACGTGTTCTGCACAAACTCTTGTGCATTCTGTTTGCACTGTGCCATTATTTCTATATATTTAAGAAGTTACAAGGCTGTTATTGATCGATGAGTCGTCGTTTTTTGCTCATGACGATCTGGATTTCATCTGCCATATTTACGATCATGCGCATTATAATCTTGAAAAGGGGAGGTAAATACATTACCTATTACCGAGCTTGCAATGCAATCAATTCATAAAATTCGTCTGTATTGCTTTGATCATTGAAATTTATTAAAATACAGACAATTTGTTCCAGCAAAGTCTGACTATTCTTCTACACTTTCTGCTGTTTAAAAACCTTTTGACTCCTTTGATATTGTCGCAATGAAACATATCTTCAATAGTTTTAAGCCTGGTATTTAATATGCTGATGTTTATAATATTCAGAACAGAGTACAGAAGTGAGTGTTGTCAGATTCTTGTATTCAAAGAGGGTGGTAAAGGGTGATATTCGTGCAACGTGATCGCCGTTTTTTATTTCACGTTCAACATGTTTTTACTTTTTTATTTGACGTTCAGTCATGCAAGACAGGTGCCTCGTTCAACGTGTTCTGCTTATTTAATTTTACGTGCATCGTGATTTTCAAAGTCTTATTTTGCGTGCTCGGTATTTTTCAAATAAAATTCAAACACTTGACAGGGATCGTCAAGAAATACTTTTTTAAAAGCCGTAAACCAATTATATCATAAATGTGTATACTAAATCGGGAATATCAAGTAAAACAAAGAGTTAATATATACAAGAAGACAGGGACTCAGTCCCAAAAGGTTCAAATAAAAGTATTTATTTTTCGTGCAACGTTCATTACAGAAATTATTTCACGTTCAACGTGAAATTATGTCTTATTTCACGTTTTTTCGTGCAAGCACCCCCCTTTACCACCCTCTTCAAAGCATGATCATGGGATCTTTTTTTAATATATCAGATTGTGATCACTGTAATATTTGTCTGAATTGATAATTGTAATATTTGTCTGCATTGCTCATTGCAATATTTGTCTATTAATCATTGTAATATTTGTCTGCATCAATTTTGATCATTGTAATATTTGTCCATAGGCGGATCCAGGGGGGCCCTGAGGGGCCAGCCCCCCCCCCCCCCCCCTTGATTTTCCTTTCGTGGGAAAAATTTGGTTGATTATATAGGGAATCATTGAAGCATGACTGGAGCGGGCCCCCCCCCCTTTAGGTCAGTCAGCGGGCCCCCCTTAGGAAAAGTTCTGGATCCGCCACTGTTGTCTGCATTGATCATTGTAATATTTGTCTGCATTGATCATTGTAATATTTGTTGGCATTGATCACTGTAATATTTGTCGGCATTGATCACTGTAATATTTGTCTGCATTGATCACTGTAATATTTGTCTGCATTGATCATTGTAATATTTGTCTGCATTGATCACTGTAATATTTGTCTGCATTGATCACTGTAATATTTTTCTGCATTGATCTGCATTGATCATTATATTTGTCTGCATTGATCATTGTAATATTTGTCTGCATTGATCATTGTAATATGTGTCTGCATTGATTATTGTAATATTTGTCTGCATTGATCATTGTAATATCTCTCTGCATTGATCATTGTAATATTTGTCTGCATTGGTCACTGTAATACTTTTCTGCATTGATAATTGTAATATTTGTCTGCATTGCTCATTGCAATATTTGTCTGTATTGATCATTGTAATATTTGTCTGCATTGATCATTGTAATATTTGTCTGCATTGATCATTGTAATATATGTCTGCATTGATCACTGTAATATTTGTCTGCATTGATCATTGTAATATTTGCATTGATCATTGTAATATTTGTCTGCATTGATCATTGTAATATCTGTCTACATTGATCATTGTAATATTTGTCTGCATTGGTTACTGTAATATTTGTCTGCATTGATCATTGTAATAGTTGTCTGCATTGATCATTGTAAATTATAAACTACCGGTAGACTTGAATCTTGATAATTTTATTAAAAAAAAAACCTATTTTTTATGATCATGCTGGATGGCTGTTTAATGTAAATTGAAAATAAAATGTCCTTTATCCTATTATTCTTATTAAAATGCCTAACTTCATCCCAGTTTGCATTTTGTATGCCTTAATTGATCCATGAAAGTTGATATGAAATGATGATAACATAAAAGTTTAATTTAGAAGATATGTATATCACAATTTAGATTTCCAAAATTCTGACAGATCCCACTTTCCTCAATAAGAGCAAGGACTTATATTAGATAGTTATATGTCCTTATTAGTTATACATCCTTGATGATTGTTTGTATGTCAGTTTTGGTTTCTGTTGCTATATGGGTTACAATGGAATCATTGGAAGAAACATCATCTTCCTAATAAATATAAACTGGTATAGAACTAAGAAGAGGTTTGGGTCAAATTGATAAAGTAAAATGTACTTCATATACCCTCTAGTTTGCAAATGTTGAATAAATGTATTATTTATCAAATGCTGTAGTTTTGTTTAAAAA
Organism: Mytilus edulis; assembly: GCA_019925275.1. Taxonomy (NCBI): domain Eukaryota; kingdom Metazoa; phylum Mollusca; class Bivalvia; order Mytilida; family Mytilidae; genus Mytilus; species Mytilus edulis. Next base: position 51,907,902 of record CM034352.1, on the reverse strand, counting down.
TGTAAACCAATTCCTTGTCTTGTACAGCTAAAGATTACTAGTAAATGAAATTTAAGCAAAATGGTGAAATTATACAAATGTTCTTAAATTAGCCTATTTTTACTAAAATTAGAAAAGTCTGCTGTGGAACGTCCCATTTATGAAATCAGAGACAAATTGTGTCATCAAGGCTTGGGTTTTTCTCATTGTTGAAGGCTGTATTGATGCATATAATTGTTAAGTTACTTCATCTGGGATTTGATAAATAGTTTTCCCATTGATGATCATACCACATCTCTATGTTTTTATATTGACAAATATTTCAATTTTCTTAACTTGATTGTTTGATTGTTGGTGTTTTAATGCCATTCTTTAGCGCCTCTGTGGGGCTATTTCGTTGCGGCCAGTTTTTATTAGTAGATTAAGCCGGAGTGCCTGATGAAAAACACTGACCTTCAATAGGAAAAATGACAATCCTTGTCAATTAAGATTGGAGTCAAAATTACTTGCACAAGAAGGTTCTAACTCACAACCTCAACGTTGACTGGTTGAGTGATTACAGAAGTAGAACTTGACATAGTTCAAGTTGAACTAATAATGATTGTACAGTATTTTATTTTTTTTTTTTTAATTTACATGGCCAAATAAATATACCTTGTCCTTCTCAAGTAGTTTAAACAAAAATGACTTAAAGATTTTAGCAGAAGATTCATATATACTAACTCTGTACAATGACTATAGTCATATGAATCAACACCTGATTAATATTCATGAAAGAAACATTCTTGTGTAAAAAAAAAAAATTAAATCTAGCATTATAATTGAGCAATTTTCCCTATCCAGAATCCATCAAAAAGGCTTCATAAAAAACAGTTGTAAGTATGGGAACATTTTGGTCTCTCTCACTATAAAGAGAGAGATTGCTTACTTCTAGAAAAAGACATCCTAACTTCTGGACAAATTTTCTGTCACTGTCAGGAACTAACTACTTGTTGATGAATTGATTGCTTTTTTGGTGTTGTAACACGTCTTACAGCATTATACAATATCTCATAGCTGCCAGTTTGTAAATGAAATTTATCATCATATGTGGTATTAATTGAGCAACTGCCTCAGCAATAGCATGATTTAGATTATTAAATTAGATTTTTACTTTTTAGGTTTAAAATTTAATTTAGATTTTTACTTTTTTCAATTACATTGTTTTTCTAAAACTATGGTTGCATCTCAATTAAGCAAATTTTATATAAAACCAGCGAGATGCATGCCACTGTCTACATTTCTGTGACATTTAATTTTATTGTAAACCAGATGCTCCGCAGGGCGTAGCTTTATACGACCGCAGAGGTTGAACCCTGAACGGTTGGGGCAAGTATGGACACAACATTCAAGCTGGATTCAGCTCTAAATTTGGATTGTGATTAAAAAGTTGACACAGCATAGGTTTCTGACACAGAATGAATGTGTTCTAATGAACTTAAAATTTTTGTTTTCTCTTAGAGCAATTCACTATGCTGTTGAATATTAATCCTCTCAAAAAAATGTTTGAAGAAATTTTCTTTTTTATTTATGAAATTTCAAATGAGAAAAATTTAACCCAAATTTTTTAATCACATCCCCCTTTCCCTTATTCCAAAACTAATCTCAATTAAAATTTCTAATGGAGTTTGCAACAATAACTACTCATTTAAATACATCATAAAATATTAAGATGTAAAAAAACTGCTTGTTATCACTGAATGGTAAAGATTATTTTAATTTATCAGTTGGTAGTAAAAAGTGAATATACATTGTATATTGTATATAACAAAGATTTAAGTTGATTCTGGACAAAGAAAGATAACTCCAATTAAAAAAAATCTTGCTATTGCACAATATTTTGCAATTAGATATTTCTTGCTTACTATTCTGGACAAAGAAAGATAACTCTAATTAAAAAAAAATTAGCTATTTCACAATATTGTGCAATTAGATATTTCTTGCCATTGCGCAATACTGTGCAATTGAAAAGACTTGCTATTGCACAATACTTAATATAATAATTTTAGATCCTGATTTGGACCAACTTGAAAACTGGGCCCATAATAAAAAATCTAAGTACATTTTTGGATTCAGCATATCAAAGAACCCCAAGATTTCAATTTTTGTTAAAATCAGACTAAGTTTAATTTTGGACCCTTTGGACTTTAGTGTAGACCAATTTGAAAACAGGACCAAAAATGAAGAATCTACATACACAGTTAGATTTGGTATATCAAAGAACCCCATTTATTCAATTTTTGATGAAATCAAACAAAGTTTAATTTTGGACCCCGATTTGGACCAACTTGAAAACTGGGCCAATAATCAAGAATCTAAGTACATTTTTAGTTTCAGCATATCAAAGAACTTAACTGATTAATTTTTTGTCAAAATCAAACTAAGTTTAATTTTGGACCCTTTGGACCTTAATGTAGACCAATTTGAAAACGGGACCAAAAGTTAAGAATCTACATACACAGTCATGACAGTTAGATTCGGCATATCAAAGAACCCCAATTATTCAATTTGGATGAAATCAAACAAAGTTTAATTTTGGACCCTTTGGGCCCCTTATTCTGTTGGGACCAAAACTCCCAAAATCAATACCAACCTTCCTTTTATGGTCATAAACCTTGTGTTTAAATTTCATAGATTTCTATTTACTTATACTAACGTTATGGTGCGAAAACCAAGAAAAATGCTTATTTGGGTCCCTTTTTGGCCCCTAATTCCTAAACTGTTGGGACCTAAACTCCCAAAATCAATACCAACCTTCCTTTTGTAGTCATTAACATTGTGTTTAAATTTCATTGATTTCTATTTACTTAAACTAAAGTTATTGTGCGAAAACCAAGAATAATGCTTATTTGGGCCCTTTTTTGGCCCCTAATTCCTAAACTGTTGAAACCAAAACTCCCAAAATCAATCCCAACCGTTCTTTTGTGGTCATAAACCTTGTGTCAAAATTTCATAGATTTCTATTAACTTAAACTAAAGTTATAGTGCGAAAACCAAGAAAATGCTTATTTGGGCCCTTTTTGGCCCCTAATTCCTAAAATATTGGGACCAAAACTCCCAAAATCAATACCAACCTTCCTTTTGTGGTCATAAACCTTGTGTTAAAATTTCATAGATTTCCATTCACTTTTACTAAAGTTAGAGTGCTAAAACTAAAAGTATTCGGACGACGACGACGCAGACGACGACGCAGACGACGACGCAGACGACGACGCCAACGTGATAGCAATATACGACGAAATATTTTTCAAATTTTGCGGTCGTATAAAAACTCCAAGTAATTGACATAAACCAGTAATCTTTGGTGACTTGCTTAACTTCATCACATTCTGTTAAATAAAGTGATCCTTTATCGTTTTCCAATGACTGGAGTCAAAAAGAACAACTCACATTTTATCAAGAAATCAAATTTTATTTATTTTTTAAATAAATATAAGATATCATAATAAAACTATGACTACTACTTATTAAAAACAAATGGTTGACATGCTTAATAAAATGGTTCAAATATGACAAACATTATTGCACTTTAATTAAAACTAAATGCCTAAAGTGATATTTTCAACATCTATGTTATCTGAAAACGTAAATAATTACTGTATACATTTCAACTCATTTGTTAGGCATAAATTGAACAAAGTGTTTAAAAAGCATATCTTAGATGACAGTTTGACAGTCCTACTTAGTATGAGTTTATGGGTTACATTGCTTATCAGCAATCCACCCATAAAATGTTTATACATGTATCTGAAATTTTTCCTAGAAGTGAAAGTGAGAAAATAGTTTTTAATAAATTTTAGTCCAGCAAATACACATTTTGTAAAGATAAATATCAATTTTCACTAATAACTGTCATAATCTAAATAATAAACTGGACTCAAAAATGGTTTTAAAACATTAACTTTTCAAAAAGATGATCAAAGAATAATCTTTATCATAAAGTATTCTTTCAGATAAATTAACTGCTCATACATGATATATACAATACTTCCAGCTAGCATTTTAAGTCTTGTGAACAAACAAAAATTCATTTTTAAAATCAGGAAGCTATTTACAGCTAAAACATACACTTAAAATATACTTATATTGGAAATACTTATATTTCCCTTTACACTGAATTTATAATCTCTAAACTAAAACTAGGAAATGATTATGAAAACACACTCCTATAACTTATAAATTTTGAGTTTCTTTAATAATCTCACTGAATTCTTCCTCATTTTTCATTTTGATAGCTTTTTTCATTAAACCCTTTCTTTCATCAGCTTTTAAAATTAAAGAGAATAAAACATTTGTACTCTTTGGTGCTGTTGTTTTGCAAGAATTTAAGCTCATATAAAACTGTTCATTTATTTTTGTCAGAAGTAATAATATGTTTCTAAGATATGCTTATACATGTACAAGCCATTATTCTGGAAGAAAAATTATCATACATTCAGAGTTATGTAGTTTGATCATTATGCTAAATAGTTTCTTAAGAAGCAAGACATATATCAAGGGACATAACTCTTCAAAATCACAAGTATTTTTGAATGAACCATTTTTATAAATTAACACTGAGCTTTTAAGGTGGTACCAAACACCTTGACTAATATTAATTTGGCTTGTTTAATTTTCATAAAAGTTTTGTTACTTTGACCCTTTGACAAAAATATAAAAATTTCAAAAAGTTAGAACCAACTACTTTATCAGAAAAATTTCATTGGTTATATAGCAGTTTGACAAACACTAATTTTGATCATTGAGAAGCTTAATATTTTCTTAGCCATACAACATGCTTGAAATGTTTAGCTGATTTGACAGAGTTATCTCCCTGTAGTGATATGTACTACTTTAGTAAACCTAACTATAAAATTCTGTAACCTTTGAAAGCTTAAAAATCATTGAAAAAACTGCTTATTACAAACACATTACTGGCATTAAGAATTATCTCCCTTAATCCAGGGATAGCACTACATATCATCACATATATCTTTTTACAAAATGGTTATAAAATCACATGGGTCTATGTTTATTAATTATGGATTTCATGTTAATTATCATTTATATAAAAATCTAACATCACACATTTACTCCTCACACAAAAATCATAACATCCCTCAAATACATCATTAAAACTTTCGCATTAAATATACATATGCATTTAATTAATTAAACATTTGACAAATTGTCAATAAAACACTACAATAAAATAATAATTTTGGCAATCAAACATATCAAAAACAATAACAATTGGGAAAAACATTATTATTATTGCTCTGTATATTATTTGTGGATTATGCTTTTCATCAAGAAAAGGTTTTTCAATTGGCTATTTTTACTAAATAGCAACCAATAAGGGAACACTTATCTTCTTAAACCAATAATTCTTCATTCAAGAACATTTTCGGAATTTGTTTTTAAAACCCAAAACATTCAAGTGTTAACCAATTTTCTTGAAATTAAATGAAATAACAATTTATAAATTTCAGTTGTTTGAATGTTGAAAGTTGAAAGTTGTTAATTCTTATAAAAGCTGTGTGAAATAATATCATCAGTTGGGACCAATCTATCAGATTGGAACACAGTTATACAGGTCTCCCTGAAGCTCATTGTCTCACCTGAGAATAGTTTTTATTTCAGACCGAAACAATTGTTTAGATAGCTCTAGATAGCATTTAAATAGAACTAGACAGCTGTAAGAATACAAGATAACACTTGTGTAGATTTAATGTAACTATAACCACTGAATGCACTCAAATTTGTGACCATTTATGTATGTTATTTGATATGGTAGTTAAAAGTATTAGGTTATGAGCTTCTATGATATGGAGTGATGAAAATCTGTGTGGATCATGGTTAATGTCAATGATTTATTGTGGTTCAAAAACTGATAATGTATGAAAGGAACATGGTAACTCATTATTTTATTTATTTCACCCAACTCTGCCCATTAATTTTCAAAATACGATAATGTGTATATGAACTACGATTTCTCTTTAGGATGAATTGTTACAAATGATTAAGGCAAACCTTATATGGGCCAGAATTGTAAACTGGTTTAACAGGTAAACCTAAAGCTTTAGAGGAATATTCTTTTAAAAATATCTGTAATTCATGTTGTGTTAAACCAAGCATAAATAAGTGGTCAATAGTCATAAACTTTGTTGCAATAAAAAAGGAAGTGTGACTATAAAAAAAGGTTATAGTGACAAAATAAAAAGCCATACTATAGCAACGATTATATCATTTATACATTAAGAATAGATTCTAGAGACTGGAGAAGTTGTCAGACTTTATGGCACATTCCTGTGTAGTGACAGGGCAACTTTATAATGATGAGGGTGGTTTTTAATGACCTTGACTTCCCAAGAGGGTTTTTAACAACATTGACTACCCATGAAGGTCTTGCACGGCCAGTTAACTTTATTTCACTACTTGAGTATATATAAACTGGAATACCTATAACAGATGTGACAGTATGAATTGTATTAAATTTTTAAAAAGTAGACCAGTTACCCCCTACATACATTGGTAAATTATTGTCTCATGAGAATCAGTGATGCTTCTAATTTAATGTTAAAATGTTTAATGAAGTTTAAATATTGATTTATATAATGCCATTTTTATCAAATAAATCATTACCATATAAGAGTATCACATTGTTCATGTAAATGATAAAAATAAAAACTCATTCACTGTGGATTCATTATTTCACAGGATACCAATTTTTCGTTGATTTTGTGGTTTTTGGTGAACCACACATTTAAATATCCAATGAAATACAACTTTTTTGTATGCTTGTATACAGACTATGGCATGGTTATCCTTGAATTAGATTTTCTGCAAAAATACATGTTTTGTTCAATCCGAGAAAATTGGTAACCACAAAATTAATTGAATCCACAGTAACCAAAACCTAATATCACATGTCAATCAAACTCCAGGGGTTTTAGTCCCATACACTGAATAATTTGACCTTTTGAACCTTGACCTCTTTTTCTTTGTTTTTGCCTTGCCTTTATAATACTGATTGAGTAAAAATAACAGCACTAATCCTGTGCCTACAAAGGCTAGTACAGGGTATACCCCTGCAGTATCCACACTATGCACTGAATGTCTGTCTTTAAAATGAGGTTCATGTGGAAGCCCAATAGGTTCCTTAATTTCCTTTACTCCAATGTCTAATGTTTTTCTTTCATTTCCTATGATAACTGCTTCATCTAAACCCACTGAAAGTAACTTCTGCTGTTGAAAGAGATTTCTAAAATAAAGAAATATAATACATATACATTTGTATATATATATCAATTTTAAAATCAATATGAAAAGTATTGAAACTAAAATTGCTCTGGTAGAACTCAGTAAAACTAAAAGGAAATTTCACCTCGAAAGCTGTTTCACCTGTGCAATATTGTTTAAACAACTTTATGTAAAATATGAATTAAATTAATCAGTTGCAAAAAAAGTTCACACTTGGCTGAGCTTAAGTGTAAGTCAGGAAGTTGTCATTTAGCCTTGTCCAAGTTAAAAGAGAATGTGAAAGGAACATAAATATGTGCTTTATTGTGGTCTAGCAAATATTTGGTGAGAAAAATTCTTCCACATATGCTTGTATACTGTTAAATCCAGAGTAAATCTGAAAATAACTTATATATTTGATATATTTGCAAACTAGTTGAAAGTTAGTGGTTTAGTATGAGAAATTACTTGTTTGCAGGTTTGTTTGGTTATTAGGCCTATTAAAATTAATTGATAGATTTTCATCCCCGCCCGCCCCGATTTTTTTTTATTTTGAAAAATTTATGCTTTCCGGATTTTGTTCCTTTCCGGTACCGGTAAGGGTCAACAATTTCGTTTCATTCGAATTATCTGTTTCAAATTTCGGTTTTCATATTTATTGTTTCGAGTACTTTAAAATGATTATGTTGTCAAATGATGACAATATCATCTACGGTGAATAGATTACCAGAAGGGCATGAAATATTCGGGTTACGAGTAATGCGCTGTGTTCAAGAACGCAAATTGCAGTATGTCACAAATTGAAAATTTCTTTCATTAGAAAACGGTGGATTTTTTTTAATAAAACATTGACTTTGTGTCAGCAAATTTGGGCTCTGAAAGATTTCAAAAGCCCAAGAATCGTGGAACACATTGGTAGAAAAAAACATAACTGGACCCGGCAAACATACATATTGTGTTATAGAAAGCCCTTAGATTTACCCATGGCTATTGTTTTTGTTTAAAAACACCAAATACCATTAAAAGAGTCATTAAACAACTTCATGTTTTACATTTTAATTATATTTGCCTCAGTCTTGAATAACTTGAGAATCTTAAAAGCACAACCCTACTATTACCAACACTGTTTGAGTTCTCATTTCATTCATAATACTTGTGTTGCATAGCATTGCATTTGCATAATTTTATGGGGACTACAAACCATCGTTTAAAAGTAGTCCAACTGAATAGAGAATTTCTGCATGATTTAACTGTTTACTGGAAATAGGTTTCTAAAGTAGCAATTGCATGTAGAACAGTCGTTGCCAATCAGAGATATTTATTTAAGAATTAAAAAAATTATGTACGATTCTTTAGACATGTTTACACATGTACATGGTATAAGCTACATTTTTTAAGTAAACACTTGCATAGATATGAAGTTCACGTCACCAGAAGGTTTCATATTAAATAAAATTTAAAAATTAAAATCCTCCCACCTGCCCCATTTTTTTCAAAACTTTGGATGAAAATCTACTAATTAATTTTAGTTGGCCTTATGTGATTTGGTTATAAACATTTTTTTTCATTTTTTAAATCATGTCTTTTTAAGTTGGGCATTATTCAGCTTGATCTATTGGGGTGAGCTTCAGTTGTATTCAGGGTCACTTTCACTATATGTGCTATTTTGCCACTTACATATTTGTTGTCTTGTTGATAGGATGTGGTTTAGCCCATACTTGATGAGGACAAGGAGGAAGTTTCTTTGACACTGTAGAACCAAGATGTCCTTCAATAACTTTAGAATATCTATGGAGATGGTTACCTATAAATAAAACAAACAGTACTTCAACCCTACTTACTTAAATCATTTAATGAAACCAAATTCTACACAAGAAATTGACACAAGCAACCAACTTAACCAAAACATATTTCATTTAATCAATGAAATAACTATCTGTTTTATGTTTCTTTTCTCTTTAATATTTTCAACAGTATGATTTTATGACTTCCTCTCAGGAAAACAAAAAATAAGATTAATCAACTTCTTGTATCCTTTAGATTTATAATCATTAGGTAACCTGTGATAATAAAACCAAAAGTACAAAAATGAAAAGAACACAGTTACTTAAACAAACTCAGGGCTGCCTTAAACTTGCAGTGAGGTGAGAGTTTTTTCTCTCTCTCTGTGTTTAAGTCCACAATGTGACTTTTAAGATGAAGGACAGCAATAAAAGTGGTGTTCCTTTGTTTTTTGCGCTTTTTTTTTATTGTGCATGTTTCTGATTTTGTGTCATGGACGAATACCCATATCCATTCTTTTCATTAATCTTCATAAAAGTTTTTTCAAAAATAAATGTACAAGTTTAAGATAGAGTGTTTTCTATAACCTATCAGGCTATGATTTCATTAACAAAAACCCCCTCCTTTAGAGAACATATTATGTTAAAGCCTTATATACAAACCTTCCATTCTGGTGGGAAGTTCTAATGAGGTCAAGGACACATGATCTTGGCCAGTAAACAGAGGAACCATGTTGTTATAAGCTGTGTACTCCAACAGGGCACTCAGTAACCAATAACAGTCTGCAATATAACAAACATTTTCTGAAGTATATGTGAGGAAAATAATATCAATTTCAACATTTTGAAGTTACATGCATATGTGATTTAATCAAAAGATAATAAGGTATTCGTGAATGCAAACCTAGTGAAAGTGCTATGGGAGAAGCTGAGGGATATTTCAGGAATTTGGAAATGAGCTGTTTAATTTGTGGGAATTTCAGAAATAGTCAATCATATGGATTTAAGGATTCAGGATTAAATCATATAATGAATCTGGAATTAAGGTTTTGGCATTTATTTTCTCTGGAATTGAGGATGTGTCCTCCTTTTACCCCATATTATAATATGATCCTTACCTTTCTGCATATGACTGTTGTCAAGACAATTAGAATCCCCATATAAGGCAACCCTGCCACTATCTGGTCCCCCAGATGATGTCTGATGTATTCCTAGTATAGGCACTGTATCCACTGATTTTGATTCACCTTTTAGCACTTCATGTCCTTGAAATAAATTGTACAAATTTATGAATTGCAAAGCACATCACAATCAAATTGACAATGTTTGCCCTAATGTTAGGAAGGTTATCATTTTAAAATTTGTACAAAAAGAATGATTTGGTTACTTGATCTATTCTTACTTTTCCAGTGTTCAACAAACTAATATTCCTTTTCATCTCTTTCAGTTTTAAAGTTACAACTTCTTTTTACCTTGGTCTTTCAGATTCTGAGTTATAAGAACACCATCTGAGGGAAATTTGGCAATACTTGTTCCAGAGGCATAATACACTGCAAATAAAAGTACATGTTTTGATAATTTTGTCTTATTTTTCAAGTTATTCTGTCTAACATGTATATTCGCTTTATTCATATTCTACTAGATAATACAGCAAAAGTTGATGGTTTTGTGAAGTTATTTGTTCTTTGGTAAATAAATACCAGAAAAATGTAATAGAACATGCCCAGCTAGAAGTCAACATGTTTTTGAGAGGTAAAAGGATAATAAAAATGTGTACAGGTTCCACAGAACCCAGTGTCTCGCCTACTTTTGCTGTTAATCACACACTCAACAAAAATGATGAAAGAAATCAGTAAAAATGTTTCTCTCGATACTATCTTTTGATTGTCAAAAGCTTCTGTCTTAGTTTGGTAAAAATCCAGGATAGTTTAAGGATCTTAAAAATGTTTTGAAAACTTTAACTGCAGACTGAATGTAATGTTAACTGGAAGAAAAACTAAGTCCATTTATAAGTAAAATACGGGGAAAATGGGAATTTTTTTTTTTACAAAATTTACTTCTGGATACTATCTTATGTTTAGAAACATGCTTCTGTCCAAGTTTGGTACAAATCCAGGATAGTTTAAGAAAGTTATCAAAATTTTAAAAACTTTAACCACAGAGTGAATGTAATGTTTCCTGGCAGAAAAGCTAAGTCAATTTATAAGTAAAATATGGAAAAAATGGAATTTTATTTTTACAAAATTTACTTCTGGATACTATCTTATGAACATAAACAAGCTTCTGTCCAAGTTTGGCAGACATCCAGGATAGTTCAAGAAAGTTATTAAAATTTCAAAAACTTTAACCACAGAGTGAATATTTGTGGACGCCGATAACTACACCGATGACAACGATGCAGACGCCAACAAAATGTAGGATCGCTATGTCTCGCTTTTTCGACTAAAGTCGAGGGCTCAACAAAAATGACACTTCAAATGAAATTAATGACTATATTGCTATGATTGTACAAGATTTTCTCATGTTATTCAAATAATGAAAAATTTCAATTTTTGCACAAAAAATGTATGGGACAGTTTGGACCTGTGTTTTAAACTGTAATTAAGCTAAATATATTGAGAGGTTTTGTTTTAGAAGTTAAACAATATACTTACTATCATGATCACCCATCATAAAATCTCCTTCATAAACTTCATCACTGAAAATATACATTCTTACATCATCAAAAATAGTTAAAAAAATATACAAGTGAAATAACTCAAATTTTATACAATTAAAATGTAATAAAAATAATGATAAAATTAACAAAAACAATAGACCACTTTTGAGTTTGTCCTTCACTGGGAAAAAACTCGTCAATTATGCACGCTGTTGTGACGTCATTTACAAGATAGAGAGGATTGCCTGTATCCCTGCACTATTAAACGGTCATCAAGCGTCTTATTGGTCATCATTGTGCAGGATAAACTATAAAAGTTTGTTCTGTAGGTACTTAAACACAATTCCCTAATAACAACAGTTATGATTGTCAATTTTTGAGTTCTCAATTTGCTGAATAATTCGTGAAATATAGTATCATAATTTTCAAACCACTCGCTCACCATTGGAATAGAAGTGACGATGCCCCTAAAAGCAGGAATAATTTTCACTAAAGCCAAAGTTTTTGAGGGAAGTGCATCTAACTCAAAAGTTGTCTATTACATTGTATGAATCATGTCATCCGATCAAGTATAATTCAGTGAAATTTGGTTCCAATCAATGCAGGAATTAAAATGTACAAGTTACAGTGTATAACAATTTGAAAACAGACATATCAATATAAATCTACTTTCTTTATAAAGATATTCATATCTATCAAAATATATATACCTAAAGGCCATGCCTAGAGACATTATTAAATCATTTAAGGCCGGGATATTTGCTCCACCTGTGTCTGGCATCCACCATTGTCTGAAATAAACACTCTAAATTTAAATGAACCAATGCATATAGAATTGTATTTAAATAACAAATATATTTCCATAAACTAAAAAGTCAAGATTACACACATAACTTATTTTAGATACCAGTATTCTGAAGCACAAAATATTTCAATGTGATCTATGATCTTGCAATCAGCTTTAATTCACATTTAAAACATTAAACAATATACCAAGTCTGAAGACCTTCAGATGTAAAACTGAAAGTTCTACATCTAAAAAACTTTTTCTTTTATATCATTTTGTCCCTTTTAACTATAAATGTCTTGGATCTTGAAATTGAATTGGTTTATGGCCTCAAAATGTGCAGACAAATAAATGGCTGGATATAAGTTTAAGCTCTCTTGTTTCAACAACCAAGCTAATAATATACAATGGAGTATACACATGGTCAAGATTTTTCTCCCAAAGTTAAATCAAGATACTTACTAAATAAATGAAGAATGTGTCCACTAGACAGATGCTCCTGCTTGGAAATATATTGCAAATTCGGCAATTTTTCAATTTACAAAGGCACATAACTCAAGAGAGATGATAGTGACGCGACCCAAATTCAAACTTGATTTGTGTTTAATGGTAATAAGTTTTGTAATATATTGGTTGAGGCAAACTAAGTAAGAGAACAGAAAATAATTTTGGGACATACAGCAGACAGACATGGGTAAAAATTAATGCCCACGCCCCTACAACTTGAGCAAAATTAATGCTGGCAACCTTAACTTACCTAGTATTTTCATCATAGAATTTGACCTTCTTCATAACTGATACATTATACCAATCAGCAAATATTATCACAGATAATCCATTGTCTATATCTCTCTTTAGTTTTGTCACTTCTTCTGGAAAGTATTCTTCCTCTGCATCAACAATCAACAGAGTACCATACTGACTAGCATCAAAACATGTGAAAGGTGAACCTGAAAAACAGTAAATCAACAATCAACAGAGTACAATACTGACTAGCATCAAAACATGTGAAAGGTGAACCTGAAAAACAGTAAATCAACAATCAACAGAGTACAATACTGACTAGCATCAAAACATGTGAAAGGTGAACCTGAACAACATTAAATCAACAATCAACAGAGTACAATACTGACTAGCATCAAAACATGTAAAAGGTGAACCTAAATAAACAGTAAATCAACAATCAACAGAGTACAATACTGACTAGCATCAAAACATGTGAAAGGTGAACCTTAAAAACAGTAAATCAACAATCAACAGAGTACCGTATTGACTAGCATCAAAACATGTGAAAGGTGAACCTAAAAAACAGTAAATCAACAATCAATAGAGTACAATACTGACTAGCATCAAAACATGTGAAAGGTGAACCTAAAAAAACAGTAAATCAACAATCAACAGAGTACCATACTGACTAGCATCAAAACATGTGAAAGGTGAACCTAAAAAACAGTAAATCAACAATCAACAGAGTACCATACTGACTAGCATCAAAACATGTGAAAGGTGAACCTAAAAAACAGTAAATCAACAATCAACAGAGTACCATACTGACTAGCATCAAAACATGTGAAAGGTGAACCTAAAAAACAGTAAATCAACAATCAATAGAGTACAATACTGACTAGCATCAAAACATGTGAAAGGTGAACCTAAAAAAACAGTAAATCAACAATCAATAGAGTACAATACTGACTAGCATCAAAACATGTGAAAGGTGAACCTAAAAAAACAGTAAATCAACAATCAACAGAGTACCATACTGACTAGCATCAAAACATGTGAAAGGTGAACCTAAAAAACAGTAAATCAACAATCAACAGAGTACCATACTGACTAGCATCAAAACATGTGAAAGGTGAACCTAAAAAACAGTAAATCAACAATCAACAGAGTACCACACTGACTAGCATCAAAACATGTGAAAGGTGAACCTGAAGAACAGTTAATCAACAATGTAAAACGCTTAAGTACCATACGCAAAACATATTAAAGGTTGACCTGAAAAACAGTAAATTAACAATGTACTATACAGAGTACTATACTGACTAGCATCAAAACATGTAAAAAGGTGAACCTGAAGAACAGTAAATTTACAATGTAAAACGCTAAAGTACCATACTCAAAACATGTGAACGGTTGACCTGAAAAACAGTAAATTAACAATGTACTATACAAAGTACCATATTGGCCACAGACCACAATTAACTCCTTTATAACGTTTTGACTCATTTAAAAAATTGCACCATACAATTTTGTCAAATCTTTTTTGTGTGTAATGTATTGTACTAGTCCAAAAATATATCCAAAATTCAGTTAAAATACAACCTCCAAAATTTATTTCACCTCTCTTCTTTCATTTCTACCCAAAAAAAACTAAGAAATGAAGGAGGAAGGGAAAGAAAAAATTTAAGAAAAAAAACACTCTAATTAAAAGGAACTATATTCATGGACATCGAAAAGCGGTGTCATTAATTGTGGTCTTGGGCCTACTGACTAACGTCAAAACATGTGAAAGGTGAACCTGAAGCAACAGAAAAATCAACAATGTTCCATAGAAATAATCAACAAAGTACAAAACTGGCTATCATCCAAACATGTAAATTGCGAACTTGAAAAAGTCATTTAAACAATCAACAGAGCCCTATACTGATAAGCATGAAAACATGTGAAAAGGTATATCTGATAAAAAGTCTAATCAACATAGTTATTTTTTTTCTGACATCAGAACAGCTAATATGACGATATATATTCACATTATTTTTATTCTCTTGAAACATACACAGATAATTATAGATTATCATTGATCATCTCAGCGAGATTGATTTTCTTGCTTGAGCCGGGACGGTGAAGGTGAGAAAGGCAATCGAGTTGAGATGACCAATGATAATCTGTTTATCGAAATTTTACCTATGACGACGTTGTCAATTTCATGTCAATTTCATTAGCAACACCATGTGCCTGCTTAGTTTCTAGCGATAATTTTCCTCTCAAGCGAGTAGCATGATATGAAAAATTTTCGCAAAAAAAAGATCAAAGGAAAAATGCACAAAATAGCGATAAAAAGATTATTACATAGTAACATCACACACTTACCTAAAACCTCTATAAAGTAACCATTGCTTCTTAGATGATGATACATATCTTTGAAATTTGTATGAATATGGTCTCCATTCCTGTGAATATAAACATGTCTTAATGTTTGAATGGCCTTACTAGTGCCTGGACATCATGGTATTCAAATAACTTTTTTTAATTGTCCAATTTAAAAAGAAAAATTATTGAACAAAATATTATACTGTAAAACTATTATTATATTTGACCATTGCGTCAAATCATTATTGCTGTTAACAGTTTATCTCTATCTATAATAATATTCAAGATAATAACCAAAAACAGTAAAATTTCCTTAAAATTACCAATTATGGGGCAGCAACCCAACAACGGGTTGTCCGATTCATCTGAAAATTTCAGGGCAGATAGATCTTGACCTGATAAAATTTTTTACCATTTGTAAGATTTGCTCTAAATGCTTTGGTTTTTGAGTTATAAGCCAAAAACTGCATTTTACCCCTATGTTCTATTTTTAGCCATGGCAGCCATCTTGGTTGGTTGGCCAGTTCACCGGACACATTTTTTAAACTAGACACCCCAATGATGATTGTGGCCAAGTTTGGTTTAATTTGGCCTAGTAGTTTCAGAGGAGAAGATTTTTGTAAAAGTCAACAACGACGGACGGCAAACGCCGGACGCAAAGTGATGGGAAAAGCTTACTTGGCCCTTTGGGCCAGGTGAGCTGAAAAGGTACGAATTTATGTCCCAGGTACATTTCTATACTCACCAATCTAAAGGATCATTCTTCATTCTCAGATTGTCTCTGGGAAAGTAGCCAGGTGGGTATCTCAAATTGTGAAACTGATCCCAAAGAATTCTTTTGCTGCAAATAATTTGTATAAATCAATAACACTATTATATAAAACCAGTTGAAACTTCTTTAAATTCTCAGAGGCAGATTTAGGTGGGGGGAGGGGGGTCAGGGGGCCCGCCCCCCCCCCCCCTTTTTCAGAAAAATTTTGGTTGGTTATATAGGGAATCACTGAAGCATGACGGAATCGGGCCACCCCTTAGGCAGTCAGTGGGGCCCCCTCTTATGAAAATTTCTAGATCCCCCACTGATTCTCTACATACAAATGTACATCCACATGTTTTCTTTAAATATTGCTGTGGCCCTTGTGTTGACAAATAAATGGATCTAGATGTACAGCATTCAATTGTGTACTAATTCATTGTTGACTGATTGTCAATGTTTTACACAACTTTCAGAACTGAGTATTCATGGCAAACAATGTCTATTGGTGGAGGAAGACAGAGTACCAGTCTGAACTTGTCAACTTGGTTGGTTGAGACTTTTATTTCTACTTGTTCCAAATTAGATTTTCAGATAATAACATTTTCTGCATTATGTTTATACCAGGTATTCTTTATTTAAGAAATAATTGATGCCAGCTATACTTTATTGTAGTTTTAACATGGGTAGGCATTATATTCGTGATTATTTTTGCCAGAGCGATAGCGAGGGCTAAAATAACACGAATATAATGCCTACCCATGTTAAAACTAAAATAAAGTATAGCTGGCATCAATTATTTCGATTCTGATTAGGACAATTACGGTAATTTCTATGTTCGCTGTGTACAAGGGTACAATATTTGTGTAGGCTCTTCCATCAACCTCCCTGTCGATTTTTATCCAACTAGTTTAAACCAGTTTAATTTCGCAAAGTTGTGTATTTCTAAAATTTAAAATTGAAACAGAAATTAACAAATTTATTAACTTAAAAAATATTTGTGTCACAAAATAACAGAAAAGTTATAATTCAACGTCTTTTTCTTTGAGGTCAATTTCTGACACACACATTTTCAAGTCAGTTGTCAATGGCGGTGGACGCACAATGAGAATCGGGTAGGTCGATCTTTATTTACTAAATTAATTTTGTAAATGTTCCGCCGGTTATTGTAGCATTGGTAAATATGTTCATATCTGATAGAGGATTCTTTGATAAAGTTGTGCTGACATTCGAGACTTGGCAGGAGGGGGCCCTTTGACAGAGATTCATTTATACTTGTGGTAGTCCAAATTATTACGACGTCTGGCAAGGCTATTTTAATTTTTTTTCTAGGACGCCTTCCTTCAACGGCGTCCCAGAAAAATAATAAAATAGCCTTGCCAGACGTCATAATTATTTGGACTAAACTTGCGGTAGCTACACCCTGTAAAGTTGATAAAAGGGCACGTACGCCTTTGTCATCTGACGATTTCAAATGCTGTATTACATGATGATTAAAATAAATACTGAGAGACAATCTTGTTGCATTTGTAAAATGGATTGGAAACCTTGGTGGTATATTGGTAATTACGCCTATTTTTTTATAGGAGAATGGGGTTCGATTCCCTGCTAGGGTCAATCCATTTTATCATAAATATTAAACAATTTTGTCATTTCAGTACAACAGTTATAATTAACCTATACTTTATTTTATATTTTATCGTCAGATCATATGTTTCAATGAAATTATTATATACATGCCTTTTAACAAGATAGATGAAACGTGTTTTTCAGTGGGAGGGGTTTTGAAGTTAGAACAGCCAACATGAACGTTGCGGTATCTAGGTCAAATATGTCAATTTCGAATTGTAACACATTGTTGTCATTGTAAAAGTATTTGTAACAAAATGTGTATCATATTTTAGTGTTTGAAAGTGTCCCAAGTTAATGAAATACATTAAATGCGTATACCAATTTAATAAAATTCATTTTTCTGCCGTAGTCAATATACGCATGTGTAAACTAATTTTATTGGACAATAAAGTATGGTTTCTTTACAAAGCTAAAGAAGCACGTCATATTAGAATTATAAATCTCTGATGAGTTTTCATATGATTTGTGTATTTTTATGAAGACGTTGGAAAAAATATAACCTTGCATGGGTTTTAATTAAAGGGATGTTTTATTCATCTTCTAATTGTATCGATAAATTCAACTTTTTTGTTATATACATGTATCATATTCACAACAGCATATTTTATATAATTAATTATTATCATAAACAAGGCTGCATATTTAATATACTAATTTTCATTTAGACTAATTACCTTCTAGGTGGAGTAGGTATAATTTTCACTTTAACAGGTAGTCTTAGTTCAGTTCTTCTGGGTTCTGCTTCATCATACTGAAAATAAATCAGAAGTTGATAAAAATTAAGTATTTGGTTAGACATACCACATTAGCTAATGCATATTACAATTAATCTACTTGTGTGTATAAACAAACTTCAAGTTTGCTTATTTAATACATGAACCATAATTCTAAAAATTACAATTGTAAATATAGAAGCTGTTCCAGCTAATATTCAGTCATCTATAGTGTAACTATTCCTGGATTAAAAAATGGTGAAGATATTGCTGTACTTTTAACAGACAGAAACTTTTTTTTTAATCCTGTCCCATTGACATACACCCAACAGCTCCTTTTCTAAATGCATATTGCCAATATCATATTCTCAGCCATACCTCTGGTGGAGATTCTACTGTTAGAGTTATCTGTCCTTCAGCTATTCCTTCCCAGGTGGCAGCACTTTTACTAACTGTTATGGATACAGCCAGATACCCTGACCATGGCCAAAGTGATGATGAATATGTAAAGGCAACCTCAATATGTGTACCATGCTGTGGAACATAGGGCTGCCATTCTGGCTGTCATACAATAAAAAATAAATAATATGAGAATTCACATGGAAATGAGCTGTTCAATAAAACATAGCTCACAGAAAGCATGATGTATATGTACAGTGGATTCCTGGATATCAATTTTCGTGATTTGAGGAAAGCTTCCATATTTGAAGATATTAAATTTCGTGGTTTTGGCAAAGTCTGCATTCATTCCTTTAGAAATTTGTAATTCGTTGAACATTTAAATTTGTGATACCCATTAATCCATGAAAATTGTTATCCAGCGAATATTAATGAATCCACAGTATTATGATAGATTTTTTACTTTTTTTCTGATTTCTTCTTATTTTGTCACAACATATTCCCTTTTTTTCACCTTTGAAAATCATGACAATTCTAAAAGAAAGCAGACATTATCTACATTTGTTAAATTACAAACCTTATTAACAATCTTGCCTGATACACCCATTCCATTCAAAATGGTCACCTGTAAAGTAGAAATTAATACTTCCTTTTAATAAACCACATTTCCTAAATACATCAGTTTAGTGCAAAACTTCTTTTGCAAATGACATTATTAATCGGTATTTTTCTTATAAGGTGTTACTTGTTTCAAAATGATAATACACATTTTTCTTAATTGTTTTACATTTGTCATTTTTTATTCTTTAATGGCTTGATATTGGGGTATGGGTTATATGCTTATTGTTGAAGGCCAAACAGTGACCTGTAGTTTTCTTACATTTACTTTGTTTGGTCTTTGGTTGAGAATTGTTTCATTGGAAATCATACTACATCTTCTTATTTTTATGTCATGTGTTTTCCAAATGTAACATCCTCAATATATTACAGCTGCAAGATAAAACTGCCTTCTAACTTGTAAGTGAATAATTTCTTTTACATTTTTAAATTTGAAAAAAAAAAACTTCATATTACATCAAAGCTGTTTTGGAAGGGTTCTCAATCATTTATAAACACAAAACTTGTCCAAGTTGTTTAGAAACTAAAACTAATTTGTGTCTGATAATTTTAGACAGATTTCAATTCTAAAATGTCCAAGCTAGATTCTTTTATTCAGCAATTTGGAGTGTCACATGATTTGACCCCAGTCATCTGCATACTGTTTTCAAAACAGACATGACCTTGGTAACATTAAGTTCAAATTTGAATGACTTACATTAACAATAGTTGGCATTCCTCCATAATAAATTGGCTGTGTACAATATGGCCACATGTAAGGACATTCTGTCAGATCAATGTAACTTGGACTCAAACTGCAAATCAAATATTAGATCAAATATTTCACACAAGCAACTATTTTAAAAATGCATTAATTATTTTGAAAGTATGAGAAAGTGTATATCCCATTTATAACTATCTTCAACATAGGCCAATCCAAGGGGGCCTGAGGGGCCCTGTCGCCCCTTTTGTGGGAAAATTTTGTTGATTACATAGGGAATCCCTGAATAATGACTTGAGTGGCTCCCCTTAACTTAGTAAGTGCCCCACCCCTTTTAGCTCAGTCAGTAGGCCCTCCTTTTAAACTTTCTTTATACAGTACTGTTCAACTTGAAGTTTAAGAATAACTTGACTAACGAGCAAGAAAATTTCTTTCCATTTATGGTTTGTGAAGCCTCTTTTCAGGAAATTTTACAGGCCCAACAACCTTTTTACTTGACTGGTCTTGGACAACAAGTTTGAGGTCAATTCTGAATACTTGGTCATTAGATCTTGCATTCTAAATACTGATCACATTACATTTTGTATTTGTAAAAAGTTTCTGATTTAGCATTAATAAACATGTGCATTAAATGAAACATAAACTTATAAATTTGAGTTGATTTTTTTAGCTGGAGTTTCCTCTCAAAGTGCTGATATTTATACCACCAGAGTGAGATTCATGTCTATACTAGAAAGAACATTGATTATAAATAATGTAAAGTGTATCTTTACCTGGCTTGAGGTTTATATGTCCTGAGTGTCTGGTAGGCTCTGATAAGATCCAGTTTCCCATGACCTTGTTCAAACATGTTGACCTCTGGAAGTCTTCTTGCTGATGCCATCAAGGCTTGCTTCATACTGGCAGGATTGATAACATGTGATCTATCTAGAACAGCACTGTAAAACAAGTGAGTTTCTATGTAGGGTAATGTTATAAGGTCAAGATTGATATACAGTGACCCCAATAGACTGCCATAGTAGCAGTTTAAAACCAGTTACATTTGTACAGAAAATGCATGGTACGTCTTTATAAGAGAATGAGTAAAAAGGTTTTCATTTTACACAAAGTTCAATTCACACATTGAAATCACTGCAATTGCTAAATTCATTAACTTCAAATTACAGTTACAAATGTTTTAGATTCTCCAAAAATTTCAAATTTATTTTCAAATATATAGAAAAAATTATCAAAATGTACTCTATAAAATTCTCTCTTACCTGTACAAGAGAGTTACTGCCCCTGCTACAACTGGTGATGCTACACTTGTTCCAGATAGTGATCTACATCCTCCCCTAAAAACAGGAGTTAATTATTATTTTTAAATAAATAAAGTATAAACTCAATATTCATCAACACTATAATGCCTTGAATTCTAAATTTAGGCATTAAACTAGACAAAGTGATGCCCACACACTCCACTCTGAAGTAACTGTATTATAACAAAATCTATGTAGGACTTTCTTTGAGATAAAATGTGTCTGGGAGACACAATTGATGCCCCTGCAGATGCATGTGTTATTTTAAAATAACTATAACATTTAACTTCTTATTCCCCAAAAATGACAAAGTTCACCTATCTTCCAAAAGAGCAAATATTAATAATAAACTGTTATCACAGAGATATGTCTCGCCTTTTTGTAATTTTGATAATGCATATGTTAAAATAAAAATTTAAATACATCTGCTACATATCAAATACCATTGACTTATCATAAGTCGTTCCCTTTAAACAAACCTAACACAAACATTAACTTGTAAAATATATATGTAAAAGTTTCAAAGTCAATGAAACAATGAACCATGATAAGGGGGTGGGACTTTATAATCTCCATGGAAATAAGAATTTCAAATGCCAATAAATTCCATACCAAATATTATTGACCTAACATAAGCAGGTCATTTAATCACAAACTAATACATATAAACTAAGCAAAGGTTTCAACTGAGAGGGTAGGGCCAAATATTCTCTAATGCTAATATAAATACAACTGAATACCATTAACATTGGCCCACCACTAATGGTTCCCCTTGAAAAATGTTGAACTACCCTTTTCACATACTAATACATGTAAAGTAAGTAAAATTTTCAAAATCAATAAACCATGAATAAGGGGGCGGAGCCAAATAATCTCCATGGAAATGAGCTAAGCCAATGCCTATACAACTGCATACCAAATATCTTTGACCTAACACTAGTGGTTCCCCATACATGTAAACTATATATGCAATAGTTTCAAAGTCATTAGACCATGACTGAGGGGGCACGGCCAATGCTTATTCAACTGCATACCAAATATCATTGTCCTATCACTTGTGGTTCACCATGAACTAGACCTAATTAAAAACTAATACATTGTTGACGTCGCCTCCTTCACCAGCATACCTATGTCTCGCTATTTGACTCCTAAGGTAAGACAAAAATGGTCACAATAGTATACACATATTGACTGGGTGCGAGGGTAATAGCAAGTTTGTTGTCCCTGAGATACCAACTATTGCTTTAGGCGAAGCCGAAGGGACAACAAACTTGCTATTACCCACACACCCAGTCATTAGGTGTTTCATTATACTGAACCACACAATCATTAAGTGTTTATTATACCAAGCTAACTAACTTTCTAAAGGTGTACATATATCATCTGAAAGAAAAGAAAAATGTCACATAACTTGACATGCACAAGATAAACAATACGTTTGGTTTTTTTATATTCCATGTTGTATTTGTAAATATTTCATTACTTGCAATCAAGACTTGGAATAATTGTGTTAAACTTTACGTGCATATAATAAATTCTACCTAAAGTACACTAAACGCAAATACAGGACTAGAAGACGACGACAGACCCATATTATAACGACAGAAATTGGATAAAATGAACAAATCTGAATTTAATCAGAGCCTAATATATCACTTTTAACTGCTATTGATAGTGTGTTTTATTAGACTAATAAAAGTTATTGACTTTTTTTATCAGTTGTACTTCATAACAAGTCTACAAGGTGAAGATAATCTCAAAATATTTTTGTATGTAAATACAATGTACATGCACAACACTTTGTAAATTTGTGTGTCATAATAAAAAGATAATGTGTTGTTTCTTAGCATATATAAAAACATACCTGTTATTTTTAAGATTATTAAATAATTTTGGACTGTTAAACTCCCAATTTGCTTTTTTGGAATATATGGGTATTGTTGGAAACAAATATCACTTTGAGACGGGCCTTTCTACACAAATCTATACTACAAATAAGTTATGGCCGATTCAAAAGAAGCGTATGGAGAAGTGCAAGCTCCCATGTTATGTCAAATCTGTGAGATTGCCAGAGGTATAGAGTGGAAGTGCTTGGATTGTAATTTACTTATGTGTCAAAAATGTAAGGAAAAAATTCATCCAAAGTTCAAGTTAGCCAATGAACACAAAATTATCCACATTAAAGATGTCGGAAATAAAGAAGTTCAAGTCAGCAGTTTTGAAGAAGAGTTACATTTTGGCGATATAAAATGTACCGACCATTCGGATCAAACCTGCTGCATGTATTGCAAGTCATGTGATAAACTTGTCTGTGTAAAATGTGTAATAAAAACACATAAATCTCATGTTTTTGAAGAGATTAGCAGTGGATATTCTTTAAAGAGAGAAAACTTGAGGAAACATAGTCTTACAATGAAAAAACAAGAAGAAATTTTAACAAATGAAATTGAAAAATTGGAAAAAATCCAAGAAGATAATAAAATTCAATATGAAGAAGTAAATGAGAAAATTATAACTCACGAAAAGGCAGTAAAAGATGAAGTAGAAAAGTTTACAAAATCAGTAAAAAGATGGACTGGATACAAAATGGGATTTAATACAAGTAGCCACTGAGAGAGAAATATACAGGGTCAATGAAATAAAAATGAAAATACAAGAAAGAATGAAGAAAGCAGAGGACCTAATAAGTATTAAAGATGGAAACAAGTTTTTCAAGAATATAAAAGATATGGAAATTTCTTTGAGAGAGGGTTTTCAATACACTGCACAAGACAATGATGTCAAAGAAATCTTACCAAAATTTGTTCCAGGAAAGTTCATCCAAGACAATTTCGGACTACTGGAATTAAACAATGGCTCTTCAAATGATGAGGAAAATCCTTGTACAAAGATTCAATTAAAGATCGGAAAAGAATACCTAGCTGCAGCTGTTGACACTGTTTATAGAGTTGCACACTGCACTGATGGACACATATGGATATGTTCAAGTATTGGAACTTCTGGAATCCTACGGAAATTCAAACCAACAAAAAACAAGCTTAAAGAAATCTCAAGCTATGAAATTATTGTATATGATATGGCTGTTTCCCAGTGGAATGATATTCTATTATGCACAAATGACAATCGAATTCAAGGAATTGAAGAAAGGACTGGTCGACTAAGAAATTGTAATTTAGATGTAGGAGTAGGATATTTAATCCCTTCAGCCATTTGCAGCAAGGGATTTCTTACCTTGGTAGGAGCCATTAATAAGGACTACCCTAAACACGGAACAAGAGTAGTGATAAAGATGAATGAAAAGGGACAACATGAGCATGTAATTGAAAATGATACATATGGACAACCAATTTTCACATATCCTCTTTCTGTAGCTTGCACAAATGACATGCAAACTGTATTTGTCATTGATGGATTATCTCACGATACCTTTAGTGCATTCAGACTAATCATTCTATTAGGAACAGATGAAATTGCGTATTACCAAGGACACTCAACCTTGAATAATTCTTTTAACAAGAAATTTTGCCCAACTGCTATCCAAGCTGCACCATCAAACAATATCATAGTAAATGACATCAGCATCAATGCATTACATATTCTCAGTCCAATCGGACAACTTTCAGCATATGTGAGCTTGAGTGACTTGGGTATACAATGTAGCCTTTCTCTATGTTGCACTTCAACCCAACTTTTTATTGGGTGTCAAGGGAATGGATGCCAGTCAAATCAAGAAAGTACAGACATGGCAAAGTTATATGAACTGAACATAGAAGGATGTTCATATTTAGTTTAAAGCAAAAAACAGAACCATCTGCAAGTGAATTTCTAATTTTCAAAGGCTATTTAGTGCTATAATTGCATCCATTCACAGGAGTAAAATATTATGAACTTTCAAAATTACTCTGCGTGAAATCAATGCTTGATTGATATTTTACTGTAGAATTACTATTGAAATTAAACTATCAAACAAATTTGTATCTAAAAATTTGATAAAATATCTTATTATCTGTCAGTTGACTGGAAATAGCCTACTAGTGATTCAGATTCCAATAAAAATGAACTTTGCACGTTGTATAACTAGTTTAACCCTGCCAAATCTTAATATGCCTGTAAAGTCCCATAGTAGGAACATCCTCAGTGGTCAAAGTCCAAAAAATACCAACACAAACTGTCAAAATCTCAATGGTGACAAACTATGGTTAGAAAAATATTATAAGGAGGTAAAAAGTAATATAACAAAAATAATAAACTTCCAAAACAGAAAGTCCCTTATCAAATGGCAAAATAAATAGCTCAAACACATCAAATGAATAAAAAAGAACTGTTATATTCCTGACTTTGTACAGGCTATTCCTTATGTATACAAGAGTGCACACGCTAAAATGTCTCCCCTTCTTTACTAATCATGAATATTATGTTGATAGTCCCAAATGTAAAGCTTTATTACAACTGTCAAATAAACTTAATATTAACAAAGAAAACTAAACATTGACCAATGAACCTTGAAAATGAGGTCAAGGTAGACATGTACAGCTAATATCACAATATGTCCATACAACAAATATTGTTGACCAATTGCTTATATAGTTTAAGAAAAACAGACCAAAACACAAAAAATTAACACTGAGCAATGAATCACAAAAATGAGGTCAGTGGTCAAATAAAACCTGCGTGACTGGCATATGGATCATAAAATATTTCCATACACCAAATATAGTTGACCTATTGCATATAGTTTGGAAAAAAAGACCAAAACTCAAAATCTTAACTTAAGACCACTAGACCATGAAATGAGGTCAAGGTCAGATGACACCTGCCAGCTAGACATGTACACCTTACAATCATTCCATACACCAACTATAGTAAACATTTTGCATACAGTATAAGAAAAACAGACCAAAACACATAAACTTAATTATAACCACTGAACCATGAAAACGAGGTCAAGGTCACATGACACCTGCCAGTTGGACATGTACACCTTAGAGTCCTTCCATACACCGAATAAACTAGACCTATTGCTTATAGTATCTGAGATATGGACTTGACCACTAAAACTAAACCTTGTTCACTGATCCATGAAATGAGGTCGTGGTCAAGTGAAAACTGTCTGACAGGCATGAGGACCTTGCAATATAGTTATCCTGTTACTTATAATAAAAGAGAGAATTTAACATTACAAAAAATTTGAACTTTTTTTTTTCAAGTAGTCACTGAACCACAAAAATGAGGTCATTGACATTGGACATGTGACTGATGGAAACTTCGTAACATGAGGCATCTATATACAAAGTATGAAGCATCCAGGTCTTCCACCGTCGAAAATATAAAGCTTTTAAGAAGTTAGCTAAGACTGACGACGCCGGATCACTTTCCCTATGCCGAGCTTTCTGTGACAAAAGTCGCAGGCTCAACAAAAATTGAAGATTAAACTTGGTTTTTATAGCTGCATGTAACTGAACATCTTACTTGTTTGACTATTGCATACAATCCAATTACATTGCAAACAATTAGCGAGAAAAATGAACAGACTAAATAAGGAAAAAGTTAGGGTACAGCAGTCAACATCTGACAGTGTTATAATCCTAACCACTATAAAAACAAATAACCATAATCAACTATGAAAAACAAAATGGCATATAGACTTTCTAATGACAAAGTACAAACAAAATAAGCATAAACTGTTATAACAGAGATATGTCTCGCTTTTATGTAATTTTGATAATGCAAATGTTGGAATTAAAATTGCAACACTTTAACATGTAGGTTTTGCAAATATTCAAAGTCAATAAACCATGACTGAAGGTACATGGCTAAACAGTCTCTTTGGAAATGAGATGTTCCAATGCTAATATAACTGCATACCAAATACCATTGACTTATCATAAGTAGTTTCCTTTATACAAACCTAAACACAAACTATTACATGTAAACTTAACAAAATTTCAAAGTCAATTAACCATAACTGAGGGGGCAGGTCTAATAATCTCCACAGTAATGAGATGTGCTTATGCTAATTTAACTGCATACCAAATATCATTGACCTACCACTAGTGGTTCTCCATAAACCTACATAATCACAAACTAATACATGAAAACTAAGAAAAAGTTTCAAAGTCAATAGACCATGACTTAGGGGGCGGCACCAAATAATCTCCATGGAAATGAGATATGCCAATGCTTATACACCTGCATACCGATTATCATTAACTTATCACTAGTGGTTCCCCATAATCACACCTAATCACAAACTAATACATGAAAACTAAGCAAAAGTTTCAAAGTCAATAGAATATAACTGAGGGGGCAGGGACAAATAATCTCCATGGAAATAAGATGTGCCCATACTTATACAACTGCATACCAAATATCTTTGACTTACCACTAGTGGTTCACCATAAACTAGACCTTCTCACAAACTAATACATTGTTGACACCACCGCTGCCGCTGGAAACAGCATACCTATGTGACACTTTTTTTTACTACGTCAAGCCAGACAAAAATCAAAACCCTGACGAAATGCACACCTTCAATGTATTTAAAAAAAAAAAACAGCCAGCAAAGTAAAAACTTATACTCTAAAATGACAAAGTTTAACTATCTTCCAAAAAAGCAAATACCAATAACAAGAGTGCACACGCTGAAATGTCTCGCCTTCTATACTAATCATTGATATTATGTTGATAGTCCTAAGTATAAAGCTAAGCTTTATTACAACTGTCACATAAACTTAACATTAACCAAGATAACTAAACAAAGACCAATGAACCTTGATAAAGAGGTCCAGGTCAGATGAACCATGCCAGGCAGACAGGTACAGCTAACAATGCTTCTATACAACATATATAGTTGACACATTACTTATAGTTTAAGAAAAATAGACCAAAACACAAAAACTTAACACTGTGCAATGAACCGTGAAAATGAGGTCACGGTTAAATAAAACCTAAAGATCATAAAATATTTCCATACACCAAATATAGTTAAACTCAAAAACTTAACTTTGACCACTGAACCATGAAAATGAGGTCAAGGTCACATGACATCTGCCTGCTAGACATGTACACTTAACAATCATTCCATACAACAAATATAGTAGACCTATTGCATATGGTATGAGAAAAACAGACCAAAACACAAAAATTTAACTATAACCACTGAACCATGAAAATGAGGTCAAGGTCAGATGACACCTGCCAGTTGGACATGTACACCTTACAGTCCTTACAGTCCTTCCATACACCGAATATACTATTGCTTAAAGTATCTGAGATATGGACTTGACCACCAAAACTTAACCTTGTTCACTGATCCATGAAATGAGGTCGAGGTCAAGTGAAAACTGTCTGACAGACACGAGGAACTTGCAAGGTACGCACATATCAAATATAGTTATCCTATTACTTATAATAAGAGAGAATTCAACATTACAAAAAATTTGAACTTTTTTTTCAAGTGGTCACTGAACCATGAAAATGAGGTCAAGGACATTGGACATGTGACTGACGGAAACTTCGTAACATGAAGCATCTATATACAAAGTATGAAGCATCCAGGTCTTCCACCTTCTAAAATATAAACCTTTTAAGAAGTGAGCTAACGCCTCCGCCGTAGCCGCCGGATCACTATCCCTATGTTGAGCTTTCTGCAACAAAAGTTGCAGGCTCGACAAAAATCAAAAACCTGACTACATGCACACCTTCAATATATGTACAAAGAGACAGCAAAGTGAAAACTTCCTAGGATTCAAACTGTAGGAGGAGATATGTGGAATAACTATATACCCATAATGGGATGAATGGACGGGCTGACGGATAGGGGTAAAACAATATGCCTTCAAGTCTTTCAGTTGCAGGGAGCTGCGGGGGCATAAAAATGTATACATATACATGTATATTGAATGAACTATAAAATATGAATTATGCTTCACTTTGTAACAAGCCAACAAGTTTTAAAAAATTACCAGCGTCAATGTTATTTATTTCAATGTTTTATATTTATGAAATTTCATTTGGAAGAATGTATCTGTTTATACTTACTTAAGAGCAGAGCCTCTAACAGCTGAACCATAGGTTACAATATCTGGTTTTATTCTGCCATACCCTCTAGGTAGTTCCTGAAATAATAGAAACAGTAGTTCTTAAAGTATTGAAAATTATAAAAAAAACTTAAAGAGAACAAAATATTCTGCCACTAGGTAAATGATGGAAAATATTGACTGCTAAGACTATTTAAAGTTAAAGTTAACGATTATAACAATATAATAAATTGTTTATTACACTTTTAAAAGTATATAAAAATAAGACGATGTGATATGATTGACAATGAGAAAACTATCCACCAGAGTCTGAATGACACAGAAATTAACAACTATAGGTCACCGTTCAGTTTTCTTTATTATCCGTTTACAATACTGAAATTCAACATAAACATGAATCTGAACCTACCCAGGTTGTCATTCCTCTTGAAGAAAAGCGAGCTATCTGGTTTTCAAAGTTAATTCCCCCGACTCCAATAACGTCCATCTGGTCTGCTGGATTGTTTAAGGTCCTGAAATTGAACAAGTTAAAAAAAAAAATTTAGTCTTTTTGCAGTCTTTAGATTTCTGTGTTGTGTTTTGCATACTGTTGGATTATTTTGTTGTTTCTTGTTTAATGTCATGTCATTTTGTTTCTGACATTTCATATCTCTTTGGTATCATTTACCTTTCTTTAACTACATTTGCACCATTCTGATTCAGAAAAAAATATTTTAAGTAAAGTCAATGCAAGATGTCCTTTTAAATTATTAGTTCATATAAATCATACAAATCATAATGCTGTATCCAGTGTCTTTCTAGTTAAATTTACCAAATTGTAAAATTGAGGCTTTGCTTGTCAAGCATTTTAGAAATTGAAAAAAAGAGTTATGCAAAAAAGATATAACCGATTATGAAGAAAACATTGTTTGTTATTGCCTAGATCAATATCTGACTGCAAATTCATAAACATATCTATGTTAGACTTACCCATAAAGTGGTCCATCATTTCCAATGGCTGACACCATGATCACTTTATTAGCTGTAAGTTCCCAAACCTTAAGAAAAGATAAAACAACAAAATAATTTATGGTGTCAAAT
Organism: Mytilus edulis; assembly: GCA_019925275.1. Lineage (NCBI taxonomy): Eukaryota > Metazoa > Mollusca > Bivalvia > Mytilida > Mytilidae > Mytilus > Mytilus edulis. The sequence goes on along the minus strand of CM034352.1, from coordinate 51,877,110 downwards.
GCCTTCTTCTATAAATGTTGTAAATTTTTGACTTATTCAATGTTTTTCTTCTGAAATTTGATGGCCTTTCTTTAGTTTCAGATCAATATAATTAAAACATTTTTTTCTGAAATCTGGTATTGACAGTATTATTAATGATCCTTTATATTTATAGGCTGGAGACAAGCAGAAGAGTGTCTTGTTACTTTAAAAATGAAATATATAATTCTCAACAGCCTTTTTAAGTAATCTACAAACATTAACTATTATATTTATACAAAATAACTATTCTAGTGTTGTAATGATTCAATGTTGACAATGGAAATAACTAAATTCCCTTGAGGTTTAGTATACCTTATCTACAAATGGATGGTCCATGAAATCAGGTCCACCAATACTTAGATTCAGGACATTGATCTTCTTCAATATAGCATAGTTAAAGGCATCTAAAAACCAAGAGGTGTAGGAAACCTGAAATATACATTTACAATGGAGATAGTTATGCTATAACATTGGTGACAGTGGAAGTGTTAAAATCTAGAAATACAGTAAATTCCTAAATATTTCATTCATGCAATACATACTACTGGATCCCTTGACAAATAATGTGTATTTCTGAGACATTATAATCTGAATTTTGTTTATTTTCTAAATTATGCTGCATAAATTAGGAAACATTAAATACACACTTAATCAAGAAAGGAGTTGTAAAAAATTATTCATACTGAAAAACTTGGAAAATGGAAGTCATTGATAACATTAAAATGACACAAATCTCCCATCATCATTGTTTATCAATTTTATACACTAACCTGATTATTGGTAAAAACTCTGAAAACATAAATATCAGCATCTGGTGCAAAACCAAGACATTCTTTAGAACTTGTTATAACACCTGCTACAAATGTACCATGGCCTAGTCCTGAAATAAACAAATGTATGAGGGTCATTTCATTATAAAGTGTGGGGACAGTATGTTGTAAATCAGCCTAAAATTAAGGTGGTACCTAACACTACAGGGAGATAACTCTGTAAAATCAGCTAAACGTTTTAATTACGTTGTGTTGTTAAAGGGAAACTTCGCAAAAAAATCAAAAATTGATATTATGTCCATTCTGTATAAAAATGCTCAAATTTATAGATATTATAGTTTTATTCCGCTAGATAAGAGATCACCATCGATTTTAAATTTTGAGTATCAATTCTCTACGTTCCGCCATTTTGTCATCTTCACGGATTAAAAATTACGATATGTCTATAAACCACAAAGGACCAAAATTACAGTAACCGATGTAGTCGTAATTGCGTGTCGATATCTTGTCAATCGCACGGTTGTTTTATCTGACTAACTAACTTGATACGGAAAATGTTTTTATTTATTTAAATAACCATAGTCTATTATTTTTAAACTGTAATATTGGAATTAGTTAAAAAGTCAAAGTTCAAATCACAAATAAGTGTTCCGTGAAAATTGTTTTCGAAAATCTAATTCGTTCATAATTCTATAAAGTAATAAACTTTATTCAAATAAATTCGGATCTTCCCTCATCTGATCACCAGCATGGCTAAAAGTATTACTCCCCAAGGTATTGTGAGGGGTGTGAGGTGACACGTCCAGGTATTCAATCGATTTCCTGTCGGGCTTGCAAGTTCATGCATCGTTTCACTCCTGTAGGTATTGATCAGTGTACACGGCCGATAACTTAAAACTTTCCATTTTGAACTATCAGGTGTATAATATACATCTCTGTCTTGCGTGTCGAAAGTGATATAATATACTAGTCATTACTTTAACTCATACGCTTGTTTATAAATAACATTTCTGGTGTAAAGAATATTATTTATAAAAATATAAATAATACCAAAAAAAAAAAGATTTGAAGAAATAAAAATCTATTTACATATTTTTTCCAAGGGTTAATTTGTGAAAATGTAATGTATACTCGTTGTCAATAGTAAAGGACAGATTGGAACATACCAGAAATATTGATTTAAAAAAATGTACGCACTTGTCGACGATTCGTTTATACGCCTGGATAGAAAGTTACGGAACTATAGCGCAATTTAAAATATATACATGTATATACATTGAACATAAGAAAGAAACATACATTTTGTGTAAATTGGGATAAAAGTTCTGTAAATAGACTAGTCCACGTATGCCAACAGTATATGTAATCAACGAATTCGATAGACTATTGTATACCAAAAGAAGAACAAAAAGAAGAGAACCAATTTGATTTAAATACAGGTCGATATATAACTTGCTTTGGTTCATAGAAGTTATGAACATAGTAAAATCACAGATTTATATATCAATTAGATTGTTCTCGAATAAAGGAAGAAATTCGTCATCATCACAATTATTCCGACATTCATGTAATATATATGCAACTGGACGTACACTAATAATCCCCAAGGGATGTGAATATTTTCTAGGAAAACTATTGAGTATTAAAGTTTCAAATCAATTTCGGGATTTATTTTCTTTCTTGATATTCAATGACAGCAATTTAAAGAATAAACTACTTGTCCGCTTTAGGGGTATTCTTGCCAGTTGAACAGACTTATAATTACATTCAAAAATAGGGAAAGATGACATTAAATTCGTTGTCTTTTGTTTTTAAACATCGTTGGTCAAATAGCTATATAGTATTATACGTTGTGAGACGAAGACTATTTGAATAAGGACGTTCCCGATTATAAATAAATTTGGTTGACGTTTCTCACACTTGAAAAGAATATCTATTCGTAATTTTTCTATTCCATTCCAAGAAGATCCTTAAATTTCCTGTCAATTTTTTAAAACATCTTTTTTTTTTAAATAGCTGAAGTATTCATGCGTTGTGAGATTTAAAATATTTTGATGAGAACATTAATTCCTAAATAGGTAAATAAAGATCGCTTTGGATGGACTAATTTATATAATTGCAATTGTTAATGATTTGTTTGAAATATAAAAGGTTGCCGATTCTAATTTAAAAATGTACAATTTTTAGTTCATACACTCGTGTTTAGAAGGCTATTTTTATTTATAAATTTATTCAATTAAAATAATTCAGTATTTTATCGTTACAAAAGTAATCAGAAGTCATAATTCATTTAAAAGTGAGCTTATGCAAAATATATAAAAAATATACAACAGCTATTCAGTTATTGTGCGACCTTATTACTCCCGTAAATTAATCTTGATTCTTTTCTTACATTTCTGTGTCTAAAACTATAACTGACTCCCGTATATCATTCATACGAAATATTGTTCACACCTAAAATGGTGAACCGTGACGCCTAGATGTCACACAGATGTCACTGAATGAAGATCAAAAGATTAGAATTACATAATGCTAATCTTTTAATTACCTTGATTTTTACTACGCATTCAACATTCAGTAAGTGTCACAAATTAATACACATTTTATTTCCACAGTACAAGCAAGTGAAAATGTTTGCTGAAATGAAGCAAAAACATGTATTTTTAATACACTATCGATCATGTCAGTTTCATATGTTTGTTTAAAGTATTTGTAGAAAAAAATCATAAAAATAATCTATTGTATTATTTACTTTAATTACTAAAATTCGTATAAAAAAATCCACACATAAATCCTACAATCTAATTTTAAAAGTTGCATGGCTATCACTTACTTTTCGTTGGTTAATAGCTACACCAAAAGTCGTCGATGCGCTTTAAATAGCGTTATAAGATGGTTAACGAACAAGACTTAAATGAGATTAATTTCACTCCCGGCATGCAAAAGACTTAAACTACGTCACATAAGTCAGGCAGTTTTGAAGAAATAAAATTAGTAATTCCCAATTTTCTTCTTTATTACTTTTCGTATCCAAATAAAACTTGGTGAATATGTTTTTTATGGTATTATGAACATAATAAGATGAAAAGTGAAAAATCGCGAATTATCCCTTTAAGGGAATATTAAGCTTCTCAATGATCAAAATAAATGTTTGTCAAACTGCTATATAACCAGTGTAATTTTTCTGATAAAACGGTTGGTTCAAATTTTTAATTTTTTTTATATTTTTGTCAAAGGGTCAAAGTTAATACTCTGTCAAAATTTCAAGAAAATTAAACGAGCCAGATTAATTTTAGTTAAAGTGTTGGGTACCACCTTAACAAACTTTCTTGAGTAATCTTGTAAATATCAACAAATGAATTGTTGTGATATATATACACTATTAGATCAATGTCAGAAAATATAAAGTTTTTTGCATGAGGCTGAGAAACTGAGCCCTTCCCCATATTTGTGTCGAATACAAAAAGTTCATATTTTTATGACATTGACCTTATATTGCTTTTATACTGCAACTTAAATCAAAACATTGATGGCTTTTTAAATTGTAATAAAAATGTCAAACTTATTTTCATCCCTTAATGAACCCCTGATTGCGGAGAAAGTCTTCAATGATGAAATTGACATTGCACAAAATATAGATGTGTTACTATATTTAGGAAAGAACAAAACTAGTTGCAGTATAAAGCCTTTAAGTGCTGATGCATCATAAAGCAAACACCAATAAATCAATTCAACAAATGAACATACATTTATATATATTGACTGTCACCCATTTCCAAAAATTATACCCTCCAACATTTTTTTTTTACTGGAAAGCAAAGAAAGGGTGTACACTTTTTTAATACAAAAGTTGGTGGTTAACCTTGAGCTACAAAATCCATGAAATATTGGTATGCCAAAAATAATACAGAATCCACTTTAACATAAACCTATACTCTAATTGATTGTACAGCCTATATTTATTTTTTTACAGTTTCATAAACACTGTGACATTAATTAGTTGGTTGGAAATTTAATTGGTATTCTACAAAGGCTTTACCTTATCTAATAGAATATTCTTTAATTATATTTCTTTGTAAGGCATCTCCAATCAGAAAAAAATTATAGTGTAAAACTGATCAAGTTAAATCTGAACTAAAAGTTTAATTACAACATTACCATCATCCAATGACTTTTCATTGGTCCAATTCGATCGATCTTTTATTTTGCCTCTTTTGAAATGTGGATGGTTTTCAGCTAGACCAGTATCAAATACTGCTACCTTGACACCAGCTCCTGTGTATCCCATGTTCCATAAAATTTCTGCTTGAAGTGCACTTACAATCTACAAAAATAAACAATATAAATAAAATAACAAGTTATGGGGACAATAATAAAATTAGTTGTCACTTGTTCATGTTAGATTGGGAAATTTTCTGTATTTAATATTATACAAAAATTCAAAAACATAAAACCTAGTAGAAAGATGTAAATCATAGGTTTTCACTTAAATTTGATTGTGCAATGTATTAAATCTTTTGTCCACATTGGTTTTTTTTATCCTAAAATCCTAAATCACATTTTTCATACTGAAAACAGTTTCACTTATCATTCTTAAGATTTTAACATTCTATATAATTAAAACTTCTTGAGAAATAATGCCAGGGTGGTTTTGCAATTATTTATTTAAACCAAAAAGCTGGATATATATGTATAAAGGTATACCTGTTTGGGAACTGCTCTCAACAAGTTTCTGCTTCTATGACGATTAGGTGAATGCCAGTAAGTTGCACTCTAAAAAAAATATGTTATAAGAAATAATGTTATCTCTCATACATCATACTGTTGAGACAAAGTATCATCAACATCCTTCATGCAAGTTTAACAAAGTTCTGAGCTGAACATTTTTCTATTATTGAATATGGGGATTTTAAATTTTAACCATCCTCAGGTTGTAGGAAACAGTCATTCAATATAATGTTCTCATGGCAAGAAAACAACTGCCCAATCACCTTGTCAAAGTGAGCAATAACTTTTAAATTGTTAGGGTAGTACACAATTTTAGTTAATGGTCAAGAATTTAAGACTTATGAATGATGAAAAACAGCACAACCCTATATTTAAACATTAACAAAAATATGTTGCACATATGAACTTTTCATTCAAGTTGATGTTTTTTCGTGAAATTTTATAGCATAGATACACTTTTAGGTACCAGAAGGGTACCTTTGTAAAATAAACACATCATGGATTAAAATTTTGTATTTATATGCAGATTTCATCTACAAAAGAGACATCATTGATGCTCGAATCAAAAGTGTTTTAAACTAGAGGCTCTAAAGAGCCTGTGTCGCTCATCTTGGTCTATGTGAATATTAAACAAAGGACACAGACGGATTCATGACAAAATTGTGTTTTGGTGATGGTGATGTGTTTGTAGATCTTACTTTATTCTTGGTTGGTTGGCAGGGTCACTGGACACATTTTTTAAACAAGATACCCCAATAATGATTGTAGCCAAGTTTGCTTTAATTTGGCCCAACAGCTTCAGAAGATTGGTTTTTGTAAAAGATTTACGAAAAATGGTTAAAAATTGACTATAAAGGGCAATAACTCATTAAGGGGTCAACTGACACTTTTGGTCATGTTGACTTATTTGTAAATCTTACTTTGCTGAAGATTATTGCTGTTCACAGTTTATCTATCTATAATAATATTCAAGATAATAACCAAAAACAGCAAAATTTCCTCAAAATTACCAATTCAGGGGCAGAAAACCTAACAACTGGTTGTCCGATTCATGTGAAATGTCAGAGCAGATAGATCTTAACTTGATAAACATTTTTAACCCGTATCAGATTTGCTCTAAATGCTTTAGTTTTAGAGATATAAGCCAAAAACTGTATTTTACCCCTAAGTTCTATTTTTAGCCATTGCTGCCATCTTGGTTGGTTGGCCTGGTCACCAGACACATTTTTTAAACTAGATACCCTAATGATGATTGTGGCCAAGTTTGGTTGAATTTGGCCCAGTAGTTTCATAGGAGAAGATTTTTGTAAAAGTTAACGACGACGACGGACGCCAAGTGATGAGAAAAGCTTCGGGCCAGGTGAGCTAAAAAACAAATTGCCTAGAGTGCTAAAACAATAAAAATCTTACAAGTGAAAGGCTCCTTCTACTCTGTGTTCTGGATGAAGTGAATGTCTGCTGCCAATCTGTCTTATTACAACTATTCAAATCTTTTGGTGTTTTTGTATCTTCACTCGGATAGTCAGGATCTAAGTCAAAAGAAATCTATTTTACTTTTGGTCCAAAATATTAATCATAAGAAAAGTCAGACATATTATTATAATAGATAGATCACTGTCCATTCAATCATTAACAAATGTTTGGTAGCTACATTTGTACGATCATATTTTCAGGTAGTATTTATAACTTTTTACATTAAATTGGACAAATTATTAGTGCATATTTTTTTTGCTGTATTCTCCTATAATTCCTACAGTTTAAAATTGATGGTTTTCATATTTTTTGTGCAAGATTTTAAAGACAGTTTGATTTTAGACAGATTTTTAGTGATAAGCTGTTGATTATATGTCTATGCTCATAGTAAAACATGAACCATATAGCTCAAAAAGTGCATTTGATAGTAAATTTTCCTGTCAAACTGTCTTCCCTGGTTACCTTGAATTTTCAAATAAAACAACCCTAGAATCCTAGTTTTATACTGGTTTTGACTTCATATTGGTCTATTAAACATACCTTTAACATATTTGAGTGACCTTGTAACCTTTTTATGAGGAGTTATTCTCTTCACAACTGGGTGGTTTTCCAATGCGTCAAGTGCTTCCTTCTTTCCATCATTCAACTAAAAAAGATTAAAACAAATTGTAAAACTGCAACATCTATTTTTGAAGTTGTAGTTTTAAGACATGAAAAATAAATACATGTATTTGTGTATGAATATTAATGATTTCCACAAAATAATAAAACAAAACTGTAAATACTTAAAAAGTTCTTTCTAGTAAACTCTGGTCTTTGTTAGTCTTGTATGATTTTTAATTTTCTTTTCTTTTATATATTTCCAAGTTTAGTATGACATTCATTATCACTAAACTAGTATACACTTTTGTTTAGGGGCCAGCTGAAGCATGCCTCCAGGTGTGTGATTTTCTCACTGCATTGAGGACCCATTGGTGGCCTTCAGCAGTTTTCTGCTCTTTGGTCAGGTTGTTGTCTCTTTGACACATTCCCCATTTCCATTCTCAATTTAATGAAAATAGTTATGGCAATCATAATGTTGAGAGAATCATATTTGGTTCCTACAACAGTAAATACCTTCATTTGATAAATTTATACAATAGAAAAAGTAGACTCTTCATGCTAAGCTTCAGCATAACCTAAGAGACTGACCACCTTTTTTATCAATAGTACATATGTACTGTAAAACAACTTATTTTCATGGTCCTTTTTTCGTGTTAAACTTTTTCAGTAGTCAGGATCATGATATATTTTTGACAGTTTCTAATTTCTTGATTTATTTAAATACGGGAAGAGCAAAGAGTTACATTCTTGGGACAATTTACATTCACGTTATATTTCTACTTGTGAAAGTCTTGCAAACAAATTTTTTTCAAAAATAAGTTGGTTTACAATATTTCATGCCTTCAAACAAACAAAAAATACAAGGTTAAATTATCATTACAACATTAGACTTAAGATTATTAGTTAGTTACCTTAACGACATCAAAATCACTAGGATAATCATAGGCTGGGTTATCTCTGGGTAGAATCTTCCATGACGGAACACCTGATTCATGTAAGGCAGCTGTTAGGTAACGTTTCCTGGTCTGGGTTTTATAGTATCCATTAAAAGATACAATGTATTCTAAATACAAACAAAATTATAAAATAGTGGCTAAATTGAATGAAGATAACCTGGTTTGAAACATTGGGACTACATCATAAATTATGCAAAATGTAAAATAAAGGTAAATATCATACTGTGGATTTATGTACTATTTGTGGGATATCAATTTTTGTGGGTTTTGTTGGTATAGGGAAACCAAAAATGTAAATATTCAATGAAGTACAAAATTTCTATAGGTTAGTATGCAGAGTTTGACAAAAGAAGGAAATTGATTATCCACAATACTACATTTTTTCCACAATTCATGAAAATTTGTATCCACGAAAATAAATGAATCCACATTATCCTATTTTTTTTTTATTACAGTTGAGCAAAATTGATGAAGAAAGAAGAAAGAAAGTATTGCATGTTTTGATTTTCAAAACATTTTCAAAATACACAAAATCCGGATCATTCTTGAACTTAAACAATTTTTTTAATTGACTTTTCTTTTTCCTCTTGGTACATTCCAAAAAATTTTATAAAAAATATGCTTATAAATCTTATAGACCAAATTAGGATTGATTGATTTATATTTGGTTGCTTAACAACCAGTAGCATATATTTCATGCTTGTTCAGAACCATCAAATTAGGAGGTAATGTATAATTACCATGATAATTATCTGAGACTAAGAAAAATAAATGTATGCTTACATGTTACAAAAAAAGGCTAGGTAGATCAGTAAATTTTATTTTTCACTGATAACTCATAGAATAATAAATGGGAAAAGCCTCTACTTTTTAATCATGTTAATAATATATAATAATGTACTCATGTCCTAATCCTAACAAAAAGGGATAGTGTCTTTACAGGTAAACAGAACAGGTGTATAACATTTCTTACAAGACTTACCATGGTCAATTATAGATGAACTATATTTCATTTTCACTTCTTTAGCATTACCAGATGTGAAGTTGCAGTCACCATGAACAGGACTATAACAGCAGAGGGCCAGTAAGAGAATTGATCCTACATGAATAGGCCATTTGTATCTCTCTGTATTCAGTAAAACCATTCTTCAGTTATTTAATCTATTAGTGTCTAGCCGTTTTTCAAGTATATCCATTTCTTTAGTCTGGAAAAGAATTTTTCAATATATTGACAATATTTGGAAAATCATTATCTAGCATGTATTTTGATAACAATTTTAAAAGTTAAAACCAGGTGCTCCGCAGGGCGCAGCTTTATACGACCGCAGAGCTCGAACCCTGAACAGTTGGGGCAAGTATGGACAAAACATTCAAGCGTGATACAGCTCTGAATTTGGATTGTGATCAAATTTTTGACATTACATGTTTTTTTTTTACACAAAACAAATGTCAAGATTTTACAAATCAATTAAAGATTTCTTCTTCAAACTTTTTAAATCTAAAATTAAATAGTTGACACAGCATAAGGTTTCTGACACAGAATGAATGTGGTCTAATGAACTTAAAAGTTTTGTTTTGCCTTTGAGCAATTCACTATGCTGTTGAATATTAATCCTCTCAAAAAAATGTTTGAAGAAATTTTCTTTTTATTTATGAAATCTGAAATGAGAAAAATTTAAACCCCCCCCTTTTTTTCACATCCCTGTTTCCCTTTTTCCAAAACTGATATCAATTCAAATTTCTAATGGAGTTTGCAAAAATAACTACTCTTTTAAATACATCATAAAATATTAAAATGTAAAATAAAGTGCTTGTTATCACTGAATGGTAAAGATTAGTTGGTAGTAAAAGTGAATATACATTGTTTATTGTATAAAACAATAAAAAAAAACTTCATCAGCAACATTTTTTATTGGCAAATTTCCAATGAAGTTATTTACATAAAGTTATTGGCAAATAAAAATAGAAAATGACATCATAGTCATGTCTGGCAAATGTCCAACATACATTATCTAAAAACATTTTAGATAAGATAAGGAAAAAAAGCTTCATCAGCAACATTTTATACTGGCAAATTTCCAATGAAGTTATTTACATAAAGTTATTGGCAAATAAAAATAGAAAATGACATCATAGTCATGTCTGGCAAATTTCCAACATATATTATCAACTACTATTCTATACAAAGAAAGATAACTCCAATTGAAAATTAATTAGATATTTCTTGCTATTGTGCAATACTGTGCAATTGAAAATTTCTTGCTATTGCACAATACTTGATATGGAATCCTGATTTGGATCAACTTGAAAACTGGGCCCATAATCAAAAATCAAAGTACATATTTAGATAAAGCATATCAAATAAGCCCAAGAATTTAATTTTTGTTAAAATCAAACTTAGTTTAATTTTGGACCCTTTGGACCTTAATGTAGACCAATTTGAAAACTGGACCAAAAATTAAGAATCTACATACACAGTTAGATTTGGAATATCAAAGAACCCATTTATTCAATTTTTGATGAAATCAAACAAAGTTTAATTTTGGACCCCCATTTGGACCAACTTGAAAACTAGGCCAATAATTAAAAATCTAAGTACATTTTTAAATTCAGCATATCAAAGAACCCCAAGGATTCAATTTTTGTTAAAATCAAACTAAGTTCAATTTTGGACCCTTTGGACCTTAATGTAGACCAATTTGAAAACGGGACCAAAAATTAAGAATCTACATACATAGTTAGATTCGGCATATCAAAGAACCCCAATTATTTAATTTTAGATGAAATCACACAAAGTTCAATTTTGGACCCTTTGGGCCCTTATTCCTAAACTGTTAGGACCAAAACTCCCAAAATCAAACCCAACCTTGCTTTTGTGGTCATAAACCTTGTGTTAAAATTTCATTGATTTCTATTCACTTATACTAAAGTTATTGTGCGAAAACCAAAAATAATGCTTATTTGGGCCACTTTTTGGCCCCTAATTCATAAACTATTGTGACCTTAACTCCAAAAATCAATCCCAACCTTCCTTTTGTGGTCATAAACCTTGTGTTAAAATTTCATTGATTTCTATTTACTTGTACTAAAGTTATTGTGCGAAAACCAAGAATAATGCTTATTTGGGCCCTTTTTTGGCCCTTTATTCCTAAACTGTTGGAACCAAAACTCCCAAAATCAATCCCAACCTTTCTTTTGTGGTCATAAACCTTGTGTCAAAATTTCATAGATTTCTATACACTTAAACTTAAGTTATAGTGTGAAAACCAAGAAAATGCTTATTTGGGCCCTTTTTGGCCCCTAATTCCTAAAATGTTGGGACCAAAACTCCCAAAATCAATACCAACCTTCCTTTTGTGGTCATAAACCTTGTGTTAAAATTTCATAGATTTCCATTCACTTTTACTAAAGTTAGAGTGCGAAAACTAAAAGTATTCGGACGCCGGACGACGACGACGACGACGACGACGACGCCGACGACGACGACGACGACGACGACGCCGACGCCAACGTGATAGCAATATACGACGAAAAATTTTTCAAATTTTGCGGTCGTATAAAAAACTAAATTGATTTATTGCTTGCTTAATGTCCAGTGGCAAATTTTTCATGCATATTCAGGACAGTGACAAATAAACAAATACAAAAACAAGGTTTTGCTAGGAATATTGACAAGTATGAAGGTAAGGAAAGGAAAATTATCCTTCAAAATATTGCTTCAAAATCTAAATAAATGTTGAATGTGTTTATGATGCCTCTGCTTGCACATAACATTTTAAAGGGACATACTCCACTCCAATCTTAATTGACTAGGATTGTCAACTTTCCTACAGAAGTTTGGTGGTTCTCTTCGGGCACTCCTGCTTCCTCACCAATAATAACTGACCATCATGAAATAGTACAATAGTGTCGAAAGTGGCGTTAAACACCAAACGATCATTCAAAACAAAGGGACATAACTATGATAAAAGTGACACTACCAAAAATTTGTTCTTGATCTAAGATTTGTGGGAATAAGCATTGTGTATAAGTTTCACAACATTTGGTTGAGGCAATATTACAGTAGTCTAGTGAACAGAAAAGACAAATTCAGTCATTTTCCATTTGTAAAGGGGCATAACTCTAGAAAGGTAAACGTGATGACACCAAATTTCAAACTTGATCTATTTTTTGTGGTGATAAGCATGGCGTATAGGTTTCCTAACATTTTTTTAGAGGCAAACTAAAGTGAGAAACAGAAAACAGTTTTGGGACGTTCATGGTTAAACGTAATGCCCCATTAGCTGAACTATGGTAGATGTATAACAAATTTGACATCATAATTGAAAAGTAATTGTTACATGATGTCAGAAGGTTATTCTGAAACAGATCTAGGGTAATTCTGTAATTCACATACAAATTACGGCTTGATAACAAAGTGACAATACATGTATGTCTATACAACAATGTAATATCTTTGCATCGGTCTTTGCATCGGAACTAAACACATTTATTATTAATTAACCAGTTGTTGGCATGAAACGGGTTATGTTCTTCTCATATATGTTATGATGGTATGATACTAAACCCATCACTGGGAGGATTGTGTCTGATATTCATATGATGAAGACATAATTTTTCAATCAGTTTAATTGAAGTCTGGAGCTGGCATGTCAGTTAATTGCTAGTAGTCTGATGTTATTTATGTATTGTTATTTTGTTTATTTTCAGACTCGGACTTCTCTTGAACTGAATTTTAATGTGTGTATTGTTATGAATTTACTTTTCTGCATTGGCTAGAGGTATAGGGGAAGGGTTGAGATCTCACAAACATGTTTAACCCCGCCGCATTTTTGCGCCTGTCCCAAGTCAGGAGCCTCTGGCCTTTGTTAGTCTTGTATTACATGTATTATTTTAACTTTTAGTTTCTTGTGTACAATTTGGAGTTTAGTATGGTGTTCATTATCACTGAACTAGTATATACAATGTATTTGTTTAGGGGTCAGCTAAAGGAAGCCTCCGGGTGCGGGAATTTCTCGTAGCATTGAAGACCTGTTGGTGACCTTCTGCTGTTGTCTGCTCTATGGCCGGGTTGTTGTCTCTTTGGCACATTCCCCATTTCCATTCTCAATTTTAATATCAATGAATATATTTAAAAGAAACACAGCAATGTCAGCATTGAGAAGCTGGCATAAATCAAAACATCAACATATGAGTCCTTCCAGCAGCAATAGGGTTAATAGGTCTCTTCATAGTTAGTTTGGCCATATTGTCTAGAAGGCTGATTTTCATAACAAATGTAAAAAAGGGTGTGAAAAATACGAGAAAAAAAATCATTAAAATGGAGCAGTTGCTTGGAAACATGCATAGGATTTCACATACTTTCATACTATTTCCACCTCTATCAAAATAAGCTGCTCCCTATCCAGTATGGCCCAACTAACCATGAAAGGGCCTTTTAGTTTTAAGCATAAATAAACCTTATAGCTATTTGTCCGCCATTACTGGATATCACACAGGTTCCCGTAAAAATTTGACGTCATAAAACAAACTATCTGACGCCACAATGGAAAAGTGATTGTTGTATGCGTCAAAAGTTCAAGCGGCCAGGTCACCTGGGACTGAGACTACTATAACACAGAGATTGGTCACTCTCAATTTCCCTATAAAACCGTATACACTCAAAAAAGCTAGCTACGTTATTTTAACGTAGTTTCGTATTTTACCGTTAGCAGACGACATGTAATTGTTCAAATAAAATTGAATAAAACAAAGCGAAATATTATTTTCAATGCTGTCATTAGATCTACTATTCATTTTATATAAATATTATTATGATTAACCTACTTTAATAATTATTATATTATAATAGTTTTTAATAATAAATATATTTTTAAAGTTTTTCATAATAAACAATATTTTAATAGTTTTTAAAATTAGCTATGCGACGAGAAAGGATTGTGTTCAGATAATTCTCATAACCGAAATTGTTAAGGTGAAAAAGGTCCCGTTTATTGTATCTAATCAAGGGATCATATAAACAATTCCTTGATCAAATATACAAATGTTTTACCTGTTTCACCTACCTGTAACACAGGTGCATTTGTGAATTGGCTGGGATATGGTTATGAAACACGTATACACATGCCAAGGACGTATATTAGTATGTTAGTTATACGTGCTTGACACATGCTAATTAAAAATGGAATTAAGATATATAAATTTCATCATCGATACTATTTGATATTTTTTTTATTTTCATGAATGGTTGGGTCCACTAAAAGCTTTTTCAAAAATCAAAATGGAAAAAAGGCTTCAGTTTTAACCATTTTTTTTTCAAATGAAGGTTAATTACGGCCGCTGCGGCAAAAAGTATAAAGGAAGGTATGGATGGGTTTCGACGGTTATTCATTGAATAGAGAATAATGGATGAAAAAAAATCAAGATTATAGAATAGGAATAATTGAAGAATAATCGATTGGAAATTTAGAACCGAAAAACAATATGCCCCAAAAAAGATTTATTACCAAATAATCGTTTTTATTTGTAAGCAATTCTGTTTTGCCGTTTGACCCTTCTTTTCCCACTAATCAGTCTAGTATGCTTTGTAATGAACTTGGGTTTTTACCCTAATCAAATTCTTTTCCAAATATAAAAATAATGAGAATGGGTCAATCATTTCAATCTATTTTGATCAGGTTTTACAAACAATGTAATTAGCGGCAATCATATAAGAGAGAAAATATCGTTTAAAGTAGTTGAGTTCAGAACGGCAAAGGGGTTATAACTTCAATGGGTGCATTTAACAAACAAAAGCCCTACAATTATATATATATATGTTCCCAAAAAGTCGTCGCAAATTTCACTTCGCAATGACCTCTAAAAGTGACTTCTTATCTTGGGATGACAGTGATCTCAATCTTGATCTTTTACTTGGTGATTTTACTGCATCAATTATTGAATCTGAAAATGAATGTTCTGGCTGCAAAAACTGAAAAAAAAAAAAAAAAGAAGCCACTACCGCAAATAACTCTGAACGTCAAGCTTTATACCAGTGCTCTGATTGTGACAAAACCTATTCTTCAGTTTCTGGATTCCGTGGCCATTTAAGAACAAAGCACAGCCACCCACAAAATCTTGTTCAACGTTTAGTTTTGTCACGTTGTTGATCTTTATGTTTTCTAAGGTCTCCTTTTTTCTTACTTTTCTTTTTTTTTTTTGAAGTTTTATCTTGATGAATGAGGTTATCAAGAATGTGTATATATGTTTACATCATTCTAACTCATACATTAAATTAAGATAGTAAATAAATAAATATAAATATTTATAGTAGAGTTCTGCCTAATAATCAATAGCTGACTGTCAGTGGCATATATTTCTGGCATTGGGTAACCGAAAATTAGCTACATCGAGTGGGGTAGGTTCTGTGTTTACAGAAGTTTTATAGTTGAAAAGTGCATGATCTCAAGAAACTTACTTTCCATTTAAATGTGTATATATATATATATGTATTTTTAAGTCTAGAGAATTATTCTTTTTTTCATTTGACAGGTCCTTACACTGTAAAAACAGTGTTTAGATCCTAAATTTTAATCGAAACACTTTTTCTGTGTACGTTTTGAATCACGTTTAGCATCTAAACATGTTTAGATTTTAACAAGTGTTTAGATTTCAACAATTATTTAGATGTCAGATGTTTAGAAATATATGGTGTTTAGACCTTAGAACAGTTAGGTTACTAGTACTTTGATTTCACAGGAACTACTTGGGGTACAGCACTACAGGTTGAAAAGTGCACTGTATTGCAGAATATACAATAAACGTGTACATTTTTGCTTAAATGTGCTTGCAATGATTTTTACCATCATTTTTCTTGTCAATATAGTACATTGTATATTTTTTTTTATATAAATAAGGCCGTTAGTTTTCTGAATGAATGAACTTTATTCTCACAAAACTACATGTCATAGTTACAGAGAAAATGTATATTTACAATTACATATATATATATACATGTATATCAGAATCATTGACAATAAGAAAAAAATAATTTGAATTTTCGTTCAGTTGTATTGTTGTGTTCCTTAACATGTCCTGTTTATTACATATGCATTAAGTTCTGCTTTTTACGCCTACATCTTCAACCTTCTCTAAGACGGTACGATGGGTGGTTGTTCTGGTGATTGGTTAGCCTCCAGTAGACACTTAAAGGCATATTCAGGAAGAGAATATGACAAATAAATAAGAACCAACTTGTTAAACTTGGTCTTAAAAGCGGTTGTTCACAGAAAGGCATGTCATCTTATGTACTGGTTATTACGACTTGCGGCAACCAAATCTTACTTCATACTTAGCGAAAAAAACAAAAAACACCAATACCAATTTTTTTATTTGTTTTTGTTTTGTTTGTTTGACCCGGACAAGGTTGATACACGTATAAATGGTTCGTGTACTAGTATATAGTTTAGATACTTATATCTCCCGTTCGTATTCCTATGAAATTCAAAATCCAGCTTTTTGTTATTGATTTTCGTGACCCAGACTATAGTTGTTAATGTCTGTGTCAGTTTGGTCTCTTGTGGACAGTTGTCTCATTGGCAATCATACCACATCTTCTTTTTTATAAAGCTGGAAAACTTCAATATTGATAATAATAATATTCAGAATAATAGGGTTACACATTTTAATCTTCCTGGAGACCAAAGAAAAGTTTGTAAACAATACGACTAAATTTAGAAAAGTCTGTAATCAATAAGACCAAGTTTTGAAAGTCTGTAAACAATCAGACGAAGTTTAACCCACCATTTCTTTTTGAGGAAAAAGCCTGTACCAAGTCAGAATTATGACATTTTTTCCCCTTCTTTCTGTTTGTTTTTGCAGTCAAGTGTTTGATTTTGTTAGTTTTTATGTACCTTCCACTTTTTTTATACAACTTGGAGGTTTTTTTCTTCTATTTTCTATTCTAGTCTTGAGGATAACATACAATCTATTCAAATTATTTCAATGATTTATTTATAAGCTCACTAAATGCAAACAAAAAATACAGTTATAGATTTTGATGATTTTTATCCTCTACAAAACATAAATTGTCAGTCCATTGAATGATAAAGGCTCTTGGTCATGTTGGTGTGCAGTTCCTTTTGGTCGTCAGGTGAACTTTTGTATCCTGAAATGAAAAAATGAAACCATAATGTACATTTTGATGCAACAGTCACTTATTCTTATATCATGTTTATTAAAATAAATTAACATTTGGGAGTCTTCATCATGGGGAAATCCCCCCACAAATAGGGATAAATGGCAGTTTGCTGGTATATCAAATTATGACAAAGTATACATCAGTAAAAA
This sequence comes from Mytilus edulis, assembly GCA_019925275.1. Lineage (NCBI taxonomy): Eukaryota > Metazoa > Mollusca > Bivalvia > Mytilida > Mytilidae > Mytilus > Mytilus edulis. The sequence goes on along the minus strand of CM034352.1, from coordinate 51,859,232 downwards.
GAAAAATTACAAGAGAATGTTTTAATACTATATAGAAAACAAACTGTTCATCTGAATTTAACCGATTCACAAAATAAATTGACTCAAAAATTTACATCGGCCATTTTGAAACCTTCATAAGGTAAATCCCCTCGCAAAAGGGATAAATGGCAGTATGATGGTGTATTAAATTATGACAAAGTATACATCAGTAAAAAGAAAAATTACAAGAGAATGTTTTAATACTATCTAGAAAACCAACTGTTCATCTGAATTTAACCGATTCACAAAATAAATTGAGTCAGCCTAACGGACTTTTAACACAATCGCGGTAAATTTCAGGTTTCATTTGTAAATTTACGCTTCTTAATTAACTAAACAATGCTATTGTGAACATAAACAAACAATAATTAACATTATTAATCTTATTGTAACACTTACCGATATATAAAACTCTTTAATTAGCCACACAGGTAAAAAAAGTTATTATTTTGCACCTCATTTGTAAACAATGGCTGATCGTCCTTCTTGTCTAATCAGTCCGCATGCGCGCGCATTCCGTGGACATCGTGTTAATACGATTTGACTGGCCAGCACAGAGAGTGACCAATCTCTGTGTTATAGTAGTCTCAGCCTGGGATTAGCGATAATGTGTATTGCTATTGTTGATTTGACCAGGTGCCTATTTTCTAGATTGTGTTTGACTAGACCAGGTGCCGAAATGACTAAAATACTGATTGAATCATAATGGTAATTAAAAGAATTATTGGTATTTTATAACTCGTAATAAAACGTCTAGTGCCTGTGCTTTGTGCTTAGATTCAGTACATTTGTATCAGTTTTATAAATTTGTTAATTAGGGTTTACCTACTGGTTCGATCACTTCACTTTAATTTCGTTTCAACTTTATGATATCAAGTTTAGGTATTGAATTAATACATATTTTCGAACATCCTGGCACTTTAAATTTCTAGGAGGTGAAATTCTCGGGATTTTACCTCAAACTCTATGGGAAAATACAAATTTTAATTCCAATTTAAAACCAAACGGTAAAAGATATCACAAAGATTTTGAAAACACATGTCTAATATGATAAGGAGATTTGAAAAAACATCTCAAATTTAATTTTAATGATTCAACAAAAAAATTAATTGAGTTTTAAGTTTGTGTACCTATATATGGTAAAACCCGAGGATTTGCCACCGCTTCAACTCCAATATTCAAATAGATAAACACAATCTAATTATCTGATTGGTCAATCTTCAGCTGTGATGCAAGCATGAAATTATGTTATCATATTTATACTATTTCAAGAGAACCTTGAGATTATGTTTTATGTTTTTATGTTTTCTTTCTCATCCAAACTCCATTTTGTTCTGTTTAAATGTATTATTTCCCTTTAACATTTTAGGGATAGTCATACTGAAAGCAGAAAAGACAGTCTTAATTTGACTAGTACTGAGATTTAAAAAATGATTTTAATCCTTTACTCATCCACAAATTTGTGACTGGTTTCGCTTAAATGTATTTCTTTTGCTCTCTGAAAAGTACCTTACAACTAGACGAAAACTCAAAAGAAGTATGAAAGAATGCTAATCGTAATGGCGGAAGGAGGATGAGCAATTTTTAAAGTTCCCCTAGAAAAACACTACGTTATTAGGGTAACTTATGATATGTATGAATCAAATTTGATAAGTGAAAGGGTTAAATGATCATTGTATAAAATAAACAAACCATTTCCTCTCATCAATTTCCTGTCTTATGTAGGTCATGATAAATAATATATATTTTCCAGAAAAATGCTATTTTGGGTAGTTTTGTCCAGTTCAAGGCAGTAAACAGCTCAAAACTTGTAGTGACAACATATGAAAAGTGTGTAATTATGTCCTGTTTCAAAATGTTAATATACTATTAGGCCTGTGTCAAAATAGGTTATGAATTTTTTTTCATGATCATATCATATGAATTTTCTATCATTGTTTTGGTTAACTCTTTAAGCCTTTAGTTGCGTTGTCACTGTTGGTAGACTGCCCCAAGGACATATATCACATGTACAACAATGTTAAGGATTATTTCCCAAACACATATTTACAAACTTGATCATATTTATATCATGACAATCATGTCAATAGTCACAATACACATGATACGTGTAAATTTTTTGATCAAGCCATTCCAAGATATTCCACACTCTGGCACCAGAGTCTTTCCCGTAATTGAAAGATGAAGATCATAATATTTCAATGAGTAATGACAAATAAGACATCAGAAAATGTAACTTAGAAAACATTACCTGACATTTGTGCAATCAAAGTTTAAGATAAATACTGCCAGAAGTCTATAACTCGACGAGGTGTGCAAGCTGTACTACATTATCAGTCTTCATGCCGAGTGGCAGCCCAGGCTGGTAAAATTGCTCTCGGGCCTGTAAAAATCAGACCTACAGACCAACAGAATCAAACTAATATTTTCAAAAATTGAGCTGTGGGCCTGTATATATATTTAGCAGTTCAGCGTGAAGACTGCATTATACATGTCCATCATTACGTTCACCAACATAAGATGTATATGTGAGTTAGCAATGTGTAATAGTCCTTTTTGTTCTTAGATACTCACAAGACTGAAGACATCTGTAGATCATGCAGATTATAAAAGTTTTTTTGATTTATCATGTGTTGCTAGATGAACATTCAGTGGCAAATATATAATGCATATCCCATCAAAGAGTTGAAAAAGTGTTATTTAACATCAGAGATCGTAACATTTATCCTGAATACGTGATGTAGTGGATTTAAAGTCCCCCTTCCGATCTGCTGTCGCTGCTATTAATGTATACATCATGATCACACACTTGTAAGAAAGGGTTTGCTGTTGGTCATTCTAGGTATTATTTTATATCTTTATGACCCAACATAAACTTTAAGATTGATCAAGAGTTTGAAGAAATTAAATTAAATTGTCCTACAGCAAGGTTTTTGAAGTAAAACTTTTTCATAATATAGCATAAATACTACTTACATACAGAATATACTGTATATTTATTACTCATTTGTTTACAAAGATCGTGATTGCAACTTTTTCTACAATTTCTACCTATAAAATTTATATGTCAAACACATGTGTTGTGAACTGCATTTTTTACATGCATTTTTATGGATTAATGTAACAATATCTGACTAAAATGACAATCTGTGTTTGTCCTCACCATCAACTGAGGTAGTATTACCATCAAGATCTCAATTAAGCTGCATCTAAGATATTCGAAATTGACGAAAGGGCATTAAATTGTCCCCCCCCCCCTGTTGATTTTGCTTTAAATTATTATATCTGCAGAATTCCTGTGAATAACTTGAAATTTGTAAATTGTAACATATATTCTTAAAATAAATATAATAGAATATTTATTATGATTAAATTCATTCCTAATCAGGTTTTACTTGTAACTGTATATATGGATACACCATCCTCAGACCCAACTTTTTAATGACATTTTTTTTTACAATTAACTCAAAACCCAAATGTTTATTGTATAAAGTAGTGAGCTTTTGAACTACATGTGACCATTTTTTCTAAGGTTATACATGTATACATAAAAACAAACAAGAAAACATCACATTATCCAGATAATTTGGTCTTGAACATGCAAAAAATATGGTGGAGTTGAACCAGTTTTATGGCACACACCAGGGATCTCCATGGCCAGTTTAACGATGGCGCCCCGCCATTGTTCAAATGTCTTGCGCCATCGTTCAAATGTCTTGCGCCATCGTCAAATGACTTGCGCCATCGTTCAAAACTGATCGTTTTTATAGCCTGACGCCATTTTTTTAGCAATTATAATCAAATGCATATAATTGCATAACCTTCAGGCTTTCTTTATAGTATAATCCAGTTCTAATACCTCAGGGATATCCGGATTAAGATCGCTAATCACTTATACCTGAGCTTGTACAGGTAGATCAAGAAAGCAGACAGGAGAATATTATTTGAAGATAGACGATTCATTTGTCGAATTATTTAATTACGTTTCCGCAAATGCTTATGATAATTTGGATTAAATAAATAAATTAATAGTCCAGTTACAAAGTTTAACAAGTAGAACACGTGCTTTTATTTTGACTTACGCAATCAGCATCCCCCTTTATAAGACAGTAATTATTATTTCATCGCAAATAACTCGAGTACTGCTGTATTGTAACGATAATATAGAATTACTTTAAAAGTTAAAAAGTAAAAACTTTTAATATTTCCTGTAAATAAATATCGTATCGTAATTCCGAATTCATTTCGTAGTTTACAATCAAATTGATACATCCGCGTTTCCGGTTTCTATTCAAACTCGAAAGATGCATGTTGCATAGTTTAAACATATTTATTCATCATCAATACAAAAATATTATCATACAAAATACACAATAATAATAGGATTCGGAAACAAGCTATATATAGCTTATATTAATCCGTTTCCTTGAAATACCAACACCAGTTAACTATTACAATAATATAGCATGCAATGTTACTATGATATGGAACAAGAATAAATAATTATCTATATAACAAAAACAAAAAACAAAAAGAAAGAAGAAAAAAAAAATTTTTTAAAATAATGAAAATAAGTTCAACAAAAGAAGAAAAAAAAGTAAAAAAAAGAAAAGAGAAAACTACACTGAAATACTACACACATGTTGCATGTGTTGCATAGCATCGATTTGCTGGATAAAGTAATTAAAAACCTTTTCATTTGACAACGTTCGCTTTACAAATCTTTTTAACCTTTTACATAACCTGTACGACTCGTTTTGTCGTTGCTGCAAACCAGCCATACCGGTAATGGGTTCATGAATTCTGAATTTGAATCCATGAAAAATAAGCTCCACATGAAATTTAACCCCCATAACAATTACCAAAAATAGCAAAAAAACTACATTGGGACCTTTGTGATAGCTATTAGTCATTCTCGACTAAGGGAAAGGGAGGGGGCATGAGGGCTTGGCCCTTGAAGGGTTACAAATGGCAATTATTGAAAATATATATACTTCTATATAGTATTTATAATGAAAATTCAAATAAATATAATTTAAATAAGCAATGAATTAGCATGTTCACCTATCCTTATGTGGAGGAATGAAATACTTTCGATCGCGCTACACTGTACGGCGTAGATATGATTTATGATGGTGAAAGTTCCTCCATCGTTCAATTTTCATCCATGATTATCCCTGACACACACACACCCTTTCCATCTTTGTTTACAGTATCTAGTCATACATATATGTTGTATAAGTAAAGCACATCATAAAAAGTCTGCAACAGTATCGTGATTAAATTTGAACTAGGAAAACAGATAGCACATACATACATGTACATGTAATTTGTAAAGCTGGATAACAATGTGCTGGCTAATATCAATAGAAGTTAGCTAAGGTAGCCACATGTGTTCAATGGATCCTGATGCTCAAGAAAGTAAATTAACCAGAAACAGCCCTCAGAATAGAGTTCATTAATTCAAATCAACTTTATGATTTATTTGTAACATCAAAGACAAATGTATTTCAAAGAGATGTTAGTGTTTCAATTAAATAATATGTACTATACAAATAATGTATGGCCTAATGTTCAATTATACAATGTATTCTGTCTAAAATTTACTTCTTGACCTAATCTAAAGTAAAAATGTCTTGTCCTGTCCTACTTTAAAATTTAGGGATGATTTGCAAAGGCCACCATAAGCAATGTTATACATGTACAAAGGTTGACCAGCAAGTATTTAGAACAATGCAAAAGTGTGCTAAATTATATTTCATCATTCCTTTTTTAGGTGAAATGAAAAATTGTATAGATGGATAAAAACCGAAAGGAGAAACATAAGCATCTCAAAGCTGTTGAGAAAAAGATAAACTTTGTGGAACGAGATGAAGATGAGATGCCTGTTTTCAGTGGAGCTGTTTTACATGTCTTGTCCTCAAACGGTCTGACAAACTGTGATAAAAGTGAAATTATACAAAAGGGAAAAATTATTAAAAACAATGATATGGGAAAGAAAGACATTAATTCGTTTGTTTTATCGCAGGCTAATATTGATAATCGCCAAAATAGGGACAGTTGTTATTGTAAAAATATGAATGGGTTGGATGCTATGGAAAATGGGGCTGCACAGAATAGAAATGATCAAGAATCTGGTACTTCTTCAAAGAGCCAAACAAGAAAAATCCAAAATGGTGGATCTGATGTCACCTTAAATGGATTTAACAGTTCTCCAGATTCAAGCCCAGTCAAGCCTGAAGCATGTGCATGTAGCAAGACTGTTAACGGAGATGTGCAGCACTTTTCAAATGAGACCAAGACAAGCCCAAAAAGTCCAGCAGTGCGTCCAAAGTCTATGTCCTGGAGTAGAATGGTAAAACAAAGAAAGGAAAATAAAATGAAAGAAAGAAATGGAAAAGGGAATAAGAAATCACACAAAAGATACATATATCCTGAATTGTGTTCTAGTTCAGAGGAAAGTTCTGATGATAATGTTAAATCATCTGATAAAATCACAACACTTGAAGGACACTGTGATAATAATGACCGTAAAATGAAATCAATTAGTAACCAAAGTTTGAAACTGTATGGAAATAACTTGGTTAGTGAGGATGGTATAGAAAAGTTATCATTAGCGCAATATGTGAAACCTGTAACGGTACAAGTAAATAGAGAAAACGGTCATGCACAAAATTTGCCTAACTCTCAACCAGATTTAACATTATTGAGGGTAGCACCCTTAGCTGTTCCTGAGGACAGTGATACTGGACATTCATCAGTCTCAAGCTCAGAGGGGAAAATGAATGGATCAGTCATAGAAAATAATATTACCAGAAGTATGTCACAGGAAAATATAGACCATGAACAAGTAAACACTGTTGAAGAGGGTGCAGTAGCAGGTCCTAGTAGTGCTGTAGATCACAGAGAGATGGAAAGAAATATTCTACCTCTCTATCGAAATCCTAGTATTGATAGTTTAGAAGAAGTAGGGGATTATATAGAAACAGATTTCCCATCTAAAGCCAGTCGACTTTTATTTCAGTCTAGTTCTCGTAGTTCGTCTCCATCAACTGATGAAGAAGATGAAGGATATGGAGTTAATAAAGCAAAAGATAAGGTGCTTTTGAACTGTGATGAGGTCGAACAGTCTTTTGATCCTTCTTGTCCTCAGAATCCTCCTAGTCATAATGTAAATCCTGATCACTTGAAGCTGAAAATCCTTGAGCATGTTGAACAAAATAGTCCTTCAGTGCAAAGACCAAACTTTGATAGTGTTAATCATGCTGCCCATAGAATTGCTAGGTTGAGTAGCGGTGCTGGAAGTGAAAGTGAAAAAGGTGGTGTCATAGGTTCAGACTCGTCATACGTGTATACACCTGAAACTGACTATCAGGAATTTATAGACTCTGATCTTCCGTCTTCAGAGGCAAACAATCATTATGCCGGAAACAGTGATAGAGATTATGCAATGCCGCCACTTGGCAGTTATGCAGAAGAATATCTTGATACTGATTCCAATTTAGGCGCAAGTAATCACCTTGTTGGCGCAGAAGGCGGGGCTACTAATAATCTAAACCTTGAAGGTCGTTGTTATCCTTTTGATTATATTGACAGCAATATGGAGGTATACGATCCTCATTGTGATCAGCCGGACGATGACAATTATTTGCTTCGGGTTATTTATAAACATGAAAAAGTACCCATTGCTAATTTTCAGAACTCTGAGAGTAATAAACAAGAAAAGATATTCTGTAAACTTTCTCTGGATCGTGACAATCGATCGTTATCTGCATCTTCTGAGGAGGAAGAAAATGCACTCCATCATTTCTGTCGTGATACACCTGGTCTTGCCTCATCTGCTCAGCAGACAAATAATGATTGCTCAGATTGTATGGGTGTAGAAGATTTAGAGAATTTAACTCATGCACTGCAGAACGCTGTGATTATGCACCTTCCCTCTAGGCTTGAAGAATCATCAGAGTGAGTAATGTTTTTTAACATGTGAACATGTATATATTTTTTTTACCATTGAACAAACTTTGAACTGACAACTTACTAGATTTATAACTTTGTAAATGACAGATTAACCGATTTGAGCTATGTCACAAATTCTCTAGTTTCTATGCCAATTTTACATCTTTTGGCTCAAACAAAACCTGAGTCTTATAAGTTATTTGAAAGGTCACATTATTTTGAACACAGAAGTTCACCAATACATTGTTTCATGTTTATAATTAAATTGAAAAGAAAAGATATTAAATCACTACACGCACATATAAAAAAAGCTAAGCAACAACCATCAACTGTCTGACAAAACTTTTATGAAGAGTTATGCCTCTTTTTATGAATATTACTTGTTTTATAAATATATTTGTATCATATAATTACAGGGAAAGTTGTGAAGACCCAATATATGAAGAAATAGACAGCTTAGATTCGTTTTTATCTACCAGTGATAACAGTCTACAGGTGGTGGAAGAAGAACCTTGTCATGGACCCAGAACTAAAGTTAATGTTAGTTTAGTCTTATAGTTATTTAAGGAATGACTGTTAAATTTTTTTTGTCTATGAAGAAATAACATAACAAATTTGGTGCACACTGAATAACGCACATAGCGGGTTATTTAACAGTGTGCACCACATTTTTAATGTTATTTCGAATAGTCAGAAAAAATATTGCAGTCATTTCTTATAATTTAATTCTAAATTCCATTTTAAACCGTAGAAAACCATGAAAAAAACGTTGATGACATCACGGTCACATGACAAAATTATGTCTATGGGCTCATATCAAAATAACGTCAGCCAATCAGCAGACGTGTTACATCCAAAATTAAATTATTGTCAATTATTTAGTTTAATATCATTGTACACAATGATACATACCATATTGTTTCATCACTACCATGACTACAGCATCGTAGAACATGGGTGCAATCATTACTGTGTAATGAATGGCTTTCTAATAGATAAGATAGTATATCATTGATTCATGATACAAGGATTTTTATACGACCGCAAAATTTGAAAAATTTTTCGTCGTATATTGCTATCACGTTGGCGTCTGCGTCGTCGTCGTCGTCGTCGTCGTCGTCGTCGTCCGGCGTCCGAATACTTTTAGTTTTCGCACTCTAACTTTAGTAAAAGTGAATAGAAATCTATGAAATTTTAACACAAGGTTTATGACCACAAAAGGAAGGTTGGTATTGATTTTGGGAGTTTTGGTCCCAACATTTTAGGAATTAGGGGCCAAAAAGGGCCCAAATAAGCATTTTCTTGGTTTTCGCACTATAACTTTAGTTTATGTTAATAGAAATCTATGAAATTTTGACACAAGGTTTATGACCACAAAAGAAAGGTTGGGATTGATTTTGGGAGTTTTGGTTTCAACAGTTTAGGAATTAAGGGCCAAAAAAGGGCCCAAATAAGCATTATTCTTGGTTTTCGCCCAATAACTTTAGTTTAAGTAAAAAGAAATGAATGAAATTTAAACACAATGTTTATGACCACAAAAGGAAGGTTGGTATTGATTTTGGGAGTTAAGGTCCCAACAGTTTAGGAATTAGGGGCCAAAAAGGGACCCAAATAAGCATTTTTCTTGGTTTTCGCACCATAACATTAGTATAAGTAAATAGAAATCTATGAAATTTAAACACAAGGTTTATGACCATAAAAGGAAGGTTGGTATTGATTTTGGGAGTTTTGGTCCCAACAGTTTAGGAATAAGGGGCCCAAAGGGTCCAAAATTAAACTTTGTTTGATTTCATCAAAATTGAATAATCGGGGTTCTTTGATATGCCGAATCTAACTGTGTATGTAGATTCTTAACTTTTGGTCCCATTTTCTTATTGGTATACATTAAGGTCCAAAGGGTCCAAAATTAAACTTAGTTTGATTTTGACAAAAAATGAATTGGTTGGGTTCTTTGATATGCTGAATCTAAAAATGTACTTAGATTCTTGATTATTGGCCCAGTTTTCAAGTTGGTCCAAATCAGGGTCCAAAATTAAACTTTGTTTGATTTCATCAAAAATTGAATAAATGGGGTTCTTTGATATGCCAAATCTAACTGTGTATGTAGATTCTTCATTTTTGGTCCTGTTTTCAAATTGGTCTACATTAAAGTCCAAAGGGTCCAAAATTAAACTTAGTTTGATTTTAACAAAAATTGAAATCTTGGGGTTCTTTGATATGCTGAATCCAAACATGTACTTAGATTTTTGATTATGGGCCCATTTTTCAAGTTGGTCCAAATCAGGATCTAAAATTATTATATTAAGTATTGTGCAATAGCAAGTCTTTTCAATTGCAAAGTATTGCACAATGGCAAGAAATATCTAATTGCACAATATTGTGAAATAGCAATATTTTTTTTTAATTAGAGTTATCTTTCTTTGTCCAGAATAGTAAGCAAGAAATATCTAATTGCAAAATATTGTGCAATAGCAAGATTTTTTTTTAATTGGAGTTATCTTTCTTTGTCCAGAATCAACTTAAATCTTTGTTATATACAATATACAATGCATGTTCACTTTTTACTACCAACTGATAAATTAAAATAATCTTTACCATTCAGTGATAACAAGCATTTTTTTTACATCTTAATATTTTATGATGTATTTAAATGAGTAGTTATTGTTGCAAACTCCATTAGAAATTTTAATTGAGATTAGTTTTGGAATAAGGGAAAGGGGGATGTGATTAAAAAAATTGGGTTCAATTTTTCTCATTTGAAATTTCATAAATAAAAAGAAAATTTCTTCAAACATTTTTTGAGAGGATTAATATTCAACAGCATAGTGAATTGCTCTAAGAGAAAACAAAAATTTTAAGTTCATTAGAACACATTCATTCTGTGTCAGAAACCTATGCTGTGTCAACTATTTAATCACAATCCAAATTTAGAGCTGAATCCAGCTTGAATGTTGTGTCCATACTTGCCCCAACCGTTCAGGGTTCAACCTCTGCGGTCGTATAAAGCTACGCCCTGCGGAGCATCTGGTTATAGTGTGGTAGAATATTTCTTTCCATCTCTCTGTGAGTAAGGGCACCACTTGGACCTACTACTAGATCCTCATCAACAGTGTTAACTACAAAAAGATGCAAAATTAAAATTAAAATCTTATAAAGCCTATACAATGAACAAAAAAAATACACAGAACATTCATTGTGACATTGATAACTATTTCCATGTACATATTGCCAGTATTATGTAAAACAAGAAGACCAATTTTAAGATATATTTCTGTTATGCCTTATTCTTTGCTTTTTTCCAGACTCTTCCTAAGTATGAACGTAGAAGACGTAAAGGCCATAGAGGATCAGATGTGGATAAAGTGATGATCTGGAATGAATATGAGGCATATGTTTTACAGGTCAAACAGATTGGAACGTCTGCTTGTGGTCCTACAGCTGTTCTTAATATATTGGTAGGCTATATTTTTTAAAACAATGTATAAATACAAGTGGGTGGTTGAGCTATCTATACTACAGGTTTAACACACTATTTTCTTTAAAAAAAATGCCTGTACCGGGTCTAACAAGAATATGACAGACTATCTAAACCTTCCTAAACCAACTTCTGAATTAACATGTACATGAAATATTTTGCTTTGGATTGTAAAGCTCCATTGTTTTGCCTCCTGGAAGTGTTTACTGTCTTAACCATTGTTAACACAAATTCAGTTAAGCAAATTGCATGACAAAAAACATTTGAATATGGAAACAAATCATGAAAAAATCATTGAAGGTTTTCCGTTATGATTTTCTCTTTTTGGAGATTTTTTTATCGCTGCTGTGTAAACTGATCTATGGAATATATTTTTTAAAAGTTTAATTACATTTTTCATTTTCTATTTGTTTATCAGAAAGCTTTTGATTATCAAGTTGACAAAGAAGAAGTATGTAAAAAGGTGACTACAAACCTAAGAATGGAAGCTGCGCCAGTACCATATTATCTTTTCTCTAGATACAATGCAGGTAAGATTTAGTATAATAGTGACACCATATAATGTGAATTCATTTCTGGAATATTTTTTAGAATACCAATTTATTCATGAATGTTGTAGCCACAGGCCAACCAGAAATTTAAATGTTTAATGAATTACAAATTTTATATAAGCTGGTATATCATGTATGAATTTGACAATGAAATCAAATATCCACAAAAAAAATATTCAATCCACGAAAATTAGTACCTACAAAAAAATGAATGCACAGTATTACTGTTTTTGATGTGTAATCACTTTATAATAGTTGTCAGACAACAAATAATTGTTGTTCAACTAAATCAAAAGCTTTATCCTGCAATTGGGTGTTCTACTAAACAGATACAGCCCTGCAGATATCGCTATGCTGTATCTGTATACTATACAGATATCGCTTTAAAGCTCCACCCACTGCCGGACAGAGTATTGTATGAACCTGCGTGACCTCAGAATGTGTATTGCAGTTGCATTCCAAGGATTAACTAATTGCGAATTTACGATTACTTTTACACATTCTGTTTGTTTTCAAACATTCTTATTTATAACAATAAGAATCACACCAATTTTCTGATAACATACACACATGAACGCCAGTCTTTTCTACAATGACAACTATCGATTTCAAAACTTTAATGCGTATGATTGTGTTAAAAAAACAACCATGTCAATTTCAGCATGCATGTTTAATGAATATTGAGTCTGAAGCGTAGGACAACTCGTACACTCCTGTTTCAAATTGGACAATGTTTTGTTATTTGTTTTTCCTGTTGAAATTAGTTATCATGTTAAAATAGATAATTATTCACTTTGAGCAATGTATTATTGTTGACCATTCGGGATTCTTTTTTTGCGAACCCGTCTTCAGCTGAACATGGTGAATGTGTGATTACTGTATCGTATTACTACGCGGGCCTCAAGGGATTTCAAATCGAAAATATATGCAAAACATTTGTTTTTGTGTCTTTCAAAACACAAATAATATACAAATACAGCTGATATTTAAAGACAATAACTGTTTAGTGTCTTTAAATATCAGCTGTATTTGTACTCGGCTCGAAACAGGTGTAGTAGCTCGCTAAAAGCTCGCATACACCTTGTTTCCTAGCCTCTAACAAATACAGCTGATATTTAAAGACACTAAACAGTTCTTGTCTATATATATGTTCAACATCTTTTTGTGGTAACCACCTTGCCTATCTTGTAGTGTGCTCGCCTCTAATGCTGGAGTTAGTTAATCCCCTGGTAGGTCAAAACAAACGCTTAAGAATTGTTCTTTGCTACTTTTTCACTAAGCGCGCTCATTTAGGAGTAAGGACAAATACTGGTTGACTAGGATTTAAAATGACGTGTTCTCTAGGAAGACATTTTTTAATGTGTACAAGTACTGCCTGTTTCTCAGTCTTATATTATACAATTTATTTAAATAAACAGTGAAATGTTTATTACGTGTAAATGTTTTAGTAAAAAGTTTGTGTTCAAAGCCAAGTTAACAAGAATGTGTCCACAGTACACAGATGCCCCACTCGCACTATCAATTTCTATGTTCAGTGGACAGTGAAATTTGGGTAAAAGTTTAATTTGGCATTGGAATTAGAATGATCATATCATAGGGAACATGTGTAATAAGTTTCAAGTTGCTTGGGCTTCAACTTCATCAAAAACTACCTTGACCAAAAACTTTAACCTGAAGCAGAACGAACAGACGAACAGATGAATGGACAGATGCACAGACCAGTAAACAAAATGCTCCTCTACTATCGTAGGTGGGGCATAAAAATGTGTGAAAAGGTTTGCCTTTGTACTGTTTCATGTAACATATTGTTTATCAAAAATGAATGGAAACGTGAAAATTTAAATGGTTTGTTGAATTAAGTCGATGTGATTTAAAAGCGTTACTGATCAGTGTAAAACACAAGAAATTCAACACGACTATGTCTATTTATTTACAGGGACAACTGCAGATTCTTTAATAGATGGGATAACGAAGCTGACTAAAGGTACAATAAAGGGTCGGTTCTTCCACTTCTATCCGGCTAGAAAAGTACAACTATTGAAATGGTTGGGATATTGGATGAGGAAAGGTTGGTTCAAATTTAATAAATTAAAAACTAAATGAAATTGATTGACTTGCATCATAAAAAATAATAATATTAAATTATTTTTATTTTATTTTTTAGTTAAATGGCAAATTCATATTTGAAATGTCTGGACTAGCTAACAATTTATACATCAATTATATTGCAGGGGGAAAAAATTAAAACCTTTAAGAAAAATGTTTCCTCAAGATTAATTTACAAACCTATTATAAAGTTATCTTGAATTGCTTGTAATAAATTATGAATACTAATACAGTTAATAGACTGTCAGTAAAGCTGAAAGAGCCTAAACTTATGTTATCAACTCTTAAAGTTTTTGAATTAATTTATTGTTTAGTGATATATTGACATATCACTTTCTTGTCATAATAACATTTTTGGACACCTACAATAATTGTGAAAATAAAATTCATTTCAATTTGCAGTCTAAAAGAAAAAGAGCATTCAGTAGATGTTGTGATTAGCATGATAATTATTGAATTATTTATACTGAACTATTTGATTTGTTTTCTCAGGGGCTGTGCCATTAGCTACACTAAATCTACAAAGGGGAGTTAAGCCAGGATGGACAATCCCTGATGCTTGGCATCACCAAATGGTTTATGGTGTTAGTTCTAAAGGTTTGTACTTATGGTTAGGCTAAATTTTATTTAAGGGGACCTTAATGTCTAAGTAATCTATCTAGTTTGACTAGCCTGACAACACTGAGTTTGTGAGTTTGAACCAGACTTTTGTCAAATATTCAACTGAACTTAATGGACAAGGATTTTAATTTTCTTGCAAAAAGTTGATTGTTCTCTGTTGATAATCTGGTTTCTTCCATCATTAAAAAATTGCCTTACAAAATACTCAATGTACTGTTTAACAACAACAAAAAAGCAGACAAATTCATTTTTAACTCTTGAATTTTTCGAAGATAATGAAATAAACTAACATTTTTGGGGAAAGACGGCTTCGAGGAAAAGATAATGAAATAAACTAACATTTTTGGGGACAGACGGCTTCAAGCCGTCAATAGTCCATTTGCCAATTACCGATTTGATTCTATTTTTACCCACTTTTTAAACTTATTACACCCTTTGTGAATCGTAGACTGGTTCCACACCGGACAAAATTGACTTTTGCCAATACAAAGCATAGCAAATTGAAAGTGATGTATCGGCGGTTCAACTAATTTTTCTCGAAAAACAAATTCTGATGACAAAATTATTTAGCTTATTAACAAATTAATGTAATTAAAAGATTTGAAAACCTTAAAGATTACTCACATTACGCACAGGTAAATTTGCTCTTTCTGCTAGCTCCCCATTGTAAAAAAAAATTAATGTCCCTCATAAGGGAGACAACTAAAAAGGGATCTCCAATAATAGGGTTATTTGATTGGATTTGGCAAATAGCCTATTCCCTATGTGGTTGGCCAGAGTGCCAAGCCCTTGCGTCAATCTATTTGTTTTTATAGTTTGGAAAAAAACCCAAAATATCTTACTGAGATTGATGAGAAGGAGACACACATATGAAAAGATTGACTTCAAACACTTTTTAACACATTTCCGTTCCGTTTCTCGTGAAATCATCGCATCTTGAGCTCTACCTTACACTGTTTACGTTTCTTTTACAATCTGGAAAAATCAGTATTACGAAATTTTATAATATATCCAACCTACAAGGCTACATGGTAGTGACGTTATTGTTGGAATGCCACACTACGTAGAAGCAGGGATATCCCGTTTACTGATTATTAAAACCATTCTCAAAATTCGTGTACTAATTAAAAATCTGTATTTGTTTAATTTAAACATAATTATGTTTGCTGTAGATGATTCAAACATCAACATGAAGTGCTTTAATTTGTAGGTCATTCAACTTGCAAATTTCGGGGTAAACAATGCTAATGGGGATACATGAGATTGGAGAGAGAAACGGCTTTTTCATTCATTGTGTAAAAGTCTGTTTTGAGAATCTTTCTCCAATACAGGAGCACCTCAATTGATGAGTTATTATCCACTAAAATAAAAGTTAATGTATCTGAACACTTGAAATGTGACATTTAGTATATGATAAGTAGTCTTCCATTTAAACAAAATTTTGTGTACCAACATGATCATTGTAATGGTAAAAAAAATATAAAAAAATAAAAATGTTGCATGTTGTAGTTTAAACCTATTTATTCATGAAATTTACAATATAGCAAAATGTAGGGTCTGGAAACAAGCTTCACACAGCTTATATTAATCATATTGGTTTTTATAAGTACATGTATCTCTATGATGAGAGTTATAACTGAGAACTTTATCAATGGAAATTTAAAACTGAATAGATTTTTCAGTCCTCACTTGAGAAAAAAAATAAAAATCTTAAGAGTACTGTCATAAAAAATGAAGAATGGCCCTAACCTGCAGTTCAGTGGTACACAAATAAAATTTTGAAAAACATTGTAGTAGTTGTTAAATTATAGAATTCAGTTGGATTTTAGATAACTATAAACTTTCAACTTTTATCAAATGTTTTGATTGAGAAGGTACAGATCACTCCCATTGGTCCAAATTGACTCCATGATGAATTTTTAACTAAGGAAATGAAATAACATAAAACAACAATTGATTGCAATATTGTCAAACTTTCTACATGTTCTACCTGTTCTTTTGTTCATTCTTTGTATGAAGACTATCAAAAGGTACCCCCCCCCCCCACAAAAAAAATTTAGAAACAATGGCCGTCTTTCCCCTCAGAGCTCTTCAGCTCTTTGATATATGAAAAATGATTGCAGACTTGAATATAATTTCCTCAAGGAGAGAATTTTCTTGAAAAAATAATAATGCCACATTATTTTAAAGCTCTAGCTTCTTTAGAACTTATTTTATGAATAATTGAGTTTGATTAACCTGTGTTTTAATTATAGGTGTCCACTTGACAAATCCATTGGAGATTGTTCCAGAGGAGATAATAATGGAACAGTTGACAAGTGATTCTGTCTTATTGATACGGAGACAAGATGTTGTAAACAGATTCCGGGACTGGGCTCCACTCAATGAATTCCTGAAGAAAAGTGATGACCGATGGCAGACAATGAATGTTTTAGGTTTGTAAGAGATAATATAGGTTGATAAAAAAATTAAATGTTTAAGTATACTTTGGGCTTCTAAAAGGATGACAGGATTTAAAAAGGGGGGGAGGCTACAGAAACCTTCGTTGAAATTTTAAAGAATGACAGGATGCTGCAATGGTCAAAAGAAAATAACAAACACACAATATTTGCCAAATTAATACACAGAAACTAAATATTGGGAAACATGAACCCCCTAAATGAACTTGAATGTCACTCAGGTGCTCTGGAAGGGTAATCAGTTCCTGTTTAAGAGTTAGGTACCTGCCACTACAAGGAATATTCATGAAGTTGACTGTAAGCATTTTGAAAACAGCTATATAAAAAAACAGTATACACTATAAAAAATAAAATTCTCTATACAATTACAATTACAAACTATAATTGTTAATTTATTTCTTTTTAATTGAGTAGTTTTGTTAATAGTTGTGAATTGCTCAGGCTAATAATAACCAATAATAATTAAATTGTTTATAATTTTATAGGTCAGGTTGTAAATGTTTTAAGAGAGGCTTGTACTGCACTGTCACACCAAGGACCTCGGTATAGAGCACAGTTAACATCACATATAACGATACCTGCTGCATATAAAGCTGGAATAACTTTATTTGTTCGTCAGAATACAGAAGTTTGCCATGAATTGTTCAATGCACCTGATTTAGAACTGATGAATCCAGAAGAAACAGAAGAAGGATATTAATGATAGAAATTGTTATTTATAATTTAATTTATGCAGTTTTTTGGCCAGTTTATGAGTTACTTTATTCAAATATTCCAATCCCTGTTCACGTTGGACTGATAGATTTTGTTGGGTTATTCCTGTAAAATTTATGCCTTTATTCAAAATAGAACTATTTTTTTTCATATTCCATTGATACACAATGGCTTTCTTTGTCTACTATCTTTCACTTAGTTTATAGTCACTGAAAATAATCTTACTTATTAGGTACAAGTGGGATCACTTCATGACTATCTATATCATTTGTGCATGCATTTCTCAATGCGTAAGAAAACATGACAAAATATTTGCCTCTGAATATTTATATTATTTGTTTTTTATTAGTCATCGTTAGGAGTTGTATAAATGAAAAGTTATAAATAAACATTTACATTTAAAAAAAGTTCTGAAATGTTACTTGTATAATAAAATCATAACTTTTTATAATTTGTGCATAATATATTTTACAAATTTCTTAAAATATTGGTTATTAACAACATTTTATATGCCTTCATGTTCTTTTCTAGAAATACAAATCTCATCAATCCCATCTTATTTTGAATTTTGATATTGCTTTAAAAAAATGTCAGATAGCCTATTTTAATTATTTGTTTACTTTGTATGAATATCGTTAACCAAGAAATCCAGAAATAATAGAAATTGATTCCCCATTCAGAAAATATGAGGTTTTAATTTGTATTTAAAAAAAACAGCTGATAGGAGAAATAAATTAAGCCTCCCTAGATAGAATTTATCCAGACCAGGTTATAAGTGTAAAAATAATAATATATTCTTTATAACCATGACCTGAAATTTATTATTAAAGGCAGTATTTGTTTAAACTTGTGATATGATATCTTTTATTAATCTTATGAAAATGAAATTCTAGTTCAAAGCAGTGCTGGATCTTTATTATAATAAATTGTATTTCAGTTCGATCAGTAGTGCTCTGATTTAGTAATTACAAAATTTACACAAGCATATTTTTACATGATAAGGAACAAAGTATCTGTTTTACATTTCCTACCCATTTTGGTAAACCTTAGTGAATATTTGCCTGTTAAGCAAGGGATAACCAATCAACCAATTTTTAATACAGGAACCAGTTACAAATTCTTCATTTCAGTAAGGGGAGTAACTCATGACATTTATACATAAAGTACGTAAGAGTCAAATCAATTTTCTTAAATGATTTCCTAAAAACTGTCATACAGCATCTCCTTACAGATGGTGAATCATAGCATGTTATGTTTTTACATTTGATGCATGAATGAATATTTTGTAAGATGTAAATCACAGACATGACCATTAAATTTTGGATTTTTTTTTGTAAAGTACCTGCAATGTGAAATTCTTCTGACAATTTTCTATGCCCAAGATGTGCAATTGTTCTATGCAGCGTCTGTCAATATATTCAATTGATATATAATGTATTCCAATGTGCTTTAGACACAAATAATTCAACCTGTCTATCATCATTCATTTTTTTGACTCATGTTAATTAGTGTTGTGTAGATATGGATATTTTAGGAAGTGTGGTACATTTGTATTTTCCAAAGTTTAATGAGTGTATTTTCAAGATTTATTACCATTTGTAATTTAAGAATACCTGAGGAGAGTGAATATTTTCTTGTACTTTATTTAACTGTAATATATACCCTGTGTTTGATCATGAAATTTAAAATTGACATTATGAAAACCTTGTTCCGCTTTTGCTTCTCAGGTGATGTGATACTTTTCTATTTTCATCAAGTAAAAATGCTTTCAAAATTACTTGAATTTTTTTTTCAGAAACAACTAATGAATAGACATACTATTTATTTATTATAATTTGGAAGTAAAACAAATTGTTTATTTTATTGGAATAGAAAAATCACAAATAATATAGGGTTATTGCATGAATATTGGGGAATATTGTCCCGAGTAGAATTTTATATTGCACGAGCTTGCGAGTGCAATATATGTTCTACGAGGGACAATATTCCCCAATATTCATGCAATAACCCTTTTATTGTATAGCAATATAATATTTGACAGTAAAAATTGGTTTAAACTAAGATTTGAACGCTGATGACGTCATGAGTTTTGAAAATTTATTGCACTAATGCAATATTAGAATTTATTGCACGCTAACTTTTGTTTACGTTCTGTGGGAAATATTATATTGCTATACAATAATATGTGTTTATGTATTACTTGTTATGTTATTTTGTTCATTAATAACAATTGTTGCTCCAAATTGGTAGTGAAAATAAATATTGCAAAAATTGTGACAAAATAAGTTTCTCTAAAATAAAAAAAAAGTAGAAATTTAAAATTAGATAGCATAAATGTATGGAATATTTCCTGAAATAGCAATAATTGAAATGATTTAATGTCTGATCCATTGTACTCTTGAAATATAAATATGTTAAAAGCTATAAAGAAAGCTGGTTTGTTGATGAAATATTAAGTTTCATACAACAATCAGATTGGAGAAAAACAACTGTTGATCAATGACAATGACATTAAACTGCATTCATGCTCTCTCCTCTGTATGACTTGAGAAACACCTTAAAACAATATATGTATTTCATAACTGTAAATTTGAAGTGGTTGGTCCTCTAGCTTTGCATTCAATTATTATCTACCTTGTTTTCAGTTCTTATCTCCCTTTGATATGAATGAGTAGCTTCCCTTTGCATGTTTTGCAAGAGTAGGTTCTCTCTGCTTAGTCCTATTGAGAAAATTGTAACCTTTATGCAAATGGCTAAACCATGCTGATGTAATCTAACTAAAGTTCAATTATGAAAAAGAAATGTTATTAGATTAAAAGTTAAATGTATTTATATATCCTATAAACTCATGATTCATGTTGCTAGATAAAACCTCAGTTAATTGATACAAAATTCATCTTCAGCAAATAAAATGAAAACTTCCAGAGAATTATTAACTAAATATTCAACCATTTTAATCAAATGTTTCTCTGTATAAGTATGACCAAATTTTACCATTTTCAGACAAAGTTTTTAGTCATGCACACAAATTGAATCAGTCCATAGGTGAATAAAACAGATGTTTTCTTATTTGCAGAGCTCAAAATTTTGATTTGCAGAAATATAGGTTAAATTAGGTATTTCATATGGATTTTTTTGGTTTGAACAAATAATTTTTGTAAATGAGATATGAAAATTTGCAATAAAACTGTAAATACCACAAATGGGAGATAACTCTTTCAAAATGACATAAAAGAAACTGGTAACAAGTAATTTACATTGTTATTATAACATTTATGATATTGGTGAGTGTTTATATAATAATTGTAAGTGCTTTATGCTGATTTGTCTGTGATGTGCTTTGTACACAAGGTTTAAAGATACCATTGAAAGTTCAACATCTGTAAATAGAACAGTCCATACTTTGGTCACTATTTTTAACTGGAATATTTAACAAATAAATTTCTGTTGGGATTAATTCATTGACAGATTCTGACATAGAAAATTGGACAATCTGTATTGATAATCACTTCTTTCAGTTGTCCACGCAAGCCAAAATTTCACTTAGAAAGGGGGGCTTTGTCTAAATTATCAGAGAGATGTATGAAGCTTGTGCTCAGTGTTGAAGGCCTCCCAGTAACTTATGAATGATAAAACAGCAATAACAGTGTTGTACTTTTCCTGTTTGTTTGTCAAGTTTTTGAAATGATTTTGTGCCATGAAACATAACACCATGTACTTTTCAATTTATTTCGTATGCTGAGAACAGACATGGGGTAATTGAAATATGTAATTGTAATTGACCGTAATTAATTACAATTTCTCAAGTAATTGAATGTAATGTGTCATTAAGAATTTTTTCAATTACATACCAAAAGTTGTGTGTAATTGACAATTACATTTCAATTACATCTCAATTGCATTTAAATTTTGGATCAGAAAGATTGAATTGTGAATGTTCTCAAAAAATAATGAAAATCCATGACCTTAGTAATTGTTCTTAGCTGACAAAGCAAAGCCTGTACATTATAATCTGAGAAACAATTTTCAAGGTAATCTATACTAAGAACTTTCATTGGTATTTTTATACCATGTGTTATATTAGTGGATATGTATATATATATACACTGTTATTTATAAGTCATTATGTACTGTTTTACAGTTTGCAAATAAATTGTAACATTATACAATACAAACTTCATTTTTGGAAAGTTTGCTATAGCTTGCTATTGCTACTTTCCTTAGGCGTCGGCCTCAAACTTCCGGTTGACAGATTATCGCAATATATTCTGCTCCGAGATAGTGTAGTACTAGTGTTTGAGTTCTGATACTTGGAAGATTCTTTTAAAATTTTGAGTTACTATGTTTTGACTGAAAAGATTACAGCTTGAATAAAAAAGAAATGAATGTTCACCGACGATTCAGATGAATTTAACTTCATTTTAAAAATGAGTATCACAAACACTACTTCGCGGATCTGCCATGCGCTGAAGAGAAAATCACAAGAAATCTACGCGAGATTGCGTTTTCATTCATTCATGAATATTTCATGAATGAACATTTTCCCGCTCTACTTTTACCTGTTTACAATATGTACGTACGTAAACGTGGTAAAATCCCGAGAGTATCGAAAGAATCGGGAATGACTGATTAAAATGCGAGAACAAGTTGACATTTTGACCAAGCCGTCGGATATAATTGATAAGTGATATAAACAAAACATAGGTGAAAGAATATAAAATACTTAATTAAAATTAAATTATATGTCTAACGTCTCACGCCAAGGACGATTAAAGGTATATACCGGATTTGATAAAAAAAATAATTAAAAAAATGCATTGTTTTTATCTAAACATCGATCAGAAGATTTTGATGCCAAAAATCATTTGAAAACTCAATTCCGTTATACTAATTGTTTCACATTCCAATGTGGATATAAGGAACTTTACTCGTTCAACATGCTCAAGTGGATAAAACTGACAGCAGAAAAACGTTGACCCAAACGTCAGTTCTTCTTCAGTCTTCTTCCAATGATTTACATCGTACCACTGGTGTATTATTGTAAATTCGTATCACATAACATCCGTATTAAAAGCAACCGAGTCAGCATCTACTTCTTCGAATATTATAGCTCAGGGTATCAATACAAGTTCTGTAGAAATAATTAATGATGTGTACTCTTTGGCTAAAATGGCTGCATTTTCACCTCAAAACTTAGATAGATTACAGACAAACCTGTGCATCTGGAAAAGTTTTAAGGCATACCATGCCCTAGTATATAAATAGATTTCAATTGCTTTGTCATCCAAACACAGAGGCAATGATTACCGTAATATATCAAATCAAATGACTAAAACAAAAATTCTCAAATGTAATTTACTCATAAGACAATGCTTAATTTCACAACAGTAACTAAAATGTGTTACAGGTTATATGCACCTCTATGAATCTAGTGTATATAATTTTTTTATTCCTGTGGTCATACTGCTGTTGTTCTGCTCCCACCGTATTGAGTTTTCATGATCCTTGTTCTGCTGTAAGTATGTACGTCCTTCCCTTACTTGTACGTACATGTACCTCCGTACATCCCAAAATTCGTTTCTGTTCTCTTACTTTAGTTTGCCTGAACCAAATTGTATGAAACTTATACGCAATGCTTAAAACCACAATTCACAAGTCAAGTTTGAATTTTAGTTGCGTCACTTTTACCATTCTAGCGTTTTATGCTACTTTACAAATAGGAAAGTTTCTGGAAATTTTAGTTTCTGAACTCTAACTTTAGTTTGTCTTAACCAAATGGTATGAATCTTAAACACACTGCTCATTACCACGAACACTGATCAAGTTTGAATTTTGGTGGCGATAGTTATACCATTTTAGAGTTATGCCCATCGTTTAAGTTATCTAACTTTAGTTCGCTCAACCAAATGTTATAAAACTTATACATTGTAATACTTTTAACAATAAAACAAAGATCAAGTTTGAATTTTGGTGGAGTAATTTTTACTGCTCTAGGGTTGTGCCTCGTTACAAATGGAACCAGATGCTCCGCTGGGCACATCTTTATACGACCACAGAGGTCGAATCCCTGAACAGTTGGGGCAAATATGGACAACACATTCAAGCTTGATATAGCTCTGAATTTGGATTGCGATCAAATTTTTGACATAATATATAGGTTTCTGACACAAAACAAATGTCAAGATCTTACAAATCTAATTATACAATGCTTATTACCCCATAACTCAGATCAAGTACACATTTTGGTAGCCTCACATTTACAGTTCTTGAGTTGTGACCCTTTATAACATTAATGCTATCGGGGGCATCATTTGTGTCCAATGGAATGTTCCATATTTTTGATAAAAGCCTTTAATATAAATTCACTTTCATTACAGTTGTATTGATTTAAGTTACTGTAACTGTCTTATTTATAAAAAAAAAAGGATGCAGTATTTTTTGCAAAGAACCAATGCTATCCAAAAGAGTTCAAAGGAGGAAAATGTATTAATAACTATAGGCCACCATATGGTCGTCAAAAATGAGAAATATTTGTACCATATACATGTAGAAAGCTATAAAAGGCCCCGATAGGAAACATGTGAAGCAATTCAAACAAAAAAACTTACGTGTTAATTTACTAAAAACAAAAATGTAGGATTTAAACCAATAGAAAAATACTAATTCACAGGCCCTTGATGTTGACATGGCATGGGTACTTAAAAAGAAATTAACAGAGATTTCTGTATATTTCAATATTTTAGATCTACAGTTTTAGGTTGCAATAGAAAATATCAAAACTTTTTATGACAAACATGACAAAAGTGATTTTTGATAATTACTGACGAGACAATGGTTTAGTTTAAAACATCCAAGCTGTGATGAAATACATTTTTGAAATAATACACGTCTATAATATTTTGGAATAATACACAGCTACAGTTGCAAACTTTCCAGAGGTGCTATCCAGCACTTTGATTTAACCCAGATCTGAGTTATGAATCTACAGGAGTCTGTTATATACTGTGGATTACCAATTTTCATGGATTTTGTGGTTAAATGGGCTTTGCTCATTGTTGAAGGCCGTATGGTGACCTATAGTTGTTAATTTCTGTGTCATTTTGGTCTTTTGTGGATAGTTGTCTCATTGGTAATCATACCACATCCTTTTTTATATACATTAATTTAAATGTGTACTAAAGTGCAATGTTTTTATAGGCTTTGTATGCAGACTTAAGGATGTTCGCTGCTCAGTTTTAAAATAAATAACTTTTCATAAAACTAGTATGTATTGATAGGGAATAAATTTAAGAATTAAAAGGCAAAAAAAAATATATGGGTCAATGTGCTTGTTTTCAAGATATTAGCCTGACAAAAATTCCAAAACATGACAAGCAGACATCCTTAAGTGAAACAAGAGAATCAAACATCCATAAAAATACTTTTTTCCCTTAATCAACAAAAAATAAATGAATCCACAGTATCGTTTGGTTTTTTTTTTTCATATTTAAATGTAGCACTACAATTAACTTTTGTTGTTTCCATTAGTGGGTTTGTCTTATATTTCATGCATTTTCAGAATTATAACTAATTAATGATAAATTACTTCATAGTATCTGAGCAGTGTTTAGACAAATTTCAAAATATTTTCCTCAGTTTTCCTCATTTTAAGACATGAACATACCAAAATGCACACAAAATTAGTTCACAACTGAAAACATTCCCACAAAGAGAATTCTGTTTAAATATATAAATAACCTGCATATGGTACTATTAGAATGGAATGCACATCAATAGAACCAATTTTAACATTTTCTGTGTGTAATCATTCTGGACAATAACTATAGGCACACATTCAAGACTATAAAAATATCTCTTGGTGTAGATGATTAAATGAAACATCCCTGATATAGTTAATCTCTGCATATTTTAATTCTGAATTAATTCAATAGTGTTCTTGTTTAAAGTGAAATTGATTCAAATATATCAGAAATAACAATAAGTTAATCAAGTCTGTATGAGAATCTGTTAAATATGAATAGAACTGGTAAACATCAGAAATTGTTGTTATTGTCACCACCTTGTGAGCTGCTATTGAGTTTTCGCTCAATTTAGTAAAATGTCTGTAATTGACAACAGCTGATCTTTTGATAAGCTGTCGGTTTGAAATATACAACATTTCAGAGTCTGATTCTTTGCTGAAACTTACACTATTTTTAAATCCTGAATTCACAAGATCAGTTGGCACTTCATCGTCCTTTTTCAATTTTGATGACTGATTTTCAATTTCAACTTCACTCCTACTTTTAGATATGCATTTTCTTTTAGAAATATCACATTTCATGTACAGAGAGTTACATCCGTTGTAAGTTCCATTACAGAAAGGCCTAGGTGTATAGTGTACATATTGATTCCAAATGTCACTTATTCCATCAATAACCATAACACTTCCCAAAGACATTGGAGCAAACGGTGAGTGTGTCGGTCTTCCATAGAATTCAGGATAATCAGAAGTAGGATCAATTCCTTTTGCTTTTTGTTGTTCTCTGAATTCTGTCCATATACAGTCTGTGAACGAGTGAAGAGGATAAAATATTGGATCAAAAGCAGCTATTTCTATTGTTTTCATTTGCCCACCAATCCACACATGAACATCATTGTGAATTTCTTCAATGTTGAATTTCTTTTCGGCTGCAGGATTTGTTATCTCCCCTAATCTGCTCTTTGATAAAATATCCTCTACATTTTCTTTTGACATTAATTTCCCTTGTCCGCCTAAAAACCTCATGAGGTTGCCATACCCAAATTGTGTTTGCCAATGACCAAAGGCTCCCTTTTTGATGACCCCATCACCACTTCCTATAAAGTCAGGTGACCAGATGATAGAACTGTATGGCTTGTTCATTGCTTCGTCCAATGTTACATCCCAGTACGGTATTGTTACAGTCTTTACTTTCTGTCTTAATGCATTCTCCATCCTTTAAAAAGAGAAGATTAGCCAAGTTATATAATTATGATGATGGATGGCTGCTTATCATTCAGTGGCAAATGAAATGCATGTGTCAGGACGAGAATATTATAATGTTTTAAAAATATAAATATAAAAAATAAGGAGATGTGGTATGAATTACCATGCTTTGTACTAGACTGACAGGCTGATCTGGATATTTAGAATGATAGTTCACAAGGTAACTTGTAACCCTCCCCCAACACATCAATCAGACTTCAAGCCATAAGCCTTTTCTCCTTAATGTTATGTGACTGTTTTATTAGTGATTGTTAGTTGATTAACGTCCAGTGGCAAACGTTTCATGCATGTTCAGGACCAGATCAAGTGACAGTT
Organism: Mytilus edulis; assembly: GCA_019925275.1. Classification (NCBI taxonomy): domain Eukaryota; kingdom Metazoa; phylum Mollusca; class Bivalvia; order Mytilida; family Mytilidae; genus Mytilus; species Mytilus edulis. The sequence goes on along the minus strand of CM034352.1, from coordinate 51,832,007 downwards.
TGAAAGATACCTATAAGATATTTGAATGTAAGGACCAGAACAAGTGACAGTTTAAAGGAAACTTATATGACAGTTGAATGCTGATTATGCATATATGTATACTTTAATTACTGGACGAATTAGAGTCTGAACATTTTGTATAGACACATGTCTATTGCTGAAGTGTGTATATTGCCCTCTATAATTATGGGTTTTTTTTCATTATTTTTATACGACCACAAAAATTTTAATTTTTCGTCGTACATTGCTATCACGTTGGCGTCGTCGTTGTCGTCGTCGTCGTCGTCCGAATACTTTTAGTTTTCACACTCTAACTTAAGTAAAAGTGAATAGAAATCTATGAAATTTTAACACAAGGTTTATGACCACAATAGAAAGGTTGGGATTGATTTTGGGAGTTTTGATCCCAACATTTTAGGAATTAGGGGCCAAAAAGGTCCAAAATAAGCATTTTCTTGGTTTTCGCACAATAACTTAAGTTTAAGTGAATAGAAATCTATGAAATTTTGACACAAGGTTATGACCACAAAAGGAAGGTTGGGATTGATTTTGGGAGTTTTGGTTCTAACAGTTTAGGAATTAGGGGCCAAAAACGGGCCCAAATAAGCATTATTCTTGGTTTTCGCACAATAACTTTAGTTTAAGTAAATAGAAATCAATGAAATTTTAACACAAGGTTTATGACCACAAAAGGAAGGTTGGGATTGATTTTGGGAGTTGAGGTCTGAACAGTTTAGGAATTAGGGGCCAAAAAGGGGCCCAAGTAAGCATTATTCTTGGTTTTCGCACCATAACTTTAGTTTAAGTAAATAGAAATCTATGAAATTTAAACACAAGGTTTATGACCACTAAAGGAAGGTTGGGTTTGATTTTTGGAGTTTTGGTCCCAACAGTTTAGGCATAAGGGGCCCAAAGTGTCCATAATTGAACTTAGTTTGATTTCATCAAAAATTGAATAATTGGGGTTCTTTGATATGCCGAATCTAACTGTGTATGTAGATTCCTAATTTTTGGTCCCGTTTTCAAATTGGTCTACATTAAGGTCCAAAGGGTCCAAAATTAAACTTAGTTTGATTTTGACAAAAATTGAATCCTTGGGGTTCTTTGATATGCTGAATCTAAAAATGTACTTAGATTTTTTATTATTGGCCCAGTTTTCAAGTTGGTCCAAATCGGGTCCAAATTAAACTTTGTTTGATTTCAACAAAAATTGAATAATTGGAGTTCTTTGATATGCCAAATCTTACTGTGTATGTAGATTCTTAATTTTTAGTCCCATTTTCAAATTTGTCTACATTAAAGTCCAAAGGGTCCAAAATTAAACTAAGTTTGATTTTAACAAAAATTGAATTCTTGAGCTTTTTTGATATGCTGAATCTAATTCTAAACATGTACTTAGATTTTTGATTACGGGCCCAGTTTTCAAGTTGGTTCAAATCAGGATCCAAAATTATTATATTAAGTATTGTGCAATAGCAAGAAATTTTCAATTGCACAGTATTCAGCAATAGCAAGAAATCTTCAATTGCACAGTATTGTGCAATAACAAGAAATTTTCAATTGCAGTTGTAGTATTGCACAATAGCAAGAAATCTTCAATTGCACAGTATTGTAAAATAGCAAATATTTTCAATTGCACAATATTGCACAATAGCAAGAAATATCTAATTGCACAATATTGTGCAATAGCAAGAAATTTTCAATTGATTGGAGTTATCTTTCTTTGTCCAGAATAGTAGTTGAATCAACTTAATCATTGTTTTATACAATATACAATGTATATTCACTTTTACTACCAACTGATAAATTAAAACAATCTTTACCATTCAGTGATAACAAGCACCTTTTGTTACATTTTAATATTTTATGATGTATTTAAATGAGTAGTTATTGTTGCAAACTCCATTAGAAATTTGAATTAAGATCAGTTTTGGAAAAGGGAAAGGGGGATGTGGGGAAAAAAATGGGGGGGGGGGGGTAAATTTTTCTCATTTCAGATTTCATAAATAAAAAGAAAATTTCTTCAAACATTTTTTTGAGAGGATTGATATTCAACAGCATAATTGAATTGCTCAAAGGAAAAAAAAGTATTTTAAGTTCATTAGACCACATTCATTCTGTGTCAGAAAACTATGCTGTGTCAACTTTTTAATCACAATCCAAATTTAGAGCTGAATCCAGCTTGAATGTTGTGTCCATACTTGCCCCAACCGTTCAGGGTTCAACCTCTGCGGTCGTATAAGGCTGTGCCCTGCGGAGCATCTGGTTGTCGTTGGGTTGCTGTCTCGTATTCTAGGTTCATTTAAGTTATCAGGTTGTTGATTATCATGAGCGAAAATTGGACCTGGTCCTAAGACCATACTCAGTATTTATTTTTAACCTGTCCTTTAATCCATCTGTCATGATGATGGATATAAAGAGTGAATGGATGGGATGTCTTCATTTATAGAAGTATTCTTTTTTTCTAGGTCTTTTTCGTTATTCTGTCCACCATTGTCTTCTATTGCATAAACCTTTCTAAAACCCTTATAATACATATTCGAATTAGAACACTTTACTAACCTTTTGAAGATTTAATTCAGATACTTACATCAGTAGAAAAACTCTGTGCCAGCCCATAAAATTTGGTCCCTGATGTGCATTAGCATTAGCAGACGATCGAGCATGGATATTAGCCAGCAGGTCATATTTGTTCAAACTAACTGACTAAAAATAAAGTAGAAAGATTAAAAGTTACTTCTACTGATCAAACTTCATTAGGTTGAGTATTGATTGAAATATTGGATGAAATAATTGTGACTGCTCAATAATTGGTATTTTTTTCTGTCTCCGATTTTTCAATTTATTGACAGTGTTCAAAAATAAAATATTCTAAACAGAATCACTTTTTTCCCTGTGTTCTCAAAGAATAAAATTGATTTAACCCGGGTTTTTTCTTTAACAAAAACTTTTAAAGGATTTTTTGGGGTTATTTTAGTCATCAGAGGCATATATGTAATTGTTTTCCATCTGTTTATCGTCTTGAAGATGCATGAAAAAATACTTAGCCACTAGACGTTAAGCAACAAACAATCGGTCAATCTATCTTTTACACACATCTGACATTGTGGGATAAATATTTCTATTGTTAAAGACGGTATGATTAAGGTGTCTGGTGTTTATTTTTTATAAAATTTGTTTTGTTCGATCGATTGCTGTGTCTGAAATTACTCGACATCTGTTACTCGATCTATTTATTACGATGTACTTCAACATTAAAATAATCACCATCATACTAATAACTTCATAGAAACATCAGAAACTGTTCACTCAGATAACGGACCAACACAAAAGCAATTTGAAAAGTCATTCCGATACAATAATAAAAAAAAAAAAACAACGGCAAGCTGCATATCCCAGATTAAAGATCATTAAATGCTAACATTATGTTGCCGGTTTCTTTGTTAGCCTAAAGACATGTATGTACATAAGTTATGATTACAATTATTAAGTTTTAGGCAATTAAAATATCTTATTATAAAAATAAAGAAATTAACCGCAACCAGAACACGAATTCTGAAAGTGGGGTATTGAACCATATTTAAATGACAACCAAAAACCATCTGATCCGTTCTGAATATTTCTTGAGAGTACTTTCAAAGAGAATGGCCTTTCGCCTCCTTTGTAACATGACGCTTAACAAAGGACATTCACGTTGATTGAATATGGAACATGGTGTAAATGAATATATATAATAACTCTTACCGTGTCATTCTTTAATAGATTAAATGCTACATTTAAATCTCCTCTTTCCTTTTCAGATAATTGTCTGTACTCCTTTCTTAATCGAATATCACTTTCATTAGGATGGTACAACAGAGATCCGAGCCATTCTTGGTCAGCAGACGATAGTGGAATCTCGAACTTTCCAGACTTCGGTTCAGCTGCAGTTTTAGGGCGGGTATTTCCAAATGAGGATGCCGTCGAGTTTACTTCGGTGGCAACAATTTTCTTTTTTCCATTGACCACCGACGAATGGATGAAAAAACTTTTTGATTGTATGCTGCTTACAGAAAGGCTTAGGTATACTGTTATCCACAGAATCAGTATTCGTGTATCCTTCAAAAAGAGTAAAACGATTAAAAGTCGACGATTAGAAATAAAATTATTTAATATCGCTATAAAAACGTTTAAAATGTTTGTTTTAATCCTCAGGCGATGTATATACATTTTGCCCTCAAATATTGGTGAGTAGTTCAAATCCCACAAATACTTCTATCCTTTTGCCTTTACAAAACAAATACACCAGAAAAAAGGTTTGGTTGTTTAGTTGACCTCCCTCCCTCTCTCAATTTTTTAAACGAAAAATTGATCTTTCATATTTAAAAAAAATGTCACCATAACTTTATTTTTTTATACTTTTATATGATTATACATGTATTAGAATGTGGCCACTGGACGTGAGGCAACCAATAACCAATCAATCTTAAAATTTGGACAGACTGTCATTTTATAATAATTTTGTGTATATATACATAAAGTAGAAACTTCATTCCAATGCTTAACAGTTTCTCATATGTCTCTAAAGAAATCAAGTTAAAATTAGAAAATAATTGTTTTAAACATAACCTTCTTACCATCTCATTAACTTGTTACAATACCAGAAACACTAGCTTTCTTTTCATTTCAAATCCGTTTTCAAGTTTCATTACGTGTTGAATATAAACATAACTATCCGTATTTCACCAAGTAGATCTAACCATGTTCTCAAGATATTGATAGAAATCTGCACAGTAATAAGGAAGTGCCTACGGTAATCATCTGACAAATTTCGCGACATAAATATAAACATTTTCTTCTTCACTCTATTAAATTTTTAAAAAATATTAATAGTGTTCTCTTCTTATTAACAGGGACAACACTTGTTAAATAAAGCCCTATTAAATGTCGGTATGACTATATGAGAAAAGGGGGACACTTTTGACAAATTTTCAAAATGGGTGGAAGTTAGTTTTAGGTAAAATATGATGGTTGTGTTTTGGTCTGCCTCATTGGATTTAACTTACAAAGTCTTCTTTTATTCAAATAACAATGTTGAATTATTTTTTATTCTCAGCCTTTGTAAAAGCAATGCTACGTTTCTGAAACGAGTTAGTTAGTCGGAGGAATTGTATCGTGTAACACAACCATTTTTCGTAACAGAATATTACATGTATATTATTAAATACATAGATTGGAACAGTATACTGAATCATAGTTCACGGTATACCCATGTTGCATTACCACGAACTTAATTGACTGAAATGAATATCATGTAGTTTCTCGAATTACGAAAATCTACGATCTTTTCATCATACATGTATTTGTAATGTATCCTATATTGTTTCTCATGATACCCTAAATAATTTGACTTATTACTAGAAACAGTAATGAAGTACAATATACTAAATGACATAGTGACGTTGGAAGGATTTAATCAACTTTGAGAAAAGATATTAGGTAGCCAATCTTTATTCAAATTACATTTATCGATAAATTTTAGATTTAAGAGACCACAGAATGGACCTAGAAGAAAGAGAATACTGCTATACAGTTGTACATTAACAGATTAGTTCTACTAACCCATATTTCATGTGTGTCAGTGGTAAATATCTATTTCTTTTAATCTATTAACCTAATCCTTGATACCAGTCACAGTAGAGTGGATAATAACGCCCAACATCATATGAGTAGGTGAAATTCATCTCTGAAGCAACTCTTCCTTTTCCGTTTTTTTCCAAGTACAAGTATGCTTTATAGCCAATGCTCTGTGTTGAAGACCGTACTTTGGCCTATACTGGTTTACCTTTATAAATTGTGACTTGGATGGAGAGTTGTCTCATTAGCACTCATACCACATCTTCTTATATCTATATATTAGTTTTAATGAATAACTAATTGGTATTTCGCGTAGAATTCTTATTTTATACGTTGACAAATAGTTTTAAAAACTCAGCTCCCCAATATCGATCTTTTCAGTGTTTTATAAATTGGGATTTCGCGTAAAATTGATATTCCATACGTTTATATGTTCAATAAATTATAGTCTCCCCCTTTTATTTTTCGTATACGTTTAATTTTGTTTTGATTTGGGGTGCAAATAAATTTCCTTTCGTTGGCAAACAATTTTCAGTTTTAAAAAAAATCAAGTTCTAGAAATAAGTTTAAAATAATTTCGTTTCTACGATACAAGAGTGATTGTTATAAATGCCCTACATAATGTAATAGGCTTCTGTCACATTTATTTTCACACGTCCGACCCACAGACCTACATCTTCTTGTTCTATAAAGAAAATATGTTTAACTTTGGTTTTATAAATATGAAAA
>CM034352.1:51619390-51818064 GCA_019925275.1 Mytilus edulis | reverse complement strand
TGATAAAAAAACGTCAAAAATTTTATCCTTGGGGTCAGAAATTGTTTCCCTTTATATTTGAAAAGTAAATATTCTTTTTTTATTACAGGAAAGATACAATAAGATTTTAAATACAGAAATACAAATGAAGGCAACTCGGTACTACTCCCCAAAGAAACATTACATCACGTGTCCTCATCTACAAAGAATCCTAGTGCAAATGAATACATAAATATTCCATGTTAGAAAAACCCTAACTATATTCCTAGAATTTACTACCGGTAATACTTTGTCAAAGTTAATACAAATACAGGAAATTTTAAATAAATTTTTTTGGAGATCAGGGGTTTCTTTTGCACATTGTAATAACCAATAAATTTAATTATTTATGTATATCAGTTATATTTCCTCTATTTAGATTTGGGGTGTTTTAAAAACTCTGATTATCCTGGATTTAATGGCAAAAAAGATTATCCACAAAAAAAGTCCCTTGACAAATTTAAATTTTCATTAGATTCTATGCAGAGTTTGTCCCCAATTCCCGATATCAAATCTGCATGTAAAAGTATTTTTTGATATGTAAAAACCTGGGACCAATATTTAGGGTGTTTGTCTTTTTACCGTTTAAATTTTTTTTTTTCTCCACAGCTTGCTCTATTTTGATTGTATTTTAAAAACCCAAATTTTTAACATTATGGTGTTTTTTAACAGGTAATTGCCCAAGGAAATATCATCATTTGGGGAAGAATTAGAAATGATATCTAGGAGGGAAATCATTTGCTATAGCTCTTTTCTAGAGAAATGGTGCCTACGGGCCAGATTAGTGGTGTACTATGTCTCAGGACAACCAGAAGAAATTGTCATGGACAGTATTAGTTTCTATGTCAGTGGGCTCAGAGCTAATCCAGTAAGTTTTGCTGTTAGATTTTTAGCTCACCTGGCCCGAAGGGCCGAGTGAGCTTTTCTCATCACTTGGCGTCCGTCGTCCGTCGTCTGTCGTCGTCCGGCGTCGTTAACTTTTACAAAAATCTTCTCCTCTGAAACTACTGGGCCAAATCAAACCAAACTTGGCCACAATCATCATTGGGGTATCTAGTTTAAAAAATGTGTGGCGTGACCCGGTCAACCAACCAAGATGGCCGCCACGGCTAAAAATAGAACATAGGGGTAAAATGCAGTTTTTGGCTTATAACTCAAAAACCAAAGCATTTAGAGCAAATCTGACATGGGGTAAAAATGTTTATCAGGTCAAGATCTATCTGCCCTGAAATTTTCAGATGAATCGGTCAATCGGTTGTTGGGTTGGCGCCCCTGAATTGGTAATTTTGAGGAAATTTTGCTGTTTTTGGTTATTATCTTGAATATTATTATAGATAGAGATAAATTGTAAACAGCAATAATGTTCAGCAAAGTAAGATCTACAAATAAGTCAACATGACCAAAATGGTCAGTTGACCCGTTTAGGAGTTATTGCCCTTTATAGTCAATTTTTAACCATTTTTCGTTAATTAAAGTAATCTTTTACAAAAATCTTCTCCTCTGAAACTACTTGGCCAAATTAATCCAAACTTGGCCACAATCATCTTTGGGGTATCTAGTTTAAAAAATGTGTGGCGTGACCTGGTCAACCAACCAAGATGGCCGCCACGGCTAAAAATAGAACAAAGGGGTAAAATGCAGTTTTTGGCTTATAACTCAAAAACCAAAGCATTTTGAGGAAATCTGACATGGGATAAAAATGTTTATTAGGTCAAGATCTATCTGCCCTGAAATTTTCAGATGAATCGGTCAATCGGTTGTTGGGTTGCTGCCCCTGAATTGGTAATTTTGAGGAAATTTTGCTGTTTTTGGTTATTATCTTGAATATTATTATAGATAGAGATAAACTGTAAACAGCAATAATGTTCAGCAAAGTAAGATCTACAAATAAGTCAACATGACCAAAATGGTCAGTTGACCCGTTTAGGAGTTATTGCCCTTTATAGTCAATTTTTAACCATTTTTCGTAAATTAAAGTAATCTTTTACAAAAATCTTCTCCTCTGAAACTACTGGGCCAAATTAATCCAAACTTGGCCACAATCATCTTTGGGGTATCTAGTTTAAAAAATGTGTGGCGTGACCTGGTCAACCAACCAAGATGGCCGCCACCGCTAAAAATAGAACATAGGGGTAAAATGCAGTTTTTGGCTTATAACTCAAAAACCAAAGCATTTTGAGGAAATCTGACATGGGATAAAAATGTTTATCAGGTCAAGATCTATCTGCCCTGAAATTTTCAGATGAATCGGTCAATCGGTTGTTGGGTTGCTGCCCCTGAATCTGCCCTGAAATTTTCAGATGAATCGGTCAATCGGTTGTTGGGTTGCTGCCCCTGAATTGGTAATTTTGAGGAAATTTTGCTGTTTTTGGTTATTATCTTGAATATTATTATAGATAGAGATAAATTGTAAACAGCAATAATGTTCAGCAAAGTAAGATCTACAAATAAGTCAACATGACCAAAATGGTCAGTTGACCCCTTTAGGAGTTATTGCCCTTTATAGTCAATCTTTAACCATTTTTCATAAATGTAAGTAATCTTTTACAAAATCTCCACTGAAACTACTAGGCCACAATCATCTTTGGGGTATCTAGTTTGAAAACTGTGTCCGATGACCTGGCCATTCAACCAAGATGGCCGCCACGGCTAAAAATAGAACATAGGGGTAAAAGGCAGTTTTTGGCTTATAACTATGAAACCAAAGCATCTAGAGCAAATCTGACAAGAAGTTAAATTGTTAATCAAGTCAATATCTATCTGCCCTGAATTTTTCAGATGAATTGGACAACTGGTTGTTGGGTTGCTGCCCTCCAATTGGTAATTTTTAAAGAAATTTTGCCGTTTTTGGTTATCTTGAATACTATTATAGATAGCGATAAACTGTAAACAGCAATAATGTTCAGCAAAGTAAGATCTACAAATAAGTCAACATGACCTAAATGGTCAATTGACCCCTTAAGGAGTTATTGCCCTTTATAGTCAATTTTTAACAATTTTCATTAATTTGGTAAATTTATGTAAATTTTTACCAAATATAGTTCTCTGTTACTAATGGGCAAAGTTCATGATAGATATAATTGTAAGAAGCAAAATCGTTCAGTAAAGTAAGAACTTCAAACACATCACCATCACCAAAATACAATTTTGTCATGAATCCATTTGTGTCCTTTGTTTAATATGCACATAGACCAAGGTGAGCGACACAGGCTCTTTAGAGCCTCTAGTTTATAAAAGTTTCAATACACACCCTCCCCCTAAAAAAAATAAATGAACAAAACAAACAAAACATAAAACAAAAACAAATTAAAAAACAAAAAAACTCACATACAAACATTCAAAAGCAAATCCCCAAAATACTAGATACCTGCCAAACGAAAAACAGGATCTGTATTGAAGAATTTGTTTAGAATATAACTTTCATAAGAATATCATTATCAAAGGGATGTAATTCCAAATCCTGAAGTTTTGGCAGGACAAAATGACAGAAAATTTGGTATAATTGAAAAAATAATAATGCCTTTTTGTTATTTTGAATGTTATATAAAAGAAGGAAATATCTATTTAAAACAAAAAACAACATCAAAGAAGTCTAGAGACATTGTGAATTAATTAATAGCTTTAAAACCAATTCTCCAAATAAATAGATTTAAACTGTAAGATTTGACAACTACTATAAACAAAGTTCATAACTTTTGGACAATCAAATGAAAATATGGCAGGGTCAGACATGTTTTATGGAATTGCACTTCCAGTTGTATTAGTTTAATAAAACAAATATGAAAGAACATGTAATATTAGCAAATATAGAAAGCACATGGCTCTAAAATAACAGTACAATATATAACAAAAACACAAAATGTCAAATCTTTTCTCTTTTATCTTAGGTTAAAGCAGAGGTTAATCTAGGTAAAGATTTTACCAGGGATTCAGTAGAGATTCGAGGAGAATCTGACCCTGGATCTTACATGGCTTTCTCTGCCATGCCTCTAGATATCTACAGTAGAGGAATCAATGATGGACTCACGGAATACAGGGTGAGTTGGTGTACTGGGTATTCCACAGGAGGGACTATTCTTTAAAGATAATCAAATTATTCAGGATCAATCTCATGGCCATCTCTTTGTAATCAGACTTATGACATTATTTAAATCCAAAGGTCAGGAGGATAATTTTGCTGATCATGAATAGCATTGACATAAATTTTGTCCTAATTTTGAAAATCTAGTTGGTAATCATTGTTTCAATAACTTTAAAATAAACATAATCGATTATTGATTGAATTAATAAATGATAAATAATATTGCTATTAATTCATATAAGATTATTGAATACATTTAATGTTTGTGATGTTTGTGACTGCATGTGATATAATGATTTTTACTCTTGTAGTTGATTGATGAGTTAAATTCCTATGATGGAGACAACAGAAGAGCATGGCAACACTTGTGGAGATTGAGTGAGACAGAGTTTGAATATAAATTCTTCACCTCTACTGGACATGGAATTGATACAACCACCACTCTTTCTGTAGGTCCTAGAATAGTTTATGTTTTTTATGTACATGCATTATTGATTTAACCATAAACATGGTAGATGTTTAATTCTACTTTAATCTTTATTGACTAGGATTGTTAGTTTTCTTGTTGAAAGTTGCTGGTTCTCTCCAGTCACTGTGGCTGCCACTACTGATGGCCTCAATAGAGCCACTAGTGTTGAAAGTGGTGTTGTTAAAGACCAACAATCAGTCAAATAAATTAGCTTGACAGTGATGAGATGTAACTTGTCAGACACTACTGGGGATAGCTTGACATGATGAGATGTAACTTGTCAGACACTACTGGGGATTTATTTTGTGGATATCAATTTGTATGGTTTAAGAAATAATGAATTAACAGTACTTCCTGTTTGTCAATTCTATGAATGAGTTGAATGAGCATATTTCAACAATACTTCTGAACAGCAAGGTTTCATATTTGGTCAACAGTTTGGCAATGATTACTTTTGATCCCTAATCATCTAATGGGATCTGTAAAACAACTACTTTCTGTTTTGTTATAGTGTGGTACCAATTTTTGTTGGATATTTGATTTCATGGTTTTGCTTTAGTCTGCATACAAATCTATATAAATATTGTCATACTTTGAACATGTAATTTTGTCTTTTATAACTAAATCCACAATAATTGTTATCCAACAAATAATGATGAATTCACAGTACTACATTACAAGTAGGGATTACACTTAGCATGACATTGTAGGCATTATTGTTGAAAATGATCTTAAACAATATATGTGTCCTTAGTATCTTAATTTTTATCATCCTTGATAACAAGGCAATACCAAGAAATGTTTATGGTTTAGATTGGAACTTAATAACCAGTTGTTTGTGTATTTGTAGCAATCTGGATTGGTAGCTTTGTCTGATGTCACCATCACCAGAGTTGTTAGTAAGTATATAAATACATATATTAAACCAGCCTCCCTCTGCAGAGTTTTCTCGCTGTGCTGATGACCCATTGGTGACCTTGGGCTGTTTCGGCTCTTTGGTTGATGCCTTACTCTTTTAAATCTTTCATATTTGCATGTAGGTTTCAAACTTCTTGCATTGAAATTGTAAAGGCTGCCAAAAAAGCCTCATTACAACCTTTTTTTGGTTGTTGGTTCCATCATGTTAATGACATCACAAATTGCCAAGGCCACCAATGTATACTTTTGTTAGAGCTTTTACTTGTGTGAAAAGACTTACATAACAAGATAAAATATATAGGACTTGCATTTAAGAGATGTTCATCTTATAATACCAACCCTTTTTTATGAAAAATTAGTGTTTCAATTTTTTTTTAACAAAATTGGATTTTACAATCATACAACTATTTCAGATCCGTGTAACTTTACAAGAGACGGCACCCTGCCTTGTTTTACCGGAGAAATCTGTTACAGTATCAACAAGACATGTGATGGACAGAAATTCTGTAGTGACTGGGCTGATGAACAAAATTGTAAGTGTTTATTCACAGTCCATTTCATAAAGAGTACGGAAGATTCAAAACTTTTGGCATGCATATATTTTTGTGATTATTGAACAATGAAAAAAATGTGTGATTGATTATTGCGATTGTTAAACAATGAATAAAAATGAAAGTGTTTATTGACGGTCCATTTGATAAAGAGTACTGAAGATTCAAAAATTTTGGCATCCTTTATTTTTTTTTGTGATTGTTGAACAGTGATTTAAATGTGTTATTATTTATTGTGTTTTTTTATCAATGAATAGAAATGTGTGTTTTATTATTGCGATATCAAGAAATGGATCATACAAAACATGCAATCATAATTTAAAATGCAAGTTTTTCATTTTGGAAACATATCAATATATGTATGAATAAAAACATCATAAAATTCTCAAGCAAAAATTGTTTTTGTTGGGAAGGGTTTGATTTTGAGAGTGTTCTATATTTTATCTTTGAAATAATACAAATAACATTATCATTTAAAGGTCCAGTTGAGGATCCTCGTTACAACAATAGAACTGAGGGAATGATACACAGAGTTAGCAGAGTTCTTAGATTTTATGAAGACAGTGCATGGGCTTGGAAAGAGTACTTTACAAAGTAAGATTACACTAGGTCACAAAAATTACATATACTAGTAATACATAAAGAAGTTGAGTAAATAAATATCCATTTTAAACAGCTTTTTTAATAATTAATAGTGTGATATGGGGGTTTCTCTTCACCAAAACAAGGACCATTTCCTTTTATTTTTAAAAATGTTATTTGGGAACATCAAGGCAACACAAGTATTCCTGGGTAGACTCTTGCAAACGATCATGCATACTGTGGATTCATTTATTTTCGTGGGTGTCAATTTTCGTGGATTGCTGAAAACTTGCATATTCGTGGATATTTGATTTCGTGGTTTTGCCATTTCTGTATACAAAGCCTATTGAAAATATGATATTCGTTGAACATTTGAATTCGTGGTTCACTTGTACCCACGAAACCCACGAAAATTGGTATTCAACGAATTATAAAGAATCCACAGTAACATATAGACATATAAGTTTCAACGCATTGGTTAATTCTCAAATATAACCAGCAAAGAAGAAATCAGGGAAATATTATTTAAGATAAATATTAAAATAAAGTATACCATTCTTGATCCTTTTGTTTCTGTGGATCACTTTAATCACAATAAATGAAAATGTAAATAATCCTTACTTATTAATAATTTGCCATGTGATTATAGACTTTACGAATTGATTTTCCTCTGAGTTCAGTATTTTTGTGATTTTACTTTTTCCTAAAGCAAATAAGTATATTAAAAACATACAGATTAATACATGGCCTTTTCTATATCGGCAGGGGTATCAGTCTTGAGATGTATAGTCACAAAAACATATAGAAAAGGCCATGTATTAATATCTTTATCCGACAATTGTTTAATGTATGGCAAATAAACAAATAAAATTACTAAAACAGTCAAAAACTGTATAAAAAAGTTAAATTATGAATCCAAAAAATACACTAAGTATCCAACAATAGCATCACTACCTCCATATTTATTTATGGTATCATTTCCTATAGAGGCATTTTGAAACATTGAAAATTTGGAAGTTTATAAGTACGCCATGTTTGTTGTACTTTAAATTGATTCATAATTATCAATGGCATTTGTTAGCAAGTACTAAACTATCATCATTTCAAAAATCTAAATTATTGGATTTAGCCAGGTTAACATCTGTTTTTCAATAACAGCTTGTTCTGTACAAACAGAATTACCACTGGATCCAATACACCTTATCGCTATTTGAACGTCATACATGTAACTGGACATCAAAAAGTTCCAGTAAATTTTGATGTCATCATAAAAATACATCTGACGTCACAATGGAAAAGTAAACATATGATACCGGAAATACCAGAAGTAACTTGCACGAGAGGCACTATTATTGGTTTTGTGCACGAGATATGGGTTATCAGCCCGATGGGAAATTAGGGCTTGTGTACTTCCACTCATTATACATATGTAAATTAAAGCTATCATATCAATGCTAAGTATATGATAAATGCCAATATAACCCTTTTAACATTGACATTCTTTATGATATATTCCTGGCTCTTAACATATATGTAATGTATTTTCCAGACCAGACAGGAAAGTGCAGTTCAGGGTTCACCCTCCAAAATACCCACTAACCTGGATGATAAATGGTATTGCTGTTAGTAGGAGCTTAGGACTGGGAGTTATGAGCAAACCTATAAGGGTAAGTATTGAAATAAGCCATTGCATAATTTGGAATCTTTGGATAAAGCAGACACTGGTTTGACAATGAGCTTCTTATTTAGATGTAACAATTTGGAAATATAATTTTTTAAATAGGCAAATAACTTAATGCTAGGGAAAATTTGTTGATAAATGAATTAATAATTCAATATAACTTCTATTTCTGATTTCTTCAATTTAATTTTCAGTACGATGCCACTAGATTTATGTACATGATAGTAGAAGCCCCAGATATTGTGGTCCGTGGTGAGCATGTTGGTGTAAGGGTAACAGTATTCAACTACTGGCCTGGTGATAATTTCATTGAAGTTTTAGTGACAATGAAAGGATCTCCGCACTACGATTCATTACTTGTCGGTGATGAAGGATATGTTGATTCCAGAAATCCACTGCGGCACCCTGGAGATCACCAGACTATTGTATTTGTAAGTTACTTTTAAAAATTACAATATATAAGAATAAAGAAGATATGATATGATTGCCAATGAGAAAACTATCCACCAGAAACCTAATGACTAGATGTTAGCTATACATCATCTTTTAAATTACTACAAATTGATTTGTATTAGAACTTTGTAAATTTGTGACTTATAAGAGTTATTCCCTCTTCTATGAGGATGAGTCTGAATTGAAGAATATTTGAGGTTCCTTCAGTGAAACAACAACACAATTACACAAATGTCTAAATAACATCTAGAGAGCAACATTAAGATATATCAGACATTCACAAGGTTCCTGGCTAGGGACAATTTATGAATGACGCTGCTTTGCTGCAAAAAATATCCACTAATCAATGATCAACAGTTCTTGTGTGTCAGTAAAATACAATATTAATGAATATGAATATGAACTTTTAACTATTGCTTTACTTTTATTTTAACTATTGTTTTACTTTTAGTCAAATTCACAGATAAAGCTGGAATTATTTTTATATGATAAAGTAGAATTGATCTTGCCAAACAAATGGCTAAAATATTAAGGGTTTTGGTGGTAATTGATCTTGATAAAACTTACAAGACAATTTGAGATCAAACTAATTAATATTCTTTTTTTTTAGTTGGAACCTGGAACTTCAAAAGATATCTTTATGCCAATTATGCCAAACATTGTGATGGGCAGCTTTAACATCTCTTTAGAATGCTGGTCATTTATGGATAGAGATTTCTTCCATAAAACTATTTATGTAAAGGTAAGTCCTTTAAAGTTTATTCATGTTTAAAAAAAATAAGTTTATTCATGTAAAAAAAAAGTTTATTCATCTTAAAGTAATTCATGACAAAAAAGTAAGTTTATTCATTTAAAAAAAAGTGTGTTTACTGATGTTAAAAAAGTAGTTCATTAAGGTTAAAAAAGTAAAGTTTATTCATGTTAAAATAAGTAGGTTTATTCATGTGAAAAAAGTAAGTTTATTCATTTAAAAAAAAAGTAAGTTTATTCAAGTTCAAAAAAAGTTTGAAACGAATTAATTCGATAAACTTTTTTTGGACAAATTTTGTGATACATTAGCCATTAAGGATAGAAGCTGAGTGGAAGCCATACTTACTTCATAACAAGAGGAAAGCTTGCATTGTTAAAACATCTCCTTAAAGCCATTGTGTTCATAAATCTTCAATTTATGTACTATTGAAATCTAATAGAATTAAAAATGAAAGCATGAATCAGATTATTTTAGTTACTTAGTATGTCTTATATGTTGGTAAATAAACTGTACTTGTAACTCAAGGAATTAATACAAAGTCAAACATGTTTTATTAAAAATTTTAATATGATTTTTTTACAGGCTGACGGTGTAGAGAATTATTATCACACCCCATATTTGATTGATTTGATTAGATACAGTTCTATCAAAATCCCAGAATTGAAAGTAAATGTTTCTGACAAGTTTATAGAACCTGAAGTGAGAGAACATTTGTATGTTCCTGGGTCAGAGAAAGCTGTACTGACATGCTTTGGTAAGTTTACCACATTGTGTCGTATAAAATACAGCATTTTTAGAAATGTGAATTAGATTAAATCAGAAGTGAAATTTTTTTCAACATGGAACAATTTTGATTATTGCTTGAATAGACAGAAATACTGTGTCCAGGTTGATAAGACGATAAATATAAAAGTAAGAAGATGTGGTATGATTGCCAAAGAGACAACTCTCAATCAGCACTATGAAGAACACAAATTAACAAAAATAATAATGATGGATGGCTGTTTTACATAACGTGGCAAATAAAATGCATATTCAGATAGAGAACATTTTTATGCTATATTGATATGAACATTGTATTGTACTTGATTTTGAACATTAATTAAGACACACACTTTATTCAAACAATATTTGAAATCTTTTGTTCATGCAAATAATTGTTTTTTTGGTTAAAATTGCCTATTATTATTTTGAATTCTTTGTTATGCAGGTGATGTTGTAACCCCAGGTTTTTTCACCCAGTTCCCTACAGCAGAAGACATCATGCGCAGGCCATATGGTGGTGGTGAAATGAACATGTTTAACTTTGCATACAATCTGATAACTCTCAAGTTTAAGAAAAATAACCAGCAGCTACCAAATGACATCTTGAGAAGGACACTTGGATATATGAATATTGGTAAGACCATTAAACTAGTGATGCACCATGCAATAAGACAATTATTATAAAGTGAACATCATAGTGTTTTATCAATAAATGCCGTCCAAAAACTGAATAAATTTGTTCAGTTTGTGGCAAAAAAGTTCAAACTTTTAAAAAGAATTATATATGGTGAAATTCAAAGATGCCATGATGGAATTGTAATTATAACCTGTGCAAAAAACAACAACAAAAAACATACCATTATATATAGTGATAATAATTAACATGGTTGCAATCAATTCTCTAACAAATAATGACAAAGAAAGTGACTTAATGCAACAACTGATTTAAATTAGAAATATTTTGGTAAAGAAAATCACACCAAAAATTTAAGGATAGGATCTGAGTGAGGGATGAACTGGAAACCTGAAATTTACCTATTTTGTTCGACTGTACTTTTATTTTACTACAGTAAACACTCTACTGGAACACTTAACTTATGATTTGTTTTTGTGACAAGAGCTTCTGAAGCCAGTATTTAAATTTAAAGGCTTGTTTAACATATAATGATTGTAAAATTTGTTTTGTTTTAGCCCTACAGAGACAGCTGAGTTACATGAATGACGATGGATCATTTAGTATGTTTAGGGATGATGAGGCTCCTAGCATATGGTAGGTTTAGTCTGTTTGAACAACTTCAACATGTAATGAATTAAGGATGATAGTTTGTATGAAAATGAAATTTAAAAAAATGGGGATTGATAGGTCAGAGTGTTCCAACTATATGTCCCCATTCAAATGCTTTGATCGGCAAAAAAAAGGGGGGGGGGTTCCAACCACCGGAACCCCCCCCCCCTGGATCCGCCAATGATAATGATTTAATTCTGAAATTACAGCCTGATTTTTATTTAGTATAAAACATTGTCTTTAAAATCTGTTTGAAATACTTTAAAAAGAGGTGTATAAAATTGGTCAACATTGTTTTATGGCATTATTCTTGGAAAATGCATATTTTGGATGAATGCATATTTCATATAATTTATTGGCTAACAAATTTTCTACATAGTATCAGAATCTTTAATTGCTACAATATTTGATATGTTTACAGGTTGACTGCATTTGTTGCCAAAACGTTTCAGGAAGCTCGATTTGGAGAGTGGGAGAAAGACATGTTTATCCCTATTGAGTTATTGAACAAGATAGCTTTGTATCTCTGTAGTCAACAGAACAATGTCACTGGGGAATTTATGGAAAGCAAAGCTCCTATTTATGACAGAACTTATGTAAGTTGTATAATTCATCGTCTCCTACCACACTTTGAGGGAGGGACGAAATGTTGGAAACTTTTCATCTGTCTTCTGAAAGTGGCATTACAGATAAAAAACTAATCAACTAAGTAACAGTGACATTCTGCTGCTGCATAGCAATCATTTTTAGCATTTCTCATAAGATACTGTATAAAAATTCAAAGTTAGTGATGGAATAAGGTCTGTGAACTTGCATTTTAAAAGTTAAGAATTTTTTCTCTGGATTTTTTACATGTCTGGTAATTATTGAATCCTATAGAATATGGAGAAACTGAACTTAATAGAAATAATTTTAACAACAAACTATACAGATGCTTTGTCTAAGACTCATATTTAGAAAAATATAACATAATATGAAAGTTGAATGTAAAAACACAGTGCATTTATTCAAAACTATATAAGAAATAATAATGGGAGTAACAAACTATATGTTTTGAGATGTCTGTTTGATAAATGTATGATTTTACTTACTATAGAATTTGTTTTATTATAGGGACATCTTAAAGAGATGCAAACCCAACAGTTGATGGGACATCCAGTACCCTTAACATCTTATGTTCTTATTGCACTTTATAAATTGAAGGATGCTTCTGGGGTAAGTCTTAGTTAATATGAGGCAGGCATTACCTGTAAATGGGGACGAAGTCTGTATGAATTATTTTTTTGTAACTCAATTATTTGTCAAAAAAAAGACACGGAAATACAGTAACGTTTCCGATTTTGGTTCTGTTGTTAGGGATTTTAGTTGTGACGTTATTTAAATTATGACGTCATATGCAATGTAAACAAGAAACGCTATCATTAGGTAACGTTTTTTCATATCAAGGAATTATTAGAAATGAAATAAGTATTGCGCGTTCCTTCCTATTTTATACTAGACTGATAAATATATATTTTACTCAAAGTTTCATACAAACGAGACCGGAAAACGGAAGTATATTGTACATTTCTGCGCAGGTCCGGGATTTCAAAACATGACATAAAAAAAATTGAACGATTTTGAGTTCATTAGTACAATGAAAAATTCGGGAAATTTTCCCGAATTTTTTTTTTATTGAATTTTCTACTGTTATTGGGACTTCGTCCCCATATTAAGTATGCTCCAGATTAGTTTTTATTCACTCCTCAATAAATGACGTACTATGATATACTGCAGTTGTTTTTTTCATCCACAGTTTTTCTTCCAACACAGTAACTCCCAGTTTCATAGCTTCGACCAAATTTCAATAAAATTGAACATAGTCTAACATGAAACATAAATTTCAGTCTGTATTGCTCACTTTGAGATCAATAGAATTAAGTCAACCTGTAAAAAGATATATGTGAAATATCGTAACAATTAAAAATACTGATACTGATTGAAAAAATATTGAGTAAGAATGTGATTGAATCAAAACACTGTATCACATAATTGTTGACATATAATAAAAAAAAAGGTCAAATTAGCTTCAATATATCAAAAACAGAATATGTTTGGCTTAACCAATAGTAATTTAACATATTGAATATGATTTTATTTTAGGATGCCCAGAGTTGTATAACAAAGGCAGCACAAAGAGCATCAGAGTATTTGTCCAAGAGAGCTACAGAAATTGGTGAATCCCAGGAAGTATTTCATATGGCAATATCAGCTTATGCACTGTCTCTGAGTCAACAAAACAGTCAGACCTTATATAATAAACTGATGGATCAAAAGCGATCAGGTTAATACATATGCAATAGGAATGACATTATTTTTGTTAACATTATTACTGATTAGTTACTTAACTTGTAACCTACCGAATTAGACTATTTACCGGATTTGTTATCACATAAGCAACATGACGGGTGCCGCATGTGGAGCAGGATCTGCTTACCCTTTCGGAGCACCTGATATCACCCCTAGTTTTTGGATGGGTTCGTGTTGTTTATTCTTTAGTTTTCTTTAGTTTGTGTCATGTGTACTGTTTGTTTTTTTTTCATTTTTAGCCAGGCGTTGTCAGTTTATTTTCGATTTATGAGTTTAACTGTCCCTTTGGTATCTTTCGTCTCTCTTTTGTACAGTATAGGGTTAGAATTTTTTTATGAAACTTGATTTCTGATTGGTTACTTTACTTGTAAATTAGGAATTATTTTTTGTAACATGATTCCTGATTAATTACTTTGTAAAAATGAGGAGATGTGGTATGATTGCCATGAGACAACTATCCACAAAAGTTGAAATAAAGTGGATATAAGCAATTATAGGTAACCGTACAGCCTTCAACAATGAGAAAAACCATACCATATAATTTTCTATAAAAACCCAACATGAAAAGTGCTTTTCTTGTACAGTACAGCTGTAATCTTTTTATGTAAGAAAATTTCTGATTTGTTTTCTTATCAGCAAAAGAAACATCTAGATGCCCCAAGAACAACATGGTTAAACTATTATTATTATTATTGAAGTTGACCAAGTACACTAGAATATAAAGTAAATGATGTACATGTAAGAGAATTTAAACAAATCCATAACAATCATCAAACAAATGTATTTTCAGGTAAAGAAACCTATTTTGCTGATGATGTAGTTCGTGACAATCCATCCACCTTTATAAACACAGTCCGATACCTTCTACCCAGACTGCCTCTGGTTAATGATGGATATGCTGTTCAGAGTACTGCCTATGCTTTGTTGGCTTACATGAATCATGAAAAAAATCAGCAGTCCAGTAACACTAAGCAGGAACGTGACTCCATGATGAGATGGCTTCAGTTTATGAGGAATTATTTTGGTGCTTTTGCATCCACTCAGGACACACTGGTTGCTATGGAAGCGCTGAGTGAATTCACCAGGATTGATCCAAACAGAAATGTATTCAACATGCAAATACAGCTGCAGTCGTCTGCTACTCATGGCTGGATGAAATACCTGTATCTACTGAAAGATAATTATACCAATACACAACAGGCATCGGTAAGATATACATATTTTCTAATCCAATGTTTAAAAAATTTAAATTTTGGCTTCTTTATCAGTTAGATAAATAAATATTTTATTTCTCAATGTTAATTTTTTGGGTAAATTTTGGCTTCATTTTCGCTAAGATAAATTAATATTTTATACCCCAAGTTTCAATTTTTTCTTTAATTTTAGACTGCATTATTGGTAAAATATAGATAGTATATGTCATTTACATAAAAGAGAATGCATAATAATATTACTTCAGCCAGTATACCTTAAAAAAGATGATAATTTAAAAATAATTTAAGATTTGGGCCTTTCTTTGTGATGTAGTTGATGTTTGATTAAATTATGACATTACAGCAATCTTGTATTTTTTAGATTCCCAATGTATATGGTCAAGCCTCAGTCACTGCTTTAGGTATTGGGAGAGCTATGTTGCAGGTTTGTTGATAATATTTCATGTTCAAAAAAAGGCATTTTTCAAAAAAATGAATTGATAAATATCAGCATCTCTATCATTTACCAATGCTATTTAAGATTATTCTACACATGTATTCATATGAATATCAGTGGAAATATCAATTGATTTTTTATTTTTTTTTTAAAACACAATGCGTTCTCTCTTTGTTTAAGATCAACATCATTGACACCGTCATGACACACAACCTTTGTGAGGAGTGAAATTAATATTTTTATTTGGCTTGGAAATACAGTTTGTCAATATATGCAACCAATATGATAAATTTTTGTTACATATTGTGTGACTGACAGGAAAAAAGGTTTTGTAATTTATATTTTTTAATTGTCTTTTTTTCCAGCTCACCACAACGGTAAATGTAGAATGGGAAGAGAAAGTTCGTGAAACAGTTGACTTTCAAACATTCTACGATCTCTATCTGGATGACGAACCCAAATTTAGTGGCAGGAATAATTCCATCTTGACTCTACATCCTTGTGTCAGGTATGTTGATTACTGTTAGAGCAAAAATTGTTTTTATTTTGAAAGTAAAATTATAAACATTTAAGGGAATGGGATTTGTGAATTTGGGATTATTAACTGAGATTGTAAAAGTATATAGTACTGTTTTGATAATTTTTTCATAGTTTTGAAACAAATTTGCCCTAAAATCTAAAATAAATTATGTATTTTGTTGAACACTGAAATTTTTGGTATACCATAATTTAACTAAATCCATATAGATGAGTGACCAAATTAATTATAGCTTTATAACAGACAGAAAAGGGGGAGATTCAACAATAAAATGGAATTACAATGTTATCTTGATTACATTTATATATTGTTTGTTACAGTTGGGTGTATCAAACCAGAAGTAAACAAGCTGGACTAAGTGTGTTAGAGATAGACGTACCCTCTGGTTATGTGGTGATGAATCATACCCTGAGGAATATAGTCCGACAAGGTGTACCTGCTAATCTGAAGAGAGCAGAGTACTATGCAAGAAAAGTTGTCCTGTATTTTAGCTATGTAGGTATTTGAAGAAGAAACAATTGTTTAGCAGTGTATTAAATTGAAGTTCCTGTCATTTGGAATATTGAATCGATTAATAGGTTGAATTTTTATAGGATATTCAGTAAAATAGGGTCTGATTTCAAAAACTAATTTTGATAAATAGGTAATAGGCTGAGGTAAAGAAAGAGGAAGAGCTTATTGAAATTTATGCAATTGGATTCCTGACATATTTTCAAATTTAAATTTAGTTTTAATCTGGTCAATTAAAATATATTTGAATGTTAGTTCAGGTGAATTAATCAGTTAAATTTGACGGAAATTGAAGTATAGAATATTTAATTCTTTATTGGGAAAAAAGAGAGAAGAAAACATTGGGGCAGGGGGGCAATTGGAAAATCATAAGTAAAAAAAATAACCTAATGGCCAAAAATAAAAAGGTTAAGAGGCAAAGAACGATAACGAACAAAACATGTCGAACATTAAATGGATTGTTCCTAAAACTGAAAAATAAGTAAAAAAGTTGCACTAAGCATGAGTGAATATATATATATATATATGAATTTGTTGAGAAAATCAGCATGCATGAAGAAGTCATGCTTAATGAATTTTTACTAAATTTTCAGCTGGATAACAGTAAGACTTGTGTGAAGTTTGATGCCTACAGATGGTACCCTGTAGCTAACATGACTATTCAGAATAGGATGAGAGTATACGATTACTATGAACCAGGTATGTATTTTTTAAATTACTACTAGATAAACCAGTTATTTCCCTTTGCCCTCTGTGGAGATCCTATGTACAATCGTAATGAGTAATATTTCTTATTTAATTTTTTTTGTGTGTGCCATCAACTGATCACCTGTCAAATATAATTATATAAAGATATGGTATGATTGCCAATGAGACAACTCTCCACCAGAGACAAAAAGATGCACTAGAAGTTTATTCTTTTTGCTTGTTTTAGTCAAATTTTTTGTAATTTTAGCTATTGATTGAATATTAGTATAGGGATGAAAATTGCATGCTGGACATACAAAATCCTTAAATTCTGTGTACAATAGTAGATTGTAGCAATATTGATAAATATAGATTCTACCACTGCATCGAGTTTTGGTGGTAGAATCTGTTTCTCTAATGATTTTCAAACAATATGTAGGCTAACGTATTCCTTCTTTTCGAATGATCTGCAAAAAGATGTGTTCTTTCTATGTGACGTCATCAGGCATGGTACCTTTTTTCATGCCGTCACAATAGGAAATTTAGAGGAAAGCAAGAAAATTCGACGTCATAATCAGATTTTAACCAATGAAGAACTAAAATCAAACGAACCACACATTGATTAAATTTTGTTATACAATGGGCGCGAAAGGGATAAATTGACGAAGAGTTAGAGAAGATATTTCACCTTGTAACCATGTATATATATATATATATATATATATATATATATAATGTTGACTTGAAACCTTTTCTTTCAGCACTATTATAATGCATATGAATTTTTTTTTTGTCTTTTCCAGGAATGCATAGGACAAGATTCTACACAACTTATGATTTATTCAACTTGAATATTTGTTATGTGTGTGGTTCGTACCAGTGTCCATATTGTCCATTCTTCAATGTCGCAACAGTGATAAAGGCAACATTTACATCGATAACACTTTTCCTTGGATTCATTGTAAAACATTATCTATCAAGAGTGACTTAGCAGTGTCAGTCCTGTAACAGAATGTCTTCTCATTGTTATTGTTTTTGAATATTGATATATCTCAGAAATTACTGTTATGCATAAAAATATACAAAAAGGACTTCATTATGTACATATATGAATTCATCCTTTCTCAAACTGTCCATTCATTATAATTCGTTGAACACTTCTTTTTGTTGACTTTATGAAATATAATTTGAAATCATATATTTGTAAACTAACCCTGTGATCC
The DNA here is from genome assembly GCA_019925275.1 of Mytilus edulis. NCBI lineage: Eukaryota > Metazoa > Mollusca > Bivalvia > Mytilida > Mytilidae > Mytilus > Mytilus edulis. The sequence continues at coordinate 51,799,553 of CM034352.1, read as the reverse complement.
ATACCAAATGTTATGCAATGGAAGATTTTTTTTTCAAATCAAAGGTTGTAATATTTGTGTCTTTATTATATTTGTGCTATTAATTTAAGACTAATATTTGGTTCTCAGGTAAAACTGCTTCCGAGAAATTTTGGCTAAACTTTTTTATTGCTTGCATAGGTGAAATTATAAAAAAAAATTAATGAATTTGGGTGTTTAATGTAAATTTATATGTTTTCTATGTTATTTTAAAATAGACCTCAACCATCCTCTTCAGAGTTAAATGGTAGTTCTCTAAGGTTTTTTTTTAATGAGCACATAAGAGGTATAATTGTAGTTGTGGGAAATTTGTATAACCAAGATAATAGATATACATATGAGAATCTAGAATTCCTAAAGATGTACATATTATAAATTGTTTTGCCTTAATCAAATACTTCATTACATGATTGTTTATGATTTTACATTCATCAATTAAAGGTTAGTGATCAGTATCAAACATATCATATTCTTGTGTCATTCCTTTTTTTATAAGCATTTGGAGTTTTGTATCATATTTTTTAAAAGAATTTATTTTGAAATTATTGAAACATATCACATTTCTTTTATATATATTTCATATTATAATTTTGAACTTGAATTTACTTTACAAAATATGATAATCAAAGTGATTTTTTAGCATGGAATCTTTTCCACATTCCTAACATTCCAATATTGAGAGGCATTGTCTGTATATCTATATTGATGAATTATATAATGGATTCTTTTATTGGACACAAAATTATTTTAAATTTTTATATATTAAAGGTCTCTTTTATAGAAAATATTATTCATCCCCTGACCAGGGACTACAATTCCATTGCTGAAGTGTTGATCTTGTTTAAAAGGCCTTTTTTCTTTACTAAGGTTGTACCTTGCATACTTCTGTCATTGTAAGAAAAGCAGCAATGTTGTTTTGGTTTGATTCATAACTTCTTCTGTTTAAATTGTCATATATGTGCTGATTGAGTGATTACAAATAACATATATATATATTTATGTTTGAGGATTACACATTTTGTATATATTGTAGATATCATTTTGTATATATTAAACCTTTAATCATTTGAACTTAAGAACAAAAGGTACCAAAGGTACAAACAGATTGATTACTAAAAGACTTTTTCATGAATGAATTCACCTGCCTTGATTTAATACATCCACTGATCAGTCTTAATTTCAACAATATAAGAGGATACAAATGTACATCCTCTTTAATTTTTGTGGTGTGTTATCCCTCATTTTGTTAATTTTGGAACAAAATGAAAGTTGACAGGAAAAAGGTAATGACATCAGAAGCCTAAGTTGGTACAAAATTATGAAGGTTTCTGCAAATTTTGAATTACTTACCCAAAAACTTTGATTTTGCTGTATAATAAATCTTTATTTCATTAAGAATATGAAAAACCACTTTTCAGTGCCATATTATATTTGTTCTTTTCCCCTATGTATATATATATTCATATCTGATGTATAAATGTGCTGTAATTTCAGAGTGCTTTCATTATCCTTACAAAGTGTTATCCAGAAGTTTAGTGTAGTTTATTTCTCATAAAACAATACAAGTACAAAGGTTACAGAGAAGTTAAAAACATTCATATAAAAGATGGAAATGGCATACATGTGTAATACATTTTTGTTTACCAGATTAGAATTTCATTTGTTTAATAGCATATTGATATTACTGTTTCCCTCGCATAGATCTATATCTGAAAAATGCAAATATGCATGTCAAAATACATGGAAATTATTTTTTGACATACTTGATTCGCATAGGATTTTTTCAATAAAAAAAAATCATCAGGTTTAAAGTATTAACATGCATTGTTAAAACGAATATTTCATCAATGAAATTCCAGTCAGATATTCTCATGAATAACCTGTTTATATTAAATACAACTTTTATTAAGTCTGATTCTCATTTGTCTTAGGTGTTTTAACTGAGGCACTACACAGGCGTCAAAAGGCGTCATTATGGAGTAAAGGGGGTGGCGTCAAAAAGCGTCATTATTGAGGAAAGGTTTAAGCATAATCTGGACAATTTTTTATGGAGATGAAAAATACATTTGTATCCTTTAATTTCCATAATACCATTTGTATAGCAAATATTAAGGACATATCACACATCAGCGTTTGCAAAATGAAATTTCATAATAAATGACATTCCATATTGTACATGTTTCATTTGTAGAAATGACATTAAATTGTTTTTATTTTAAACCTTTTACGTAAATCTAGTTTTTGTAATTACTATACATATGTAAAATTGTAATAAAAAAAGATGTTTTTATACATTTAATCAACATTCCTTAATATAATGGAAATAAATATTTTAATAATGATGAACTTGTTTCGTTTGTTATTTATTGCCTTAGCTTATACAGATAAAAGAGGATGTGGTATTAGTACCAATGAGACAACTCTCCATCCAAGTCACAATTTGAAAGAAGTAAATCATTTTTTTCTTAAAACAAGTCAGAATTTTAGCAGGTTCTAAGAAATCCAATTCTGATTGTATGCTGTGATTGCCTGAGAATTCACCTGCTTTATATTCTTAAAATATTATTAAAATCCTTTCTCAAAATATTATGCTGATCTCTTAAAATTTTTGCTTGAAAAAACTCTGCTGTCTTCCATAATCTGTTATCTACAGGCCCTTTTAGTCTTTCAGTGGCTGATTGTATTGAACTGCTGAATCAGTATAATTCAATTCATTTTTATTAAGTAAATGTCAATATGTAACATGTCATAGCCTCGATGGTTGATCCTATTTTCACACTTCAGTGGTCATTTGAAGTTTTCAGATTAAACTCAACTGGTATTTAGATTCTGATTTCATTTTGTGCTCAAGGGGTCAGGTTATTTTTTTTAGGTAAAATGTATTTTAAATGCATGATGGGAAAACACTATTTGCTATATTGTTAAACAGTTATTTGCTTAAGGATGTACTTAGGTGAGGTTTTGGAATTTGTGTCAAATGTTTGGAATCCTTGGTGTTTTTCCATACAATACAAGGTAAAATATTTTGCCCCATAACACCCATTTATTTTTCATACAAGACTTATGGTGACTTGAGGAACACCGGTATCACTCAGATTACAATTCTACCTTGACAGGTAAGTTTGTATTTAGCTTATAAAATACTTATATAGCCTTGAGAATTGAAAGGTCAGTTTATTCCATTCATACAATAGAAGTTTACCTATAAGGGTCAGAATGGGGTTTACAGAATAGAGAACACATGTAATAGCAATAAAAAAAATAGAGAATAGAGAAAATGAACAACAAAATAAGGAATAGAGAATAATTTAATGCGGTTCAAAAATATAAAGAATAACTGTGCAAAATAAAAAGGTAACTTAGGTAACTGTAATGCAATACTGATAAAATAATGATCAATGTACAGAATTGATAAATAATCTTGTAACAGAAAGACTAAATAGTAAAATCATTTTCATGAGAATTTTACAGAATGAGAGTTATTTTTAAGGCTATTAAAAGAAAAATGCCCTAAAAATTTAAAGAATACAGATATTAAAAAAACCCATGCAGGTCCTCATATCATTTACATTGTCAAAATATAAGACATATCTAAGACTTTCTAGTCAAACTGGTTTTAAACTAGACATCTAGTCAAACTGGTTTGGTATAACTGACTGTTTCTTGCCCTAGATGTCTTTTTCACCGTGACCTTATGTGTTTGTGCTAAGAGTACATTGTACTGTCATATTTATTGATTTTCTGTTGGGACATGACCTACATTGTTAACATGCAAAACAGTGGCTTGAGATTTCAACTGATATTAGTCTATAATGAATTAATATTTGTAATGTTATATCCTGGTTGATGTTTTTGGGGACCAAGATGTTTTCTTCATTCTTGTTCACATTATGATTATTTTAACCTTCAATGCACATTTAAAGATAGAAAAAATTTCAGCTCTCATTTAAAATATTTTGCAACTAAATAATAATCTGTCAGATTTGGTGTAAACAAAAAGCAAGACAGTGTAATATATAACCTGCAAGCATAGCCTATTTCTATAAAGTCAAGCAGATAGTTTTTTTTATATCTGAAAAAAAAACTACCATGTAAAGAAATATGCAATTAAAAGGCAGAAATAACCCAAAAAATTCAACATTAACAGATTTTTAACAATTAAATCAAGATGCACAAAGTTTTAAGTATTGGTCAGAATATAAGGTTTTTTGTACTTTAACAATATCACAATAACAATAAAGTGACCTTAATTTTGGACAAGGTAAATGGCATGAAGCCAAATTTATCAACTTCTATCATATGAATGGGATAAACTGACCTTTCAATTCTCAAGGCTAAATAAGTATTTTATAGGCTAAATACAAACTTACCTGTCAAGGTAGAATTGTAATCTGAGTGATACTGGTGTTCCTCAAGTCACCATAATAGCTCATGAAAGGTCATTTACCAAAATTTAAGAAGATTCTTGAATTTCTTAATTTTGTTTTAAGACCCAAATAATATCAATGCAAATATAAGATAAGTCAGAGTCAGCCTTTTCCCGCCATATTTTAAATCACAAATATGTCGAAAAGGAGGTCCATGACCTATCAATAATTTTAGCTTATTTTTATCCTAAACGAATGCTCTACCAGCTTTTCATATCAATTTTAAATTCTTGATTTATTAATTTTCACCTTACCTCACCTAAGTCATCCTTAATGTCCAGTGGCGAACTTTTCATGCATCTTCAGAATTGAAATTCCTGTATTTGATAAATGACATATTTCATATACTGTACTTTAATTTGTTGGTATCAATTTTCATGGTTTGAGCAAAAGTTCCATGTTCATGATTTTCTGGAACTAAAAGTTTAAAATCCATAATAGATCACATTGAAGTAATTAATAATAACTAAAATAACACCTTCAAATCCTAATTAACTTTCAAACACATTTCCCCAAAAAATTCTTAGGAAAAAATACAGGTCTTAATTTGTCCAAGTAAAGATCAATTCTAACTGAAATGGAGTCAAATTCACACCTGAAATACAGGTAAATCTTTACACTAAAAACTACTCACTTCACACTTGATTTACTGGCTGTGTGTAATAGTTATCCCATGAGGATGTGGTGTGTCAGTGTAAGATCATCCCAATGGCCAGAGGCCAGAGGGTGATCATACTCTGCTCTGGCCATCAGGATGATCTTACACTGACACAGCAAGTCCTCATGGGATAACTATTTTACATCCCAGCTTTTTTGGGACAAGTTAAAAAAAACTATTAACACTTCATAAAATCTGGTTTAGAACGCCACACAATCCTTATTATATACTTTATATATCTTGTATAGTATATACCTTAACCCTTTCCTCCATAATGACGCCTTTTGACGCCACCCCCATTACTCCATAATGACGACTTTCGACGCCTGTGTAGTGCCTCAGTTGAAACGTATTACCTAGGATAAAACTTCATCAGACTTTAAAAAAAAATGTAACTAATATAAAAAGGATATTCATGAGAACATCTGACTGAAATTTCATTGATGAAAAAATTCTTTTTCGCAATGCATTAATACTTTAAACCGGATGATTATTTTTCATTGAAAAAATCCTATGCGAATCAAGTATGTAAAAAAAATTCCATGGAGGAAAGGGTTAAATGAGCCCGGACACAATGTTTAAGTATATAAAATAAACATTGAGTTTTGTATCCAGTTGTCCTGGTGTAGAGGTTTGATTCATGGGTTGATATGCTTACGGTCTTGAGTTTGAATCCCAGCATAGACACTGGATTTTTCTACATAAATTTGAATAGTTAGTCTTTTCTGTATAAATAATTCTAAGTTTTATTGTGGATTAGAAATTCCCGCCAAATTGTTACAAAACAAAGGAAAACATTCAAAACAAAAACTAAAGCTTGTGTGATCTGGTAGAGGGGGATCCGTCTCAGATCACCCATGATAGAACAATGGAGCTGGGATGTAAAGAAAAAATATCTTCACCAGACAAAAGTATTTCACAAAACTATGTAGCAGAATTTTGCTCAGATAATAAAGAACTGCTCTAAAGGGAAAAGTTTTACTCCAAGAGCAGTAATACCTAAAACATGAGGCTCAAAGAATCTGCATTAGAATATTAATTATGCAAACTATGCATAATATTGTCCAAAGCATTTAAATGAATACACATATAACCACTTACATCACAGTTCCTTTGTTGTACCCGGGGTGATCTGAGACGGATCACCCCTACCAGATCAGCTCAGCTCGAGTTTCTATGTTTTGTATGCTTTCCTTTGTTCTGTAATATTTTGGCAGTAATGTCTGAATAAGTCTGTTTAAAGGTTTGGTTAGCTTTTGAGGTGAATGTTTACATTTTTGTGCTATGTAAAGAGTATTACCATAAAAGATTGAATGTGAATTTCTGTATTCTTTAACTATTTCTATGAGATCTATTTTTTTTTAAACTATTTTTCTAAATATTTAATAATTTATCTGGTTCAAAGTTACAAGAAAAAGACTCATATTAATAAAAAATATTTATTGCTATAAAAAGTGATTTCATGACAAATGATAACATGCAACAACATAAAAATAAATGTATATTCATAAATATAACAATAATCACAGATGAATATGTGCAAAGTGATAGAATTAACAAGAAAATAAATATTAAAATCATGATGGATAAAATGAAAATAGCAAATTCTTTTCGAAAAAAGTTAATGTATTGCCTAAAATCAAATTGAGGTAAATGAATAAGGAATAATTTAATAGTAAAATTTTCCCCAAAGATAAGACTAATATTTCAAATGTATATGATTTTACTTTTAAGAAAGCATGCAGTGATCAGACCAACATTGTTTTTCTTTGATTTCATAGCAGATAATCTAGAATTTCATTTTACTTTTTGCTACTTTGAAATTTAATGTAAAAAATCTAGATATTTGCCCAAATAACAACAATGAAAAATATTTTAAAAAACCTACTTTCCCAAAAACATCTTTAAAATTTCCATCATGTAATTGTTTTTAACTATTACATGGATTTATGTATACAATTATGAAACAGGATATAAATTCTGTTATAATGTTACCTTCTCCCACATAAACATAAAATTCACCACAAAAGGGCACGAAATATCGAAAAATGCAATAAATTTTACACATGGGAGAAGTGTGCGATTTCTTAAATAATCATAAGTATACATATAGATTATATAGACACATTTCAAAAATAAAATTAGTTTCAAAATGACAATTGCTTAACTTGATAACAATGTTCCAAATTAGATTCAAACAATTGAACGTGTACTACATACATCTAAATCATGATTTCATTTTAAAGAAAAGCAGTATACAATTTATAGAATTTATTCTTGCAGCATGTGAAATTGATTTCAATTTCATCATAGAACCCTTTGGTCGTGACTCGTGACACAGATTCAGAGTAAACATGTTTCTTGGTGCTCTTGATCTGACAGAAATTAACAATGATGAATTTATCTAGCGTTAAATCAATGTACTAGACTATAACTCAGCACATAAAATGTTAACTATTTAGGTATATAAATATTTGGATCTGGCAATTTTGGAAAAAAAAAACCAAGTAAAATGTCCCCTTGTATAATAAATGTAACAGGTATGCATAATAAAAGTACTACGGCACTGACCACCTAATGGTCTAAAGGTAGCGCATTTAAATAAATTTATTCGTCAAATTTAGCCAACATAACATTTTATCTTTTTAAACCCTTTTCTCCATGGAAATTATTTTTTACATACTTGATTCGCATATGATTTTTTTAATGAAAAAAAAAATCATCAGGTTTAAAGTATTAAAATGCATTGGTAAAACGAATATTTCATCAATGAATTTCCAATCAGATATTCTCATGAATATTCTTTTTATATTAGATACAAATTTTATTGATTCTGATTCAGATTTGTCTTAGGTAAGACTTTTCAACAGAGGCACTACATAGGCGTCAAAAGGCATCATTATAAAGTAAAAAGGGTGGCATCAAAAGGCGTCATTATGGAGGAAAGGGTTAATAGCTGTTCAAATATTTGTTGCATGGTGCAAATCTTTATTAACTAATTAGTATTACTTTAAAACAAATGGAAAGATGTTGCTTTGAATTTGATTAAATTTGATATTGTTTATAAAATCAATCACAATGTTTTATGTACTACCTAAAGCATATAAATGTGAAATGTGTTTTGGCCACAAGCTTTCATTTACATATGAGCATGTCTGCTGCCTTTTTCTTACAGCACCATAACAAACAAATCTGCTATAGTTTATTTACATGAAGTAAGTATATTCTCATAATCCAAACATTTAATGATTCTGATAAACATGATAAACCTAGCATGGATTAATTTAAGGTGGTACCCAACACTTTCACTAAAATTAATTTGGCTCGTTTAATTTTCATAAAATTTTGTCAAAGTATTTACTTTGACCATTTAACAAAAATATAAAAATTTCAAAAATTTTGAAGAAACCGTTTTGTCAGAAAAATTACACTGGTTATATAGCACTTTGACAAACAACAATTTTGATCATTGAGAAGCTTAATATTTCTTTTACAATACAACGTAATTAAAATGTTAAGCTGACTTTACAGAGTTATCTCCCTGTAGTGTTAGGTACCACCTTAATAATAATTTTCTTGGATATCATGGGTACAGCAAACCATGAATGCAAGAACTCACCAAATAACATGTTTTCAAAAGGGGTTTAAGCAGGATTGATTAAATCAACAAATCAAATATGTGTGTTTTTAATGCAAAAAATAAAAATCTGTATATACTTCTGACTACTATCTGGCAAACATAAATAAGTTTAATAAATGATCACATGATAAGCTGGCTTGATATAGATAAGTATGAAAATGCATTTGGTACAATTTAAATGCAGGCATAAGGCAGACACCCATATTATTACATGAAGATAACATGTCTTTATTTTTTAATTAAACAAAGCAATAATAAAATAATCATTTTATATCTTTTCATATCATTGATAAATGCATTCAAATTTGGAAAAAATTGTAACAGCTGAAATAAAACAGATAAATGAAATTTTGCTGTACATAAATTATGAGTAAGTGTTTTATATGAGCATGCTAAGCAACTTTTATTTCAACTTTGACCAATCTTTTTGATGATCTTTCTTGTAAATTTTAAAAGAAAGTATGTTATAATTTGGTGAGTTTGTGCTCTTATTAGTGTCGGACACAAAACCTTTGCTACATAGCTGGACTATAAAAAACAAGAATGTGTCCATAGTACAGGAATGCCCCACTCGCACTATCATTTTCTATGTTCAGTGGACCGTGAAATTGGGGTCAAAACTTTAATTTGGAATTAAAATTAGAAAGATCATATCATAGGGAACATGTGTACTAAGTTTCAAGTTGATGTAACTTTGACTTCATCAAAAACTACCTTGACCAAAAACTTTAAACTGAACTTCGCACTATCATTTTCTATGTTCAGTGGACCATGAAATTGGGGTCAAAACTATAATTTGGCATTAAAATTAGAAAGATCATATCATGGGGAAGAAGTGTACTAAGTTTCAAGTTGATTGGACTTCAACTTCTTCAAAAACTACCTTGACCAAAAACTTTAACCTGAAGCGGACGGACAAAGGAGGCACAGACGGACGGACGGACGGAGGCACAGACCAGAAAACATAATGCCCCTCTACTATCGTAGGTGGGGCATAAAAATTGAAAAGGACACAGCAATTATAAAAATATCCATAAATATAACATATAAAGGTGTTTAGTTCTAATTGAGCTTATCAAATAACAGAAACATTTTGACATTTCATATTTACAACCAATTCCAAGATGCACAGAATTAGGCTGTATTGTAGCTATATTCTTTAGTGTTTGTCAAAAGACTTTACTTACATGACTTACATATATATGTAGCTTATATCAGTATATCTACAAAACAGTATCTTTACCATGTAGTTATTATACTGTTTAAAACATTTAAGAAAGGAGATCTGGTTGAAGAGGGATAGAGTTGGAAAGGGTGTCAATTTTAATTTCCAGAAAACAAATACTGAATCATCAGTTCGCCGAAATATATAAAGCATTCTTTGTTGGATCGCAAGAAATTAAACAATAATCCAAAGAGTGTATATCAATAATTCCATTAAAAAATAAGGCCAAATCCAGACATCCTGAAAAAGATCAATCAAAAAGGGAGCTCATAAAATTTTAAAAGTATAATATAAAATAACAGTTATAAACATTTTGGAAACTGTGTATTTATTGTTCCTTGTAGGTAAAGTCCATTGTTAGGTAATAAGAAAGATTCCATCACTGTATCAGGTGGGATATAACATTTCATCAATTCAAAAAATTAAATTCTTGACATATAGTGCAGATGAATTGTAGTACCACACTTAACAAAGTGGTATAATCTGTTTTACTAATTTTCAGACAATGTAAAAGGCAAGTTTCAATATTCTTTTCTGAATTCTGAAGATCTGTAAAAACTTAAGTTCTCTTTTTGTGTTGTTATCAAGCATACTGTACTTTATTCCTACTTAAACCAGAGATTAATAATAGATTTTTGAATTTAATCTACAATGAAATTACATTGTGTGCATAATGTTTGATGTGTAAAATATGAAAAAAAATATTAAAAAAATAAAAACTGACTTAAAGTTAGAGAAACCAATGCTTAATACATTAGTAAATTAGGTATGCATCATTAGATCAATTAAAAAGAAAACTTAGAGTAAAAGAATCTTTTGTTTTTCAAGGTTACGTCTTCTATTTGTATTGTACATCACATGCTTACGGATACAAATATAAATTATTTTGTTTTTTCTTTTACAGAACAAAAAAGAAATATATCTTTGTATGCCATTTCTTTCTTCAGGTAACTGATATTTCTTAACAATTTTCCCATGATTTCCTGAGTAAAAAATCTGCTAATATGATTTTCTTCCATTCAAATAAAAGCACTTTCTGATGATATCTTCATGAGAATTCAAACTGGTGAAATATTTCCATTCAACACCCATTCCATGATGTTAACATTAGAATTCCTGTTTATGATTTTGAATTCCACAAGAATTAAAAGACTTTAAGATATAAAATCTTAATTTTACTTTTCTACTGATATCATTTGGACTGAGAATTGACAAGGGAGATAACTGGAGATCATTGTTCATCAGACGACACATGGACAATCTCTTTAGGCTCCGCCCTATCCATGGCATCTGATAAAGCTTCATGTTGGCGTAGTTGTCTAACTGTTTTGTGTAAAACGTCTTTCATTCTTTCATTTTCATTATGTGCTGCCTGCCACATCACTTCAAGTTCATCTTCTGCATCTCTGCAAAAAAAAAGAAATACACAAAAAATTAGGCCATCTTTATTCATAGTTAAAGAAAGAAAAGTATATAAATGTATCTTCCTCTTATTAAAAAGAGAAAAAAAACATGTCATCAAGACACTTGATAAGAAATAATTCAAATGCATTAATGATGGCGGTAAAGTATTATTTTCATGCAACGTGTTTTGTCATTTTTATTTCAAGTGCAGCCGTGAAAAGGGTTTCTAATTTATTGCGTTTTGTGAAATCGATCAAAAGATTCAATGTGCGAGCAATTTTTAATTGTTCAATCGTCGTGAAATGGCAATTTTATTTTGTGTTCCTCTGTGCAGATACCCCCTTTACGCCCCTCATTAATTTATTTTGAATGTGAGATACTTATCTAAATATTTGTTACTTCTCTGAATTTTTTTTTAAAGACAACTCATTCAAAATGTTTACCAAGAAGCCTCTTTTAATAATTTCCATTTATTAAAATTGCTGATTGAAAACAACATCATCTTGGTTATTGTTTTATATTTTAGCAGTTAACATCCCTGAGATGCTTTTAACTTTTCACAGTTAATCAATGCAAACATTCTTGATGGTAAATGTACAAAAATGTAGGATAGTTTCAACAAATTTAAAAACTAAAATGTATATATGCACTATAAAGAGATTTGATTATTGATCATACTACACAAAGAAAGGTTTATTAATTGCCATTATCGGTAATCCAACTATCTGTATCACTCTACTCAGCTTGCAAATTACGGTTTTGTGACATCAAATACAGCTGTACTTATACAGAAAAAAATATGTATAAAAACTAATAAGTTTGGAAGACAATAACAAAGTATTATAATTTTTTTTTACCAATTTACATAACTCACAGAAAAACTTACCTTTTCTCGTCTGAAAATCCATGCATAAGATCTTCCTTGTCCTTTATTAAATGTCGTAAATGTTTAATCTCCCCTCATATTCTTTCTTCTGACTTAAGAATGTTTGGTCTTGTTCTGCTAGCCTTGAAATGAATTTAAAAAAAACCCTTATTGTTGTCTTATCCGGTCACAGATATTTAATCTTGAAAGACTGAAAAACATATGGAAGAAATTTCCCTTTCCATTATAATCTGAGTTAATATTTTTTGCAATTTCAAAAGATCAATTTGAGATTTTAACATGCCTCCTGTAGCTTCCATGCTGTAAAGTCAATTCAACCATCTTGCGTGGGACTATATAGAAATGCAACAGAAAGAGTATATATGTAACATAATATACACACTTACAATGAATGGTAAGATATAAAAATATAAATGGGGTTGGTGTCGACTTGACACAGATGATGCCCCACTTGCATTTCATATAAAGTTATAAAGGGACATAACTGTAGAACAGTAAATATGACCTAAATTTGTATTTGATCTGAGTTTTGTGGTAATAACAATTGAGTATAAGTTTCATTACAATTGGTTAAGGTAAATGCAAGTTAATGAACAAAAACAAAAAAATTGGCGAAATTTAGCAATTTTTCCATTTGTTAACATGGTAAAGGGGCATAACTCTAGAACAATAAAATTCACAACCTCAAAATTTAAATTTGATCTGTATTTTGTGGTAATAAGCATTGTGTATAAGATTCATAGACTTTGGTTGAGGTTATCTAAAGTTAGATAACAGAAATCAACTTTGGGAAATTTAGACGGACAGACAGACAAGGGTTAAAGTTGATGCAACCTCCGCTATTATTATAAAACAATTCTATCAAATGCAACACTAAAAATACAGATTCTCACCTGCCAGACACAGTATTAATCTTGGCAGCTGCTCTCATTTTGTAAAGCTGTAAAGAAAATCAAAAATGTGTAATTTTAAATACAATTATATAGCTTTTAGAACTATGCTCGGCCATTTTATTTTCCCTTTTTAGTGTTGGTCCTCTATATGTGAAGCCCATTTTGAAAATATGACAACGATGATGGATGGCTGTTTAATATCCACCACCAATTGTAAAACAAAAGAATAGATTTCAAAGTTTTTATCTTGTTTTGGGTTATGATAAACTCTCTAAACTTACAAATAACCACATAGATAATGTTTACTTTTCAAGAAAGATCACTTTTAGAGAACAATAAAAATAAATTTTTACCATGATGTTCCCTTATGGTATAGATATCTTTAGATCCATTAGACAGATATAAATGTGGACAGTACTGACTTTGTCATATACCAACCTTGAGTTTCTCTTCCAGTTTTGCTTTCATCATATTATCCTGGAGTAACTTGTTAACAGCTTTCTTTGTTTCTATCTCATTCTCTTTCGCCTATTTAAATATATAATATCTATTTGAGACCTGAAATCATGTATCTTGTTCTTTTTTATTGTGTTGGTATAAATAATTATGAAGTTCTGCTACCAATTTTTCGTGAAAACAGGAAATAACAAGATGATTGTAAGATTCATATATTTTTATTTTTAAGAAGTATCTACTGAATGATTTAAACAGGTTTTTTGTACATATTTATGCTTTCAAGAAGTTTCTACTATTCTAAGCTGATATCGATTTTATATTATTTACCAACCTACATTATTAATTCAAAATGATTTGGTATAAATTGCTAAATTTAAATAATAATTGAATTATGTGTTTGTCTCATTCTTCCGCTACAATGTCTTTTCAAACTGATAACATGACAGTGATGTGTATTACAATGATGTGAAAAGATGAAATACATCAAAGTGAATTATAGATTTACCTTTTGCAACAATGAATGTTAAAGTAAAATTCAAATTTGGAAAATGTCTTCACAATATTTCTTAGCAATGAGAACCTTGTCAAAGTAATAGCTTGTGTCTCTTAGAAACAAGAATTCATGTTTGTCATCATTTTAGAGATTTATGGGATATTTTTTCTTAAGTACCTAATGCTACCACATATCAATATCTTCAATATCATAAGCTCTCCAATTTTTATTTTTTTGAGATTTTCAAACTATAGGTCTTAGGCTTCTTTAAATTCATTTCTGAAATCATGTCATACACTATTCTTAGTATATAAGTTTATAAGACTTGTAACTATTCATTTAGGCTCTCCTGGGTAATTCATGTACTTGATATCATTTAGTTTAATATGTATACCGTAATATATGATATGTACCTCCCTCTTGCTTTCGTATAATTTTTGTATGTCTGTACATATACACTATGAAATTATTGTGTGTATCTCTATACCATTGTAATTTGGTTTGTTGAGAAATAAAGATATAATAATAGTGAAAGAAGTTCTATGATCTTGATTAATGGTCATCCCTATATTATCAATTGTTTTATCAGACAGAACTTTCTCATTCATGATAATCTCTATATTTAAACAACATAAATTGTATGTTTTAAGTAAGATATTTTAACGATCATGCTATCATAACAGTTTTATATTATACATACAATACAGTTTTAGAATGTGAGTTATGATACAAAAGTATATAATTAAAGTGATTTGAATGTTTGTGTGTGATTTGAAGATGATATCCATTTACCAGTCTCTTCCATCTTTTGAAGTATCTCTTGTACTGTTGAAGATAATTACTAAACCTCATCTTTACGTGTTAACATGACAAAATGCAATATGTTTGACAAATACAGTGTTGGACCCTCAGAAAAATTAACTACAACCCCCTCCCCTACACACATTACAGGTTTTTAACTGTAACAAAAAGTCAACTATTGTTAAATTATAAGTAATTACATCTAATTCATACTTTATGGACAATAAAATAGATTTTAAAAAAAATTCAACGTCACAAAATTTCTTGTATCAAAACAGGGGAAAACATTTGAAACACCATTTATCTTTCAATCTAAAATCAGAAGTTATGAAGAGGTTTTATTACTAGCTCCTTTACACCTTCAATGGTAGTTGTCAGATTTTTTTATTTTCTAAAAATCTTACCACTTTGGCATAATTATCTCTTTCCTGTGCAACCTTCTCTGCCTGAAAATATTATTCAAATTATTTAATAAGTTAAGAACCTAGAAGGAAATCATGTCCAATAGTTTAAAATGTGAAAGCTGTAAATTATTTTAAAGAAGTCGCATTAAACAAGAGTTATTTTGTTTGAATCATAGAGCAGTTTTTTTTTATTTAGAAAATGACAATATTTTGTTCAAACACAATTTTTCTTTAAATGAAAGAGTTGCAAATATGTTAATAAGTTGTATGTAAATGTGGCTAACTTATCTTAATCTGACTGTAAGACATTTTTAAATGTTTTGACTATTACAAAATTGTGACAGGATAAGTTCAGCAAGTATTTTGTACTACGATTTGGTTCCTTACATGAATTATATTGCCTATGTAATTTTGACCTGACACAAATTTTATTTTATTTCAAACTCTAATTCTATTGGTTGAAGGTGTAATCTTTTTTTTTATCGTGTGTTGTGTTATTTAATCATTGACATATGCCAAAATTCATGTATATTCATTAGTTATCCTGGAATAACCATGGTTTTTTTCAAGTTTTTGTTTTACTATGACTTTAGTACCTACCACTCTTATAATATTGCCTAAGTAATCTTGAACTGACTGTTCTTTTGTTTCTGACTGTTCTATAGCTCTTTGCAGATACAACATCTTGTTTTGAGTTTTCCTGAAATGCATTGAAACCATATTCAATCTCTCATGTGTACTGAAACAGTTGAAAACCTAAATACACTGAAATCATAGCGTGTAACTACATGTATTTACAAAGCCATTCAGTCAAAAAAAGCGCATAAATGTGACAAAGTCCATGCTTTGCTATGGGAAACCCATTTGTATATAGCACAGAATAGACTGTGAACAATACTATTAGGTTCTTGTGATTCTCTGAACATTACAATGAAATTTCATCAGTTTTTACGAAGGTGTTGCTGATACAAAAAGTTTTCAAGTTGGAATCTCTCACTCGTCATGAGCAGCACAATGGAGCAGAAATTGCTTATCAATCTGGCCAGCTGAGTTTTGCACAAGATTACTGTGGAGTTTGTATTGTTGGATATCTACCTTTTATTTTTATTTTTTTTTAATTTTGTACACTAGTGCTGGTTTTTTTTAAACTGACATGTTCTGTACTAAACTAATCCTTGCCAAAATGGTATATTCTTTTTTTAGCAACAAAGAATACACAGATAACCAAAGTTTGCAGATTTTGTGATAGGATCGCCTTCTTACCAAACACAGCCATGCCTATATTATACCCAGGTTTTCCCCTGGGTCAATTATTTTTTTTTTCACAACCTCTTTCTACAAAACTTTATATTTTTTGCCACTTCATTATTTTTTTCGCCAAGTAACATATATATGTATTTTTTGTTTAAAATTTTCCTTTTTTTCCCACCAACCTCCTTAATAAGATGATTTTGCTCAATTGTTGTCTATGATTATTCTCTTAAACTTATCTTAGAGTCTACATTGTAATGAATAAACACTAAACATTTATTTTTATTTAACTTAAAAGGGGGAAAATTTATTATATTTTGAACAACTTTAAAAGAAGGGGGCCACTTACTTTAAAAAATAAAGAAGATATAAGTCCCGGAATATAACAAATTTTTCACATGTTTTAACCATATAATACCAGAAAGATGAACTTTGTGAAAGTTTCTTCAAAATAAAAATATGTGCTCTTTTGTTCTAAGAAGTATTTTTTACAACAAAACAAAAGTTTTGATCACTAGAAATTGATCCCTCATTTAAGGTGTAGTCATTACATTGAAGGGTTACTCTCCTTTGAGGGGTTGTTCCCAGATCTTCCCAACCTGTTGAATACATTTCTTCATAACGACAGTTTTATTTTCTAGACCATTGTAAATGAAAAAGTTGAGAAGTAAAACTACACTTGAAACACGTGTGTCACTGAAACGACATTAAAGTACCCATTCAAATCAATTATCTATATCAAAGTCAAAGGATATAGTTTTAAATCAGAGATTTTTCTTACTTTTGAACATTTTTCGTCATAATAACAGTTTTCTTTTCTGGACTATCATTAAAAGAAGGAGAGGAGACGTCAAAAGTTTGCTTCAAACACGTGCGTCGCAAAGTGGTAAATAAATCCTTTATGTGACATGTGACGGACGCCATTTAACAATATCATTTTGTCAAACAATACATGTACAATCAACACCTTTATTAATAAGTCCTTTGTTGTCGATAGCTTGAAAATGCAATCAGCTGATTATCGATTTTTCTGTCAAAGTCTTAACAAGATCAAGGTGAATTCCGAGTATTTTCCGATCAGGTAAAGTCTGAGAAAACCGAAAAAATAAATAAACAAGATGGTTGAAAATAACTCGTTATATATATTTCTTTCGCCAAATTCTTTTGCCAATGACGAATTTTAATAGCCAAAATTATTATTTTTTCTCAGCGGAAACCCTGTTATACCTATACATTAGTGACTGACCTCATACTTCTATGCATAGCTTTTTTCTCAGCTTGATGTCTTTTGATTTCTGCTGTTAACTCTATCATCGTCTGAGTCTGTGATTTCCTCTCATTTTCCATTGCCTGTGAAATAAAGAAAAATTATATTTATTGTATGTTTTTTTTCTTTCAAGAAAGTATCAAAGGAGTTAAAAGGACAAGTAGCTGTTTATACATGAAATATAAAAAACCTTCAATTTCCTTTAAAACATATCTCAAAAAGCCTTGACATAAATTTACAATTTAGTTTGAAAGATTAAATCACTGTATGTCATTGCCATATGTTGTAAAATGGGATTTAGCATAGACTCATCAAAACCTCATATTGAGTGCTATGTTAGAGTATTCTGTTATGGTAATTACACATTATAATCATAAAACTTTTTACTTGTAATTTGATTCTCAGTTCTTCCGTGTCTTTCCTATGGTGGTCTTCAATATCTAACATTTCTCTACAAAAAAATAAGAAATTTAATATTTGATTAAACAATGTCCTGCTATCAACCTTAAATGTACTAAAAACAAATTACTTTTGTAAAAATATCAACAATGACATAACCTTTACTTCACATTTTTTTTTCGTATCAAAGGTATTCAAGCCAATCAGGGTAACCACCAAGAAGATCATAACAAGGTGTCTCACAACACATGAAAATGATTACTTCTTATTTAATGTGGGTTTGGTTCACTTAAGGTGGTACTTAACACTTTCACTAAAATTAATTTGGCTTGTTTAATTTTCAAAAAATTTTAACAAAAATATAAAAATTAAAAAAATTTTGAACCATCCGTTTTGCCAGAAAAATTACACTAGTTATATAGCAATTTGACAAACACCAATTTTGATCATTGAGAAGCTTAATATTCCTTTTACAACACAACATAATTAAAACGCTTAGCTGACTTTACAGAGTTATCTCCCTGTAGTGTTAGTAGCCTGGGGTCCTGGCTAATCTTGTCAGTATAGCCAGGCGTGTATCAATATACTGCCTGTTAATGATTGGTTAATACTAATTTTATCGCGCAATGTTTGTTTAACATCTGTATCCAATCAATTTTTGTTTAACATCAATTAGTAAAAATTAGACTGTAATCATTTTTCTTTATGAATTGATGTATAGTGTTATCATATCTAATTATTAGTATGATGATAAGTAGTAAGCAGAAAAGGGTTCATTCTTATCAGCAATCACCTGCTGAAAAAGTTAAAAGTTTAAGATTTCACATAACCAAGGTGTGAATTGGATTTCAATTTTGCTGGTTTACATCAAACATCAAATTTATGCAAATATTTATTCAGCCTCACTTTAGATTCAGAGTCAACTGGCACTGAATCGATCACATGGTATTTGTTCCCCACCTGGCCCTTGCGATGCGCAGCTAGTTTGGGCCGGGATGCCAGGCTATAGTGTTAGGTACCACCTTAATAACTCAAAAATTAATATGGTTCGGTTCATTAACTGTGATACCTTTGAAGTGTTGATCATTGATATAAATTCACATGCTTAAGAAAATTAATATTCAATTCACATTTTTATCATACTTAATATTGTGTTCTCAGAAAACTATTTCTAACCCTGTTATTAAATTAATAGTTGACCTTCTCTGTTATTATGATGAGTACAGACAACATGGACAAATCTCTGACAAGCCTTGGGATATATAGTTTATAAAAGTCTTACTAAAAATTCTATTTAAACAAATTTCAGTTTCTGCAATTTCATAGATTCAGCTTGAACTCTGGTCAATAATAATTAAGGTCACTTTACTCAGCTGTTTAACCTAGGAATTAAGGAACACTCAACCCTGTTGGCCCCTAAGTGAACACATGTAAACAAAGTTTAACCAATACTTACTTTTTGAGATCAGCAATCTTGTTGATATACTGGTCTACAGTAGTTTTATCTTCCCCTTCTCTGATCAGCTCATCATGTTTCTGTTTTGTATCCTTCCATTTTCGTTGTAATTCTTCAAGTTCTTTATCTGTGTCGGATTTTTCTGCCCTGATCATGACAAGCTCTTTTGTAACTTTGGTCACTTTAAAAAACAAAAAATATATGAATAATACAGTTTAAGTAAGAGATATTTCATTTAAATAGATGTGTGAGAGTAGCAAGGGAAGTAATAATGGACAGGGGTTGTGTGTCATTTTTGGTTGAATATTATTTGATGTATGTAAAATAACTAAAAGAAACTATTTAGTGTTTTTAATCAGTAGAGTTATTGTTCTTGCAGTCCTAAATTCAAATTCAAAATTATAACAGGAAAATCAATGTTTGTTTGTCGAATTGTTATTTCTATGAATTTCACTAGACTGTTCTTTCATGTTAATCCCCACATAAATATGTAAATTAACTGTTGTATCTTCTGAAGGGTTCCATCTTAAATTATACCCATACCTCTAAAAATATGGACTTAAAAACTCAATTTTAAAAGGTTCAGGATATGCAAAAAAAATATGAAGCATATTTTAAAGTTTCATAACATCATCTGTATGCATTTCATTTTATGAAACTGGAATAATTAATCTGATGTTTTTGGTCCATTATTTAACAATCTTTGTAATAAAATCACACAAAATTTCATTATAAATTATGAGTGTTACCTTCACGTATATGAGCTTGCTGTAAATCATGTGCCTTTTGATCTTTTATGTTGATTTGTTCCAATAAATTCTGATTTTCTTCCAGTATCAATTTAGCATTTTCCTTCAATTGTTCCCTGTAATAAATGAAATAAACTTAAGTATTGCCTTTTCACAACGAAGTACTACAATTTACCAAAAAACATTAATTAAAACCTTTCCTCCATTATAATTTTTGGTGTGGACACACAACAATGTCTTAAAATAATAAGCTACTATATCTACTTAGATTTAATGTTTATTTTTTTGTTTTATTTTTCAGAACTGTCAAAAAGGGTTCAAATCAGACTTCTGACAAATACTAGCTGATAAAGTTAAATCCATTATCAACTAAGAAAATTTCATTTTTAATATGAATAAAAATTTGAATTTAGTAAATAAGTCATCTATCCATAGACATAAAGAGGAAATATTCCATTATTTGTTTATCTCTTTGCAACCAAACTTTTAAATGAATGAGGTTCTATCTACAAATAAAGAGCTATCATTGAAGACCATCAGAGGACCATAAAATGTCTGTGTTTTTAAATCTTTAGGTTGCTGTCTCATTAATGTATACTGAACATCTTAATTTTGTTCACAATACTAACCATTCATGTATATCTACAGGTCCTTTTGTTGCTGTTTCTTCTAGGTCATGTTGTAACTGCTCATTTTCATCCACTATTGATTCAGCATTTTTTCTTAATCTGTCAAAATCTTCCTGTAAATATATAATACATTTGGTTGTAGTACAAAATTGACTGTTTTAAATGATGATATCCAGTTTTCAAAATTCTTTCCAATCTACAATAATTGTCCATTTAATTTTCTTTTCAAAGTCTTTTAAAAAAATATATTTTAGCTCATGTTAATAACTTATTATGGAATTTGTTTTTTTCTAAAAACAGACAACATAGATTCTGCTACTGAATTCCTTTAAATTTACACCCTACAGACATTTCACACATATAAAAATTTATACTAACCTGATATTTGAGTATTATTTTATTTTTTTCTTCCAGTCTGTCATCATATGCCATAAATAAGGGAGATAAATATTTTGTATCAATCTGAAAAAGAAAAAAACAAGAATGTGTCCCCAGTACATGAATGTCCCACTCGCACCATCATTTTCCATGTTCAGTGGACCATGACATTGGGGTAAAAAAAACTCTAATTTGGCATTAAAATTAGAAAGATCATATCATAGGGAACATGTGTACCAAGTTTGAAGTCGATTCGACTTCTACTTCATCAAAAACTACCTTGACCAAAAACTTTAACCTAAAGGGGGACAGACGGACGGACGGACGAACAGATGAACGAACTCACAGACCAGAAAACATAATGCCCCCCCTACTATCGTAGGTGGGTCATAAAAAGATATCATGAAGTCATTTTTTTTAATATGTCAATTAATTGCAATATAAATATTGCCTAAATGTGTATTTAGCTCTTACTCCATACAAAGCAATAACATGAATGTGTTCATAGTACACGGATGCCCCACTCACACTATCATTTTGTATGTTCAGTAGACCAAGTAATCCGGGTCAAAATCCAATTTGGCATTTAATTTAGAAAGATCATAACATAGGGAACTTGTATACTAAGTTTTAAGTTGATTGGACTTCAACTTCATCAAAAACTACCTTGACAAAAAAGTTTAACCTGAAGCGGGACAGACAGATGGAACGAACGAACGAACAGAGCACAGACCAGAAAACATAATGCCCCTCTTCTATGGTAGGTGGGGCATAAAAAATATATCTTTTGACCAAAATCATTTGAACTTTGGTGGATAGTTGTCACATTGGCAACCAGACTTTGGCTATGATGATACACTTATCAAACTGAAAACTTTCGAAATATAAGTCAAATAGTCTTATTCAAAGCAGTTAATTTCACACTGTTATATGGTTTCATACTAATGCCATTTAGATTTATGCTACTTGGTTCAACATTTGTTAAGAAACCTACAAACTTTAATGTGACATTGTGTGGACGTCATTCTTTCACAATAAAATCTTCAGTATTTCGTTCTATGAATTGAACTCATGATCTATAGATCTATAGCAAGGCACATTACTACAATATTATAAAAACAGTTTGAATCACTTAGAGTATATCAGAAAAAATGCTTGTATCATTTATTGTAAAAGTATAGAATTTACAATGAATGTAAATTTTTCAGGTAAAGAGTTACCATTACGTTATTACAATAGTAAATGTTTAAGCTTTGGCCACTTACCAGCCAAGATGGTATTGGTCCATCCCTAGGTAATCCCAGCAGACCAGCAGTTGTCTGAAATTGATAAAACCTTCTATGAAATTAACATTATTCTGATACATGGATTAGGTTTTTTTTTGTCAGTTAATTTGAGAAATTCTGATTTAGTATTATTATTATGTAATGGAATTAGAATAGCTAGATCTTTTGAAATTAGAGGTCTCAGGGCTCACACTACTTCAGAATCATAGGGAGAAGTGACTTCTCTTTTTAAAACTGATAGGGAGAAGTGGTGAGATTTGAAAGAGAAGTGCTCCTTCGTGCGCTGCGCTACAATGTTTGCATTTTACTATAGTATAAAGGGTCATATGTAAATAATGTCCTTCGCGCGCTCCGCTACAATGTTTGCATTTTACTATAGTATAAAGGGTCATATGTAAATAATGTTCTTTTTATATTGTTCAATTCATATCTGAGTATACAATTAATGGAATAGTTCAAATTCAAAGTTGTTTAAGTTGAGGTTCTTGTGAAAAACTACCAACTAAATATCTAGCACTAAAAGTTTGTTTTTTTTATCTTAAAAAGGTATAGAAATTATAATACATCAATTACAATTTAATTAAAAACTATCTTGTGTATGAAATTCAGTGTTTCTCATCAAAAGATATACAAATTTAAGATGGGCCATAATATATTGATATTAGTATAAGCAACTTGAATCAATATTTTGAAACAATCCAAATAAATTATATGAATTATATACATCAATCAACTGTTAATGCGTATGGAATGCATAATTTTTCCTTTTGGTATCAATATTCTTCGGTCAGCTGTTCCAACCATGTGTCTGTAGTTATTATTGTAAAAATACGGATTTCGGTCATAGCTGGTCCTGTTCTGATCCGAAGTTAGAAACGGTCAATGTCAGATGAATGCAAGAAAATTTACAAAAATAAACGATGTTTGACAAGTTATTTGGAAAGAAACATTACGTTTTTAATGCAATAAATGAATTAAACATCTACTGGAGGCAACTTTTATCACGTTTGAATGAAGTAACAAACTCATTTTGCTGCCGAAAGTTAGGTTGATGAATGTTTTCGAGTAACAAGCACCGGACATGCCGGAAGTGATAAAAAGTTGTCTTTTTATTAAATAACCTGCTACACACTGTAAAGACAATGCTTCAACCTCTTTTTTAAGAAAATGAATCGTTTATATCTGAATTTCTTTAATTATCAATAAAAAATTTGATGTTTTATCAACTTGCTAAAAGTTGAAAATGTCGGATGACGTAAGCGACTGAAAGCGAGTATCGTAAACAACAGGGCAACTTGTTTTTCGCTTTTGGGGGTCGGGGAAAGCGAAGTGAAGGTCGGGAAAGCGACTTCTTCGCCCATGTCGCCTGGTAGCGTGAGCCCTGAGGTCTATAGTAGGGGGCTCAATACACCAAAGTAGGGGTGGGGTGAGAGAAGGGGGTTAACAATACCAAGGCTAAGTTTTAAAACGTCTTTTCCAGCATGTAAAATACATACGCACTACTTATTGGAGTATTTATCAATATGTAAGGGAGCTAGAATAGCTAATTAAGGCAAACTAGGGACCTTAGCATAACTTCTTTTCTTAAACTTTTTTATTCTCTCTTCAAAGGTTACTTTACAAATAAAGATTAAAGATAGATGACTAGATAATTTCACTACAATATCTAGTTTTAATTATTTGTAAAAAAATTCAAAGCACCTGCACACACTTTAATATGTGTAATATCTATTACCTTTTCTTCAGCAGAAAGTGGTCTAAATTTAGCCTGATAAGCACTGAGTTCTACTGTCAGTCTGTGTATGCTGTTCTTCAATGTCTCATTTTCTGCCTTCATTTCTTGTAACTGTTTCTTTAACATCAAATTCATTGCTGTGTCATGATCTGTAAAATTTAAAATTAAAAGCTTTTTACATCCAAAGTTCATTGTTTTTAAAATAATATAATATAAATAATAAATACTTGCATTTTAATTTTTGATTGCAGTTATTGTATACTGTTTTCCCAGAAATCATATTATATTGTACAATGATTAACAATCAAAATAACAAAATAAAATGTTGACACAGAGATTTGTCTTTCCTGTATGCTCCAGAGCTGATGTGACACAATTCACTAATGCAAGTTCTGACTCCAGTTGTTTATTTATAAATCTGAGAAGATAACCCCCTTCCCCAATTTATGATTTATAAGATGACCTCTGGGTATGTATACACCTACCTCCATGTTCCAGAGCCGATGTCACATGTTTCAGTGATATAACTTCTGACTCCAGTTGTTCAGCTTTTGATCTGAGGATGTAGTTTTCTCCCTCCAGACTTTGTTGTAAAGAATCATGACTCCTAGCTGTTGTAGCACCACTCCTAGCTGTGTTAGCACCACTACGAGCTGTATTAGCACCAGATCTGTGACTTCTGTCAGGAGATTCTAAAATAAAAATGTTCAATTATTGCCAAATAAAAAGTAATAACATTATCATAATTCAAAATCATTTTGTTTTTTGAAGGCATCTTATGGCTCTTTCTGTAAATTTGAAAAAAATTGATAACATAACCAAATGCAATATAATTGGAGAAGGAAACTTGAGTACCCTTGATTGACCTTTGGCAGTGACTGAAATTTTCATTTACTTACTAACAGATACCATGGTACTATCACCTTTATTGCAATGACAGGGCCAAACAAGTCAGCACTGTCAGGTTAAACGAGAGTACATTTAATCAATAAAGTTGCTAGGGAAACAAAACACAAATTTCACAAGGTTGCAAACAAATTAATTAAATATTGCATATAATTCCACAACGTTGTTTGCTGAAAGTATATAATATGTCAAAGTTATCATAGAGATTAAGTAGGAGTATATGTCAGTGTTTTTCATTAGAATATTAATATTATAGCTAGACATATTATGAACAAACCAGTATATTAATTTTGTTTTTCTACTGTTAATTGGCATTTACAATTTTACTAAAAGCACTTTTTTTCAAATAAAATATAGTGCAATTTCATATCAAATAGTATGCTCTAGAAATATAATATTTATACTTCTTTGGAAAAATTAATACATTGCAGGGCTCACACTACTTCAGAATTATAGGGAGAAGTGACTTCTCTTTTTGAAACTGATAGGGAGAAGTGGTGAGATTTGAAAGAGAAGTGCTCATTCGCGCGGTGCGCTACAAGGTTTGGATTTTACAATAGTATAAAGGGCCATATGTATATAATGTTCTTTTTATATTGTTCAATTCATATCTGAGTAAAAAAAATACAATTAAAGTAACATTTGAAATTAAAAGTTGTTTAAGTTTTACTAAGGTTCTTGTGAGAAACTTATTCCAACTAAATATCTAGCACTAAAAAAAAAATTATTTTAAAAAATGTAAAGCAATTATAATATATCCTTATTACAATTTAATTAAAAATTATCTTGTGTGAAATTCAGTGTTTCTCATAAAAAAATATAAAAGTTATTAAGCTGGGCCATAATATATTGAAATTAGTATAATAGTCTCAGAGTTAAGCAACTTTAATCAATAGTTTGAAACAATCCATAAAAAATATAGGGAATTATATACACCAATCAATTAGATGTAACCAAAAGTCTCTTAATGTGTGTGGAATGCGTAATTTTTCCCTTTGGGATCAATATTCTTCTGTCAGCTGTTCCGTCCGTGCGTCCGTAGTAATTATTGTAAAAGTACGGATTTCGGTCATAGCTGGTCCGGTTCAGATCCGTAGTTTAGAAATCGGTCAATGGCGGACGAATGCAAGAAAATTTACAAAAATAAACAATGTTTGACAAGTTATTTGAAAAGGAACATGACGTTTTTAATGCAATACATGGATTAAACATTTACTGGAGGCAACTTTTATCACATTTAAATGAAGTAACAAACTTATTTTGCCGCCGAAATTTAGGTTGATGTACGTTTTCGAGTAACAAGCACCGGAATTTGCGAAAATGCATGAAGTGATAAAAAGTTGTATTTTTATCAAATAACCTGCTACACACTGCGAAGACAATGCTTCAACCTCTTTTCTAAAGAAAATGAATCGTTTATGTCTGAATTTCTTTAATTATCAATAAAAAATTGATGTTTCATCAACTTGGTAAAAATTGAAAATGTCCGATGATGGAAGCGACTGAAAGCGAGTATCGTCAAGAACAGGGCGACTTGATTTCGCTTTTGGGGGTCGGGGAAAGCGAAGTGACGGTCGGGAAGGCGACTTCTTCGCCCAAGTCGCCTTGTAGCGTGAGACCTGCATTGTACATGTACAAACAAAATTTTGGTTTCTGTTTTCGGTATGATCACGTCACTATAATGTTTGTTGGTTGCCTTCAGTTATCATGATTTTGTGATTTTTCAATTGTTTTCACTGTGCTTTTGTGATCAGACCAAGTTATATTTTAAAACATTCAAATATTGTGCTTTTGTGGTCAGACAGTTTCATTTTTAGTGTGAACAAGTCACATCTACATCTAAATATTGTGCTTTTGTGATCAAACAATTTTAATTTGTGAGTGAAAATGTAATATCTATATTCAAATATTGTGCTTTTGTGATCAAACAATTTCCATTTTTGTGATCATATCACATTTATATTAAAATGGTGCTATTGTGATCAGACAATTCCATTTAAGTGATCATGTCGCATTAATAACAAATAGTGTTTTTGTGATATGACCTGATTCCATCACACATGATATCTACCTGCTCTGAGAGATGACTGTTTGACCTCCACTGCGATTTCTATTGGCTTTTCCTGATGGACAGGAGACTCATCTAAAGAAGTTCACACAATATACATGCCAAATGAAACAGAAGGGTATACAAAGTGTACATAAGGAAAATGTAATGTAGTTAATGCAATCCTTTTCATTCCAAAAAATGCTCCTAAAGACGATTTAATTCAGCATATCAATTTTTTACTGTAAATGTCCACTTCAAAATGTACAGGAATTACATTGATAAATCTCTCATTAAAGTGTCCTCTAAAAGATTTGAAATCAAAAATCAATTTATGAATTTAAATTCCTTGGAAATTTTGATTTTGATTTTTCAATAGATAAGACATCATTTACAATCAATAATGCATAAGAATACATATATTTTTTCTTAATGATATTTTTGACTATCGTAATTCTAAATTAATTAATAACATTTCCTTGTATACACTAAATAAATATAATAACATCTAAACTAAACTGATAGTGTAAATTAAATAGTGGTGTTTAAAAAAAAGATTCAAATTATACTTTAGTAAGAATAACAGGATATCAGAGAACCAAATACCGAAATTATATATCTAAAGATCTATTTTATTATGGAGAAATATGGGTTAAATTAATCTGTGTAAAAAAGAAATTAAATGATACACAGCAAAGTAATTGTTCCCTTTAATATCTTATGCAAAATAAATGGCATCAGATGAAAATTTGTATTCTTTTGTATAAGAAGTCATCTTTGCTAGCCAAGGGTTATGATCCACTTCCCTTCTCTTCAACCTTTGGCGGATTGAGATAGAATTTCAGAGACACAAGGTAATGATTTTCATTGGTTGCAGTCGGAACTCGCTGCATCCTATCAAAAAGGGCCTATAACATGATCATGTGTAAATCTAGAAAGTGTATGTAAACAATTGCCATGTGCTTATTATGCAACAAGTCTTTACATCCCTAAACATACGACTATATTTAGTGACATTTGAATGAACGTATATTTTCATTTCCTGCTTTACCAAGAGTGTAGAATCTGACGCTTTCTTGTTTTTACCTCCAAATTGAAGAGTTCAAAGTGCTATCATTAGTGAAGAATAATGTATTCTGAATGGGCGTGACTTTAATCTACCGATAGATGGTGCAACATTGTTATCACAAATGTTGGCTCAATCTGCCAAGAATGGAGAGAAGGGAAGTGAACTGTAACCCTTGGCTAGCGAAGATGATAAGAAGTAGGATGGATTGTTCTTATGAATTTAACTAAACTTGTACAACTGAAAATGTAATGTCACTGAACAGCATATTAAGGTGTATGGGAATTGGGGATCTGAAAGTAACCTTTTTTTTCCTACCCATGTTCATGCAAATTATTCAACACATTTAATGTTAGCTTTTGAATTGAAATTATAATACAAAGAGATTTAAATTCCCACAAATAAATATGATTAACATTTATAAAACTATATAAAAATGGACTAACAAAACTTATTCATGCATATGCTTATGGGTACATGTCACATGTATATATTTCTAATTGATAAAAAAATCTGAATTAGTTACCTCTTCTTGATTTTTGACTAGGAGTTTTGTGGGGTGTTGTAGTCTGTTTTTCCACAGTTACTTTGGGTATCTGCAAAAAATAAACCACAAGAGTAATTTTCAATTGATGCAATGAAGGTTTTCTATTCACTTTGTAAACAAAAAGCATATTGTTCTACTTCTTTTTAAAAATATTTATAGAACTACAAATGTATGATCATTTTATTTTAGAATTAAAACCTGTATATACAGCATTTTGTATAGTACATGTAATATCATCTGTTTAAATAAAATTCTAGACCCTCATGGAAGTGGAGAGAGGTAATCCAGTTCAAATACCAATTAAAATGTAATTGGTAAATGTCAATTCTGATAAAAATCAATAATATCAATTGCAAAATTTGATTTTTTATATCCACAAATTCAAGCTGTATAAATAAACAAATAATTTCAACTAATATACTCTTTTCTAATCCATCTAACAAGATCTAACCTAAATGGAACTAAAATGTTGCAATACATTATAAACATGTATAAAAAAAAAACACCCTTAGTCATGTGTTAATCTTACAAAAAAATGCACCAAGCAAATTCCTTTAAGAAAAATTACATATGATATCAAGGAAAGCTGATGTAGGGTATAGCATAATACTAACTATACATCAGAGAGACGACATGCCAATAATTCAATAAAACCTGAAAAACTGTTGTTTGTAAACCAAATAGATCTAATTACTCAATTTAAGACTGTTTTATTTTCATTCTTTATAGGAATTAATAATTCATTAAATCATTATGTTTTCATTTTGCAATTTGAAAGAGATAAAAAGACAATAATGAAGTAAAAAACATAGATGACATCTTTAAGTTAAGCATTCTTGGTAAAATAGAAAAATTAAATCTTCTTCAAATTTTAAGGTAACTAAGGGACATAATCCTTGAACAGTAAATGTCAAAATTATCAAATTACATATCTTGTGTTTGAATTTCGTCAGTCTTTCAGATTATTGACATCTACATGTTATACTTGTACCTCAATATAGAGTGTAATAATAAATACTATTTAAATTGTGTATATGTTCCAAACCGTATGAGTATTTGGACCGTACATGTACTTTTTCAAAATATGCATACGGTCGGACTAATATTAAGAAGTTTATTAGATACAAATGTATATATCAGATTGACATAACTTGTATCTCAAATTAATATAAAAAGTTCAATAGTAATTGAAATAAAAACTTAATATTTAAACTATTTAAGAAAATCACGCTTATTTAATCTGTTAATCTCCCTTATTTAGTATATCAGTTATTCATTAATTGCAGCCCAGTATGTTCATTGAAATTGAAGTTATCGGAAGTAAACATAATGTGGCAGGACAATTGTTTTAGAATATTTAGGAACTTTAAAAACAAATGCATGAACAAAACATGTAAATGTAAAAAAAAATATGACGTCCTTGTGGAAGCAAGTGTCACCTTGGGTGAGAGAACCAAAAATAGGATCAGATATACAATTTAACTCATATCTAATTTCAATCTATTTATTCACTTTATCCATCTAATTGTAATAATCACAGAATAAAGATTTTGAGAAAATGTTTGTTTAAATTTAACCCATATGATCCCAAACGCGTATGGTCGGACCGTACAAGTATACATATATGGTCTGGACTGTTCGTGTACGGTCCAAATACTCATATGGTCTGGAACATATACACAAATTAATTAAAGATTGTTTAGGAAAAAACTGTGAACAAAATTCAAAGTATGGTTCACATGTGTACATTTTCAATGTTAGAGTATATGGATATGTTATCATTATGCTTGTAATTCTACACAGTTAAAAAGGGTACACAAACAATTCATTACTGATCAAATGTGCCAACAGGTTCAACCTAATCAAAGACCTACCCCAACTGAATTCTCCTATAAAAACAGAGTTTGAAATTTTTCTTTTCACAAAAGCTGTTTGTGTAATAATACATGTAGAATTATATTTGTTTAACTCATTTATGAAGTCATGATGAACTAGTGTTAATAGTCTTTCATCACTACAAATATGCAACCAATAACCAATAACCAGCTATTTATTTCAACACATAGTTAAACCTTAACACAAAACTTAACCCAAACCATTCAAGTTTTAAAAAATTCATAAGGGTTCTGCGGAACCCAGTGTCTCGCCTACTTTTGCTGTATATCACAGACTCAACAAAAATAAGGAAAAAAATCAATAAAAATATTCCTCTTGATACTATCTTTTGATTATAAGAAGCTTCTGTCCAAGTTTGGTAAAAATCAAGGATAGTTTATGAATCTAATAAATGTTTGAAAAACTTTAACTGCAGACTGTATGTAATGTTAACTGAAAGAAAAGATAAGTCCATTTCAAGTAAAATACAGATAAACAGGTAAAAATTTTTACAAATTTTCCTTCTCGATACTAGCTTTTTATCATTAACAAGCTTCTGTCCAAGTTTGGTACAAATCCAAAATAGTTTAAGAAATTTTAAAAACTCTTACCACAGAGTGAATGTGTTGTTTCCTGGCAGAAAATCGAAGTCCATTTTGTAGATATAAACATTGTTCTAAAATTTTATTGATTTCTATTTACTTATACTAAAGTTATTATCAGGAAACATCCGTCTTCAGACGACAACGACGTGATACCAATATATGACCGCAAAAAAAAATTTGCGGTCGTATAAAAATCAAGGTGTTACTCTCATTTTTTCTCTTGCTACTTGGTAAATTTTTATTGTTTTAAGTTTTTTTTAATCAAAAATGCACTTTGCTTAACTATTTTATTCAGTATATGATGCCTAAACAGACAAATTGTAGTTGTTTAAATCTTGATCTCTTTGCGAAAAACTAAATGGAAATAAAGATTAACATATACATCTAGAATGTGAAGAGTATTTTATTTCCTGGTAGAGATTCCAGATGTGCATATAAAAACAATTCCACATGTAGTAAATTAAAGAAAATTATGAGAATATTGTATTCCTGAATGCCCATTTCAATTTTAGAGAATATCATTGTAAACAGTATGAAGTTAGAATTTTTTAATTTTTTTGGGGTCTAAATAACAGTGATTTGATCCCTTTGTCCTAACTTACGATATCTTCAACTTCATTATCAGTATCATCTTGTTCCATGTCATGATAGCGTTTCATCTCGGCTCTAACTCTCTGTCCTGTGTGTTGTAATGATGGTTGCCCATTAACTGTCTGCGACTAAAAAATGTTACAACATAACTTACATTTAAAAATTCTAATCTAAAGTCATGCAGATATTATCTGAAATTGCTACAATGTAAAAAAAAAGAGTATAAAATCATTCATGATAAGCTAAGAACAGGATTACAATATATATACTCCAGCACTCAGTTAAAAAACAGACTGCAATCAATCATACACTAAAGCCAGTATGGATGTAGCAAAGATTAATAAATAAATTATTTTAGCAGAACACAATCAAACTTTTGAAGACATTTCATATATTACCTGTCTTTTACGATCTTTATTGGGTGTGGCATATAATGCACTTAATTCAGCTTCCTTTTCACAGCTTCAGGATCAAGGACTCGGTATTCGTTATCTGCGTCTTAAATGTAATCAAGTAAAAGAAATTTAAAATAGGCAGACACAGATGATTAAGTACATGTGTCACAAAAGTCAGCTGTAATTTGTCGAAGTTGAAGACTGGAACAAAAGTCATCCATTTTCACTACTGTGCAAAATAGCATCTTCAGATCAGCAGGAATCACACACAAAAGTTCTCACTAGTATAAATTTCATGAAATTTTCTGTTAAAAGTAAATTAATTCTGACTCACATTATGTTTATAAAGTAAGTGATACAACTACTAATCGTGTCAATAGTTAATTGTACATCTTATCTTTAATTAAGTTTTGATGGCTGTTCTTTGGTTTATTCCCTACTTTTATAGACTTTGGACATTTTAGAGCTTGACATATAAATAGTGTGAGACACATTATATTTTGTTGAAGACTGTAGAAAACCAACTTTCTATTATTTTTGTTTTTGGGTTGCTGTCTCAACATTTTCCTCACATCTCCATTTTACACGTACAAGATTATACTTGGTTATTTCAAGGAAATGGAGAGTGTATTAGAAATAGCAACAAGGCACCATGAAAATGGAAAGGGCACCCTAGAAACTACAAAAGGCACAGGGTGCACTATAAAAACGGTGGGCACTAAGCTCTCTGAGAACGACCTAGCAGGGGAAAACTGAGTACCTACCAAACTGTTGTTGAGAGGTGCCAGGTGGGGGAGTAGGAGCCTTATCTCTATCAGAGTGAAGGAGAGATTGTGTGACACACTGAGTACCTACCAAACTGTTGTTGAGAGGTACCAGGTGGGGGAGTAGGAGCCTTATCTCTGTCAGAGTGAAGGAGAGATTGTGTGACACACTGAGTACCTACCAAACTGTTGTTGAGAGGTACCAGGTGGGGGAGTAGGAGCCTTATCTCTATCAGAGTGAAGGAAAGATTGTGTGACACACTGAGTACCTACCAAACTGTTGTTGAGAGTACCAGGTGGGGGAGTAGGAGCCTTATCTCTGTCAGAGTGAAGGAGAGATTGTGTGACACACTGAGTACCTACCAAACTGTTGTTGAGAGGTGCCAGGTGGGGTAGTAGGAGCCTTATCTCTATCAGAGTGAAGGAGAGATGGTGTGACACACTGAGTACCTACCAAACTGTTGTTGAGAGGTGCCAGGTGGGGGTAGTAGGAGCCTTATCTCTATCAGAGTGAAGGAGAGATGGTGTGACACACTGAGTACCTACCAAACTGTTGTTGAGAGGTGCCAGGTGGGGGAGTAGGAGCCTTATCTCTGTCAGAGTAACTGATCCTCTTCCTTGATCCACCAGTTCTCCCAAACTCTACAGATGAATACCTGTGTATAATTGGAAATAAAACAAATATAATTTTTAAACCTATAAAAGGTATTAGAACTTTACATGTATATCATCAGTATATATGTAAATACAAATAGCAATGGAGAATAGTGGCAACTCATGTATTGTAGACTCATTTATTTCAAGTTTTTAATTCTTGGATTTAAGATTTTTTTTTATTTCTGTGGATATTTGATTTATGGATTTGTCGAGGTTTGCATACAGTGTATAAAAAATTTGGCTTTGTTGAATATTTGACCATCTAAGAAGACTCAGGAGGTTGATATTCCAATGAATGGAATACTGCCCCTGGAATAGATTACCTTAGCTGTATTTGGCCAAACTTTTAGGAATTTCTGTCCTCACTATTCTTCAACCTCACACTTTTTTTTAGTGTCACTGATGAGTCTTTTGTAGACAACATGTGCTTCTTGGGCAAATATGAAATTTCAATCCTGGTACATGTATCTATTATATTATGCTTTATACACAGTTTAAGACGACATATAGTTTATAGCCCTTTTGCACGAAAGATAACGATAGAAAAATGGTTTTTATAATGTTTGTTATGAATTATTCAGTTCAATTTAAAATCAATTAAGTCATGTGATCTAAAAACAAAGGTTGTTAAGTAAACATGCTCCATGTAATGTATATAATGTAGAGAGTTAAAGTGACAAATCAAGTGAGGTGAAATTAGCTTATTTTTAGCTAATAGATGATGTTGTGAGGCTGTGGATGAATATCTTTAAAATCTGAATGTAAATAATGACCCTTTATAATAGCAAAAAGCTTCCACTGGACTTACATTAAGACCAAATTTCTAAATTAAGGACTCACCAAGTTCATATTGATGGAAAAAATATTAGTTTCTACAGTCATAAGAATGTACATGGCGAAAAAAAAAATAGTATACAACTTTCAGAGTCTTTAACATGAATCACCAGGTGGATTGTGATTATAATTGAACAAAACATAAAATGTAGGTCATAGTGTCCCAATTGCTGTGACTACTATATGAAATAATTGCAGCAGTGAAATATCATTCATTCAATTACCATCAGGCTTTTCTGAGATGTGACAATAACAAAGCTTAAACCAAAGTCAATAAAAAAACAGGTCATGCTGACCCAATGTTATAGACTGTATAATAGAAGATGTGAAATACAATTGATACACCCTGAAAATAAATGCAAACTTAACCCATGTCACTAGTGTGGAATATAGGTCATTGTTAACAGATAATTGCTAAAACATGGTAGCCCATATAGGCAATTGAGAATATCACTGATACATCACTATAGTTTTGACTTTTGAGATCCAACAAACCTAGGAAAGGTAAAACAAAATTTATCAACCATGAAATTAAGGTCAAGATGATTCATTTTTTTTCTTATTGATGTTGGAGAAAATTTGAACAAATTAAGACAGAAAAATAAACAGACAAGGGTAAATCTATAGCTGTGGTAGGTCATAAAAAAGAAGTTAATATCATTATTACAATTAGGAAAAATACTAACGCATATCTGTTAAAAAATGTGTAACCAGATTGAGAATGTGTTTAATGTGTATGTGAGTGAAATTATGTGTACCAAATGGTATAAACCAACATGACATATGAACATGTAAATTACAATGACCTACCCTGCATGATGAAGGCTATGAAATAGATGGAATTATACAATGTAATGTTTTGAAATGAAATAGTATTTAATGTTCCTTACTAGATCAAATAACCTTAATAATGATTTTTTTGTTAAGTAAGACTGATTTTGTTTATAAAAACTGTAATAATACTTATAAAAGGCAACAGAATGAATATGAGTTATCTCCCTTTGACAACTTTGGATTTAATTTTCGCACTGTGAATTAGGCTTAGTAAATTGTTAAATATGAATTTCTTAAACTCATGTATAAATCTGCAGGACATATTTTGAATATCTTTTCTTGTATTTTTGTTTTAAAGTGAATATTTTGTTATTTTGAAAACATGGTGTGAAAGCTTAACACCATATTGCATATGGTAAGATAATTCTGAAAAACATAATGTGTCCATAGTACAGATGCCCCACTGTCACTATAAATGCTTAGTTCAGTGGACCGTGAAATTGGGGTAAAAACTCTAATTTGGCATTAAAATTAGAAAGATCATATCATAGCTTTGGAAACAAGTTTCAAGTTGATTAGAATTCAACTACATCTAAAACTACCTTGACCAAATCTTTAACCAGAAGTGGAAAAGACGGATGAAGGCACATACCAAAGAACATAATGCCCCTAAGTGGGGCATAAAAAGCAGGCCCTTGAAGTATCAACCCACTAGGAAATATTTACTAAAATCCATTTCAAATTCAGTAAAGTATAAGAGCCAAAATTATCTAAGTAGCAAAAATAATCTGGTACTTCAAACATTTGAAGTGTTTTTCTTTAATTGCATCACTTAAAAGTTATTTATAAATTTATATTTCATTTGCATTGTAAACTATACAACAGGAAATGTATGTACATAAGTAGCTATCATCACAGTGCATCAACTGTTTGGAAAAACAAATTTAATGTCCTGTTTACTATCGATACTTAATGTGACAAAGAAGTGTAGGATGAAACTTTTCCGTCTATTTCTTTGTTTTTAAGATTTGCATATAAATATATTGGAAGCTGTACTTACATCATATTGGTACCATGTGACTGCACCTGATGTAGTTTATTCTCAATGTACATGTTTATGCATAGCTACATAGTTTTCATAAAATTTATTGATATTTCATTAATATCTTAAGAATTTTTTTGATTGTAAGTTTATTTGTGAAAGTTTAAGAGACACTTGGTTGTAGTAACAACTTCATCAATGTACAATGTATTTCAAGTTGTTCTAACCTTCCCCTTTCAATCCAGTTGGTCCAAGTAATCATAGTTACAACCCCCTCCCCCTTTTTCCATCCTTCAGGTCCTTAATTTATTTTAACTAGTTGTTGCATACCCTGGTTCCTCCATCTGTTGGTAATCATACAGACTACTCTCTGGGTCACTTAGAACATCTTCATCATGGCCAGCTGGTGGCATTCTCAATCTGCCAAGCATGGAGGCTTTTAGTACTCCAGTAGTCATGGCTAGGCCTGGAGTAATGCCAACAGGGGTTTCTGGTGGCGGGGTCCTTGGTACAGCTGAAAAGGCAGCCACCGGAAGAAGAGCTGCTGATACAGTGCCCTATAATTTAAAAATAAGCATTAAATTGTAAACATTTTAAATTTAAATTAAAGACATGTACTGGTAAATGTATAAACATATAACATGTAGATAAATACCATCACATACAAGTTTTAGCATAAAACTAATAAGCAAACAATCAAAAATACAAAACAAACAAACAAACAAACAAACAAAGCTTATCATTTCTAGATGTCTGGGTTTGCTTAAACTACATTTCATTTTGTATGCCAACACAGTTGTGGTACTGATAATTACCATGTTTTGGAAAGTTAAACATGTTAAATAAGCATAGATTTATTTTAAAGTTTCAAACATGGTCCTCATTATCAAATACTAGTTACAATTTAGTATTTTTTGGGAACTTGATTTGTTATAACGGCTTACTTGTACATGTATTACAAATTAAAACAAATCCTCTTAATACATGTACATGTACAATCAAGTTACATTTTCTTTAGCTTATCCTTAACCTAACTTTAGTGTTTAGGCCATGGATAATTTTAAAGACCGGCAGGCAGGCTTTTTTTTTGTAACCATGTTTAATTTT
Organism: Mytilus edulis; assembly: GCA_019925275.1. NCBI lineage: Eukaryota > Metazoa > Mollusca > Bivalvia > Mytilida > Mytilidae > Mytilus > Mytilus edulis. Next base: position 51,761,888 of record CM034352.1, on the reverse strand, counting down.
ATATCTATATGTTTTGTTTCTAAAGCGGAACTATAATCTTGCATATTTTCAACACTTTTATTATTATTTTTTTTTACAGAAAAAATTCAATGACTGGGCGGTAAAAAAATGACCCTGTCAGGTTAGGGGAAAAACCATCAATTATTTTTTCCATGGCTTATTTTATAAAACTGTTTTTGTTCTATCAGGCCTAAAAAAAAGATTGGCTTGTTTCTACATGTATTTACATGTAGCAGTAGCCCTTACCAGTACTGAAAGTAATGGCTAACTTGGTTTTAATATTAAAGACCAAATCAAATTAGGTTTGTTTCCTGTTCAGTGATAAATTAAACCTGTATTTAATATTAAAAACCAAATCAAAATTAGGTTTGTTTCCTGTTCAGTGATAAATTCAACCTGTATTTAATTTTAAAAACCAAATCAAAATTAGGTTTGTTTCCAGATACCTAACTGTCCTTATTCAGTAATGAATTCAACCTTGTTTTACTTTTAAAACAAAATCAAAATAAGGCTTGTTGAATTGAATTGTTTCGATGAATCACATGTGTTTTCATAAAGTTTCATCTTTTGAAGGACTGCCAATTTACCAACCCTTTCATCTAACTCTGGCACACGACGCACATAATTTTTGACCTGATCAGTAATTTGTGTTGCACTTCTAACTGAAGTAGCATCAGAAATTGTAACATGAACCATTTATATAAAGGAAATGCAAACATACATGTAATTGATTATATAAGTACATTTGTTTGGAGGAGTATTACATGTTTATATTTATATACACCACATTAAAAATACTGTTTTGTCCAATATACAATGTACTATGATAAGTCTTGAGAACAAATTTCTCTAATTTAATGGCTCAGGATCCGATGTTTTACATATTTTAAGTGGATATGTCTGAAATACCTCTTCTAAATATGATAATGATTTACTTTTGATGGCATTTTTAAATGTGGTGTACCTGATGGGTTTTTTTTTAAACCTTTACATGAAGAATATATTATAATCAGGCATAAACCTTACAATTTCACCAATTTTTGGTGAATGGGTAATTCACCAAAAACTGCTTTTGAAATGAAAATCATTTCATATTCTACTTGTGCTGGTGAAAATACCTTTGCTGAGATGTTATGTTTTCACACTGTGATATCCTTAGTTTTAGAAAACTTTACATTTGCAGAGAGAACAATATACAAGCTTGCTTTCAAATACAAATGTCTTTCAACAGACTTATCTGACATACTGTACTGTACATGAAGGTTTTTAAATTTCAAAATTCAAATTTATGTTTCTCTTCAGAGCAAAAGTTTAGATTTTGAGAAGAAGAGATAAATTAAGATACCATGTCAGAGGATTTTATTGTTTATATCCTATGATTACTAAGCTTTGAATTATAGGATGTAATCATCATGTTCATACCAGTTCTTAAATAAATATATTTTGTAAAATTTAAACACAATGTTCAGTTTTGGAATGACATAAAAGTTTGAAATAAGGCACCGGTACTGTGGCGGTACATATATTTTTCTAATAATATTTAATATTCTAAAATGTAGCCAAAAAGTTTCAAGGCAGAGATATGCAGATTAAAGGAGCATCAGATGTGCCACTGTGAATATAACTTTAATAAAGTCTTTATTAAATTAGTTGTTAAGTGGATCATGGATGCCTGGAACACTGTGTTAGATCATGTCATTATAAATTTTATTGACTAACTTGTCAAAGGGTCTACCTTCCTTAACTTCATGTACCTTATACTGTATCTTTGGAAATTTTGTCTCGTTAAAATGTTTAACACATACATGTAACAGTTTATTAACATTCAACTTTTGATACATTTATAGCTTACAACTTTCCTTACATTCAATGTACATGTATATATTTATTATTCCTTTTCCATTTGGTGGAATTACATTATTATTGCATTAGCATAATTCTAAACTGTCAAAGTGTCAAATCAATTAAAAAACCATAATTAACATGATAAAATATAGACAAAAACAAAATGCATGCAAACTCATAGTCTCAAACCTTTTTTCAATGACGGGCTTGGTGAATATGTGTGCATTCAATTTTCTTCACCTGAAACCAAATCTTAATTCTATAATTTTGGCAAAATTTTATCGCTCGGGTGACATTACTTGATTTATAAATGAAGTTTTCTAGAGAGAATCATCATATTCTTTAAGGCAGTAACTCTCTGTACTTAGTTTTTGTAAAACTAGCATTCAATTATAGCGTTAACATTACATTGTATATCACCATGATCACTAACATAGTTTCTTATTCTAAAAGTTATCAATTGGCAATGATTAGAAAATGCACATGTACAAAAATGTATTTCATTGTCACTTTATACATGTAACATTGAAAGGAACTGATATTTTTCAATAGTTTACATGTACATGTATCAACACTATATACAGTACTTAAAAAAAAATTTACGTGGGTTTCAATGAAAATATGAGATATTTACATTTTCTCACAAACCCAAAAAGGTAAACATGGTAAAGCAAGAATCTGCAATCTAGTTGGTTAATTACCCAGGTGTAAATAACACCCACTGGCCCACCCAACTTAATTAAAGAATGACTTATCAAAGAAGTCAAATAGAGAAAAATATTCAACGAGTGACCGAACAACACATTAATTCACGAATGCGTGTAGCGCATGAGTTAATTATCAGTGTTGTTCGGTCACAAGTATTTTTCTCTTTTTGAATTCTTTCGATATTTGAATTATTTAATTAGTTCTTCTTTTTATTACATTGGCAAATAGATTTTTTTAATAAAAGAAATTAATGTAAAACATGTAAGGAACTATATCTTTTTTTCTACGCATTGACAATTTGTTTTCGAAGTCTTGACAATGCCTATTGTTGTATGATGTCAGAGAGTGAAATAAGCATGTTTATTTCACATGTGAAATTATCGGTTTTTATTTAACTGGGAAATCAATGTAATTCATTGCAACCAATGTAATAATAGCATTTTATTTCATTAGGTGTCAAAACAATAAAGTATCAGGAAATCAAAGTTATAAATGCTTTTTTGATGGATACCAATCAATCAATATGCATGATATCAGGTCTGTTCGCACCCAATACACTTTCTCACCTCGCACGTTCCCACCCAAGGTCCGTTCGCACTCTACACGTTCGCGCCCAATTTTAATTCAAATTCCAGTTGAATAATTGGAAAATCATGATTGTTGTTTTAAATTGCTTTGGTGTAAAATACTGAATGTATTTATAGCTTGGTAATGTATGAGTAAAACATTGAAGATTTAAATGAAAAACACAAAAAATAATTGTTTTTAACAGCTTGGTCCCTTTGATCTTAAACAATGAAACAATAAAATATAGCAAAACACGAATTATAACCAAAACATGATAAAATTTATTCAACACACAAAAAAAAAAAAAAAAATGTAGTCAGAAACTCACTTTATTTTGAAACAAGTCAGTCAAACAAAGTTATAGCAATACACTAACCAAAACATGATTATTCAACACTATATAATTTAGAAAGGATTATTTTTTTAATTAACAATACTTTATTTTGAGACAATGACAACAACTATATACTTATAAAAATACACTTGCCAAAACTTGATTACAAAGTTATTAAACACAAAACCAATTAAAATTGGTTGCGAACATGTAGGGTGCAACACGACTTTGGGTGAGAACATGTAGAGTGCGAAAGTGAAAGGGGGCAAACATGAGTGGGTCAAACGTGAATGGGCGCGAACAGACCCGGATTCCTCTATCACCCTCTCAGCTGCATGTATACATGCGATACTTAATATAGTATATATATAGAGAATGTTTTATCATTATATGATTATTGTCTTAAATTTTAAATTGAAAGAACACATACTTCACATGCTTAACTTTGACACCACAAACAACAAAACAGCTATTATAAAAACAACAGAAGTGAACAGGGTTGGCAAAAACCCGGGTTTTATGAGTATTGCCCAGCCCAGTGGGAAATACTGGGAAAACCCGGGTTTTACTGGGTATTACAGGGTAATACTGGGCAATACTGGGTAATATGAAATTCTGGCCTGAATTTTGAAGAGGATTCAGTGATTAAACACAAATGCATTACATTTAAGATATTTATAAACACATTTTGATTTATAAATAAGTTTCATACTTGTTTAAGAGACTTTTGATACAAGTATATACATTTGAGAACGCATTATTCTAGCAACTCTGAGACAAGTGTACAAGAAGACGCATTAATTAGACAAATATAAATAGTAAAAAGTCTTTCTCAATAATCATCTATTAAATCACCCTTCTGTCTAGATTGTGAAACAGTAAACATTCATGTAAAGCCAAAGAGTTTATTTATTTCAAATATATATAACTAATATTAAGAATTAACAATTGCATGTAAGAAAAAATCCTTTTAAATAAAATCTATGTTCATCACTAATTAGTAGTAATTATTTAGATTAAAACACAGATATGTTTATATAATAATAATCAGCCTTTTCGTTTCTATAAGTGTTAATGACATGACCCTGTAGGGTGTTTATTTAGCAATATGAATGCATTTCTTTTGAATTCGGCGTTTTGCATTTGCGCCAATCTGCATTTCATTTGCGCCGATTTTTTCTTTCATTTGCGCCGATTTTTCTTTTCATTTGCGCCGATTTTTTTACAGGTAAATAACAGGTAAATTACAGGTGAAATGATATAAGAGGATGTGGTATGAGAGCCATTGAGACACCTCTCCATCCCAGTAATGTTATTTTCATTTATCATTAAAGACTTCTTCCGTTAGCCAGTTGTACATGTGTTATGAATTGTCAATCATAACATGTATATAACTGTTGTCTCCTGCTTAAAATCAAGAAGTAAAAAACCTAAGATAAAAGAACTTTGTTTATACTAAAATGACGAATTAAAAATATATGTAGCAGCATTTAAATCCATAAAAACGGAATACATTCAAATCATAAATCTGTTCTTGCCGAGTATGTATAGGCAACACATCTAATGTATTCCTTTCTTATGATTTCGTCTCTATTTCTTCTATATTTGGCAAAGTTGTCGATAACGAAGGTCTCTTTTCTTTGTCTGGCATACGTACTTGTGGGGACATTTCTAAAGTTTGCATTTTCTCACAAGGAAGCTATTAAACCAAGAGTTCCAAATGGTGAAGTTGAAATAATCCCTTCTTTAATTTATGGACGCCATCACGAATTGGTTGACCGTTATGGAATGTGTACTTGTACGTTGTCTAAGAATGTATGACATTTGCCACCAGAAGGAGCGTCAGACAATGTCAAACGTGAAGCAGTCATCGATTTCATTTAGGGAAAGGAACCGTAACCCGAAACATTGGGATAGCCATTTACCAATTGCAATGTCACTTGATTTGTCTGTATACTCTGTGCTCAGCCAATGTAAAAGTATGAACTTACCTGTAAATCCAATTAAGAAAAAATATAAAATCGGCGCAAATGAAAAAATGAAATCGGCGCAAATGAAAGAATGAAAATTTTCAAAATCGGCGCAAATGTCATACGCCCTTTGAATTTAATGTTTGAATTATTGAAACAATTCTAGGAAATTAATTAGGTACCCTAAAATGTGCAAATCTTGTATTCTGCTTACATAGAATTAGTGGAGAATAGAAAGAAATTGAATTTTCAATCTTCTAGCAATGCCTCTCAATGTTTATCTGAATAAAATGTATATATTTTGCTATAACACTATGAAACTACCACAACAGAAGTCTTTGCTCTTTTGTGTTAAAATAAGCTTAAAAAATCGTATTGCCCAGTATTGCCCAGTTATACCCATTTCAGGGGGTATTGCCCAGCCCGGGAAAACCCGGGTTTTCCCACTTGGGTTTTCCCGGGCGGGTTATAATACTTTGCCAACCCTGGAAGTGAAGCAAGACATTTATTTTTACAGTCTATGAACAAGTTCTGCTGAGGATAAAAGAAGACTGTTGATGGCATTGTATTAATTCCACTATTGATGAAAATTCAATTTATGTTCCTTTTAATAGTTGATTGGTCAGTAAGAGAGGTTGACATTCAATAAGTTGTCTTACAGCTGAGCCATGGGTTAGAGTAAAGTATCTCAATCGTATTAATAATATTATCCATTCAAAATCTTGCATTTTTAATAAGGCAGTGTCTGCGTGTACCCGCATGCGGGTACGAATAGTCAAATAGCCGTTCTAGGCTGCACGTACCCACATCCGGTTTTATAATAAAATGCTGTCGGATCGGGAATGAAACGTGAAATATATAAGGAATTTGTTGCAATTAGTGAATAAATTGGTTAAAACTACTCAGAATTTTATAAATATACACATATATATATAGGTAAGTGAACAGTTTTTTCTCAGTAAATATTCTTAAAATGGAAAAGAGTGATATTATAACTGTGGGGAAGACATTTCAGACTTATAATGAATTAGAAAGATTTGTACAGAACTATCAGGCGTTAAATTTCATACAATTGTATAAAAGAAATTCGGAGTCTATAGCAGCCGCAGAGAAAAGAAGAACCGGGAGCACAAAAATTAAAGAAGATTTGAAGTACAACAGAATAAATTTTTCTGCATTCATGGTGGGAAAAAATTCCAAACAAATTCGACAGGAAAAAGGCCTAATACAAGGTATTTGTTTTAAATTGTAGTTTTTAATCGAATTTGCCGCGTTTCTTTTCAGTTATTTTTTATGTCGATTACTTCTAGTTTTTGTATTGTAAATCGTTCATGATATTAAGGATATGTCTAATTTCAGTACTTTCCAAATGGAATGTCCTTTCCACATTAAACTTGGTGTAACTCAGTGTTCTAGGATTTTTTTGGCACCTTGACTTACCACGGGTAAGATCAATAAAAAAATTACTTACCCACATCTAAAAGTTAAATCCGCCAACCAATGCGGACGGCGCAAAGCATACCCCCTGGTCCTTTTTTCAACATCATACAGTTTGTCTCTCTGCTTTTTGTCAAGTTTGGGCTTTTTTGGTGGGGGTGATGCTTGATTTATATCGTTTAGCCTTTTTGAAGTAAATCCAAACTTATGCAAACTCATGATCTACAGATTCAGTTTGAATTTTCCGCCATAATAACTTTGAATATTGTAATTTACTGAACAAAGCTGGATTCGGATACGATTGAATTTTGTACAAAATTTAAAAAAAAACGATTTCTTACTAAATTTGACAAATATGTTATAGTTATTACTATGTCATTTATTAAGAGCTATAATAAATGCAACTGTAAGTTTATTTTCCTCCGATGACAAGAAAAAAAATCGTTTATGTCCCGATTTAAGCACCAGTTATCAATCGGATTTTCCGATTTTACCGACACCATGACCGACTTTTAGAATGATAGGAGAAGAATGTGGTCTCTTTTGCGCTTGATTACACCTAGTAAACGAGTGCTTGAATAAAAGCGCCGATAGACATCGACAAAATCTTCGATCTTTTATCAAAGTTTTTTCTCGTGATTTAATAAAAATAAAAAGCAGATATGGGAAAATTGAAGAGGACCGGGAAATTTCAAGAGTTTTTCGGCTTCCCCGAACTTGAAAATTGACTTACCACCGGGTGACAAAGGCTAAAAAATGACTTACCCGTTGTCCTAATCCACTTACCCTGGGTAACGGGTAATGGGAATCCTAGAACACTGTAACTAAAGATGGGCAAAACCTGATTGTGAGGGAATCACACAGTTCTCACAATCATGAGATGATGCTGATCAATAAATGTCTATTTGAGCATCTGCCTAGACAAAGGAAACTAGATGACCATACACTAGAAGGTGTCAAAAACATGCTTAAAATGAAGGCAAATAAAAAACTCCTCCAATGTGATCTATCATCAACTGGGAAAGTAGTGACGCTAAAAGACCTGCACAATATACACAAGCCTAAGACGCATCAATCAAATGTAGGCACATTAGCAACATTACTGACTGAGATGAGAAACGTGCCTGGTTAGTTTTTCTTTTTTCTTTTGAATATTAACTATAATTATTTTAAACATCAAACATTTTCACAGAATTCTTATTTCAAAAATTTTAACAAACAAGTTAAAAACATAATAGATTAAAAAACATTATTTTTATTTTATATACATGTTTTTTTTTTGTCGTGTTTTGAAATCCCAGACCTGCCCAGAAATGTACAATGTACTTCCTTTTTCCGGTCTCGTTTGTATGAAACTTTGAGTAAAATATATATTTATCAGTCTAGTATAAAATAGGAAGGAACATGCAATACCAATTTCATTTTTAATAATTCCTTGATATGAAAAAACATTACCTGATGATAGCGTTTCTTTGTTTACATTGCATATGACGTCATAATTTAAATAACGTCACAACTAAAATCCCTAACAATAGAACCAAAATCAGAAACATTACGGTATTTCCGTTTCTTTTTTTTAACAAATATTTAAGTTACAAAAAAATAATTCATACAGACTTCGTCCCCATTTACAGGTAATGCCTGCCTCATATTAGTAAAACAGCTGTAAATTTTGCCACATGATGTCTAGCATGAAATTGGTTGGAGTGGACAAACTTCTTGAGAAAACAAGAAAAGCGTAATCAATAATCTTATATTATAGTTTTCAAGCCGGATTGAGTCAGTCAGTCACTTCTAAAAAGAGGGTGTTCTAACTTGTAGTTTTTCTTTAGAAACGGAACTTCTAATTGACTGGCATTGATAATATGGGGACGAAGTCCCCTATAACAGTAGAAAATTCAATAAAAAAAAAAAAAAAAAAAAATCGGGAAAATTTCCCGAATTTTTCATTATACTAATGAACTCAAAATCGTTCAATTTTTTTTTGTCGTGTTTTTTAATTTCCGGTTTCTGCGTAGAACACATAACTCTACTTCCTTCTTCCGGTCTTGTTGTCGTGAGACTTTGATTAGTCTAGTAAAATATAGGAACTCAAGGAACACAATACCAATATTTCATTTTTAATCATTCTTTGTCTTTGGTATGAATAGACGTTAGGCCTACCTGATGCATTGCGTTTCTTTGTTTACATTGAACATGACGTCATAACTTAAATAACGTCACAAGTAAAATCCCTAACAACAGAACCAAAATCGGAAACGTTACGGTATTTCCGTATCTTTTTTTTTAACAAATATTTAAAATACAAAAAAAATAATTTAAACAAACTTCGTCCCCATTCACAGGTAATGCCTGCCTCATATTAGAAAAACGGATGTGGGTACATGCAGCCTAGAACGGCAATTTGACTATTCGTACCCGCATGCTGGTACGCACAAACACTGCCTTTTAATAAAGTACAGAAATTATGGAATTTATGTGTAACATGTGTAAACTAAAATATATTTATGATCAGAGTTATTACAAGTATGGTTTTTATTTTGATTGTAAAAGTGAAAACATGATCAAGCATGACATAATTTTCCGCCACAATATTTTCAGTAAGTTGTTGCATAAATGGGATTTCAATTGCCTAAACTGGATACTTAGTTTTGTCTAAATGCGAATATGGTCATTGGAAACATTTATGCGTTCAATATTCTCTCTTACATAGGTCTTATTCTTCTTTCCCCGTCCGGTCATATTTTTTTAAATACCGGAAGTCACCGAAACTATTATAAACAACCGATTGCGCATATCCAAAATTTAGGACGTCCTAATAATTTTCGAGCTGTGAACCCGGGTTAAGCACCAAAATAATTTTTTTTTTACAAAATATCGCGGTCAATATGTTTTACAATAACGGAATAGAATGGAATCTTATTTTTTACAACAATTTTGAAAATAATGCTTCTTTTAATCGGCAGTAATGGGTCTTAATTAAAAAGATTTGTTTTATAATACTTTGCAATTGTGATTTATATCTTCCAAACAAATATACGCTAGAAATTATAAGTAATAGATGCTTGTTTGAGCTACAGATATCATGAACACAGATAATACAAAACTGTTTAATTTTGTAAAGATCATAATAGAGTTAAGATAATCATTTGTACCGGTGAATAGAAAGCATGACTTTTATCAGATTCAATATAGTTGTTTAGTTTTCACATATGATATCATTATTTTTTTGTAAGATTTTTCTACTAAATTCGAAAACTGATCGAATCTGAATGCCAGAAATAGTTTGCAATTGACAGATACTTTTCCATATAGCATAGTGTGTACGACATTACCCGTGACAGGGTATTCACCATGATGCAAAAGAAAGGAGCCTAATATCGTACACGCCAGCTTTTTAAAAATATATGTTAATGTTTCTTAGGTGACAAAAAGAATTTTAAAGTTAACTTAGTTCTGCGTATCTTAATCGGATTTTTATTTACATAACCAATTGCAAAATGAAACAAACAGAAAACAAAATACATAAAACAATTAACATCAATTCGATAGAGGTATGTCCAAGACAGGATGTTGTGTCGATATCGATACACGACTTTTCGTATGTATGTTGTTATGTCCACATGGCCTGAATCCTCTGTATTAAATGTTGATATCGAATCGATATCGACAAGCATTCCATATCCCTAAACCTCCGTCTTTGTTGTCGATATAGACGATATCGACGATATCGAATCAATATCGACAAACATCCCATAATTTGAACAACAGCCTAAATTCTCTGTCTTTGTTGTCGATATCGAATCGATGACAAACATTCCATAACTTGAACAACGGCCTGGAACCTCTGTTTTGGTTGTCGATATCGACGATATCAAATCGATATCGACAAACATTCCATGAGTGGAACAACAGCCTTAAACCTTTGTCTTGGTTGTCGATATCGTTGATGAAGTTAATCCGTAACTTTTCTTTTTAAATCCAGTTGACATACGATATGAAAAAGAAGATGTGGTATGATGGCCAATGAGACAACTGTCCACAAGAGACCAATATATGTTTGTCTATGTTGGCAATGCATTGAAGAGATCATGTAAAATATCTTAACTTGACATTCATCCATACATAGATGTTAACGTAATAAGAATTTATGGTATGGTCGCCAAAGTATTTCGGGGTCTGCGTTTTTTATTTGTTTTTAGTTTCAACGTCAAATGTTGTTGTTTGTCCTTGTATGTCTTATTTGTTACCGGGTTTGTCTTTTGTCCTCTGTTTGCCCTACTTCTTAGATAGTCCTGGGTTGTCAACACTTCAAGTCTTTTAAGATTATGTTTTTCTCCTTTAATAACGTACTAGAACACACCCGCGAAATCGCGGGCATATACAGCTTGTAGACTGTTGTAGGATGATTTTTTGTAAAAGATATTATGTATGGAGAATTTCATAAAAGGTATCAAAAGCCCTCTCCCTTTTTCCAAAGTCCGATATTTGTTTCCTTTCTGTTAAATTCAATTATTTTCGTGTGTCTGGCCACAATTATTCTTCTCCTTTGCTACAATGCTTCTTTTGGTAAAAGTCAAATCAAATTAACAATTTGCCCCGTTTCAAACATGAAATAAATGTCACTGCTCATATATAGACCATTATTAGTCTAATAAGATATGCTTCTAGGACAATCCATCAGTGTTTTCTTTTTCTTTTGAGAGCCTTATTAACATGCCAATGGTAGGATATGATTTTTTGTAAAAGATCAAATCCCCAAATCCCGAGCTTAAAAACACCCGATCCCGACGCCCCGAAAAAGGTCCTGCCTACTTTTAATCTCTACCTCACCAAATTACTATTTTCCCTTTCAACAATAAATTGTTATGCCCCATTTATGGGCATTATGTTTTCTAGTCTGTACATCCGTTCGTTCGTTCGTTCGTCCGTCCGTGTCTGTCCCGCTTCGGGTTAAAGTTTTTGGTCGAGGTAGTTTTAGATGAAGTTGAGCATGATTTACTTATTTTAATATATATGCAAGAGGTATGACCCCTGAAATAGTAAAAATTTCAAAGAAAACAGTAGACAGAATCAGGGCCGACTTTCTATACTAACATACTAACATACTAACATAGAAAATCCCTTACAGAATACAGACAGTCTCTATATATTAGTAGTATAATCGTAGTTTACATGTAGATAAACGCGAAAAATAATTGTCTTCTCTAAGGAGGTATAATAGTTGTGGTTCTTGCGATCTAAACACCATGATATGAAACGCTAAAAATAATTGTCCTCTCTAAGGAGATATAATAGTTGATATTCTTGCGATGTAAACACCATGCATGATATGGAGAACGCTCTGAATGGCTTATTTTTTTCCATTTTTGTTATCCTTCATACAAATGGTTGTACTTGTGTCAAATGTTTTACTTATTTTAATATATATACAACTGGTATGACCCCTTAAATAGAAAACATTTAAAAAAAAAAGTAGACAGAATACAGAGAGTCTCTATATATTAAAGTAGTTTAATCGTAGTTTACATGTAGATAAACGCGAAAACTAATTGTCCCTTATAAGGAGGTATAATAGTTGTGGTTCTTGCGATCTAAACACCATGATATGGAGAACGCTCTGATTGGCTTATTTATTTTTCATTTTTGTTATCTATCATACGATTGGTTGTATTTGTGCATCTTTAAACCCGGAAGTCTTATCTATGACTAAAAGTCAGTCCGATGACGGAATCATATCAGGACTCCTTTTTTGTCGTTTTTCTCCCAAAATAACTCAATCTGAATAATGATAAGAATGGATGACAAATGCGAATATGCATGTTACCTATAGGACACAGAGGCATGATGATTGATTTATTGTGGAAGGAAGAGAAGCGACACCCAAAATGAGGTCTTCTCGTTTAATAGTATAGATATCCATATACCATATATCATCGGGGAGAGGTTTACAATTTTCTATATCGATATCGTATCGCTGTTGTCGATATCGACGATTTCGACGTCTTGTTTGTTCATACATTTTTAAATACAGAAACTTTCGATATCGATTCGATATCGTGTTGTTATTGTCGATATCAATGATATCATATCGACAGTATGTATTTTCATGCTACATTTCCGATATCAACGATATTTTCATTTGTCGATATCGATTCGATTTCGTACCTAAATTGTCGATATCAAGTGTGTTTTGTCACGGTGTATTCGTTTGTCGATATAGATTCGATATCGTGTCGATATTGTCGATATCGATTCGATATCGTGTCGATATTGTCCATATCGATTCGATATCGTGTCGACATTGTCGATATTGTCGATATCGACATCTTGTTTAGTCTTGGACATGTAGGATTCGATAGGGGAAGAAAGAGTTCAAAATGCCTGTACCAAGTTAGGAATATGACAGTAGTTATACTTCCATTCGTTTGATATGATGCCGTTTGATTACGGATTTTCTTTTTTGAATTTTCCTGGGAGTTTAGTATGTTTGTTGTTTCATTTATTTTCTGTACATTCCTTATTGAAATAAGATTAGTTGACTTATCTCCCCTCATTTGGCAAAGTTTTAACAAAACAAAAAGAAACAATCGAAAAGTATTCTGCATTTGTACAACAGGAAAAATGTTAATATTAAAAAATATATTCATTTATCTATAGATGAAAATTATCATTCATCAAGTCCTACGTCGGGAACCGGTTGTTCAGTTGTTTTCGTTTGTTGATGTGGGCCATAAGTGTTTCTCGTTTCTCGTTTGTTTATTTTAGACTAGACCGTTGGTTTTTCTGATTGAATGTTTGTACACTAGTCATTTTGGGGCCCTTTATAGCTTGCTGTTCGTTATGAGTCAAGACTTCGTGTTAAAAGCCATACGTCTTCGATCTATGGTGGTTAACTTTTTATGAATTGCGACTTTGTTGGTGAGTTGTCTAATTGGCACTCATACCACATCTTCTAATATTTATAAACGTATGTAATGATTTTGTCAATCACTGTTAATAAATCCTTCTATTTCTCTTTATGATATGGGAATAGACTCCTATATATATATCTGAGTCAGTGACAACCCTACAACAGATGTATCCATCGGATCGCCATCAATGATGGTGATACATGGCTGTGTACATAATGTATATACAACTCGTCTAAACATCAACCCAACAATGTTAGATCTGTAAATTTGCTTTCGCAAATTTTTGGTTCTTCCCTCGCCGGGATTCGAACCCATGCTACTGTGATATCGTGACACCAAATCGCCTGCACTGCAGCCGTCCCGCTAGACCACACGACCACCTGGGCTGGACGGGGCGGCTGCAGTGCAGGCGATTTGGTGTCACGATATCACAGTAGCATGGGTTCGAATCCCGGCGAGGGAAGAACCAAAAATTTGCGAAAGCAAATTTACAGATCTAACATTGTTGGGTTGATGTTTAGACGAGTTGTATATACATTATGTACACAGCCATGTATCACCATCATTGATGGCGATCCGATGGATACATCTGTTGTAGGGTTGTCACTGACTCAGACGTACTTATGAATATAATTATTTTCTGTGACTGTATCTTACATTAATTTGTAGGATCCTTTACTATAGATAATTTAGCTGATCTGTAACAATAACATCTTCATGCCTTATATATCATGTAGTACGCCGCTAGATTAAAACTGACGTGGAAAGGTAACACATGCCCACCGAAAGCTCTTTTTTTGAGAGCCCATGTGGTCGTGTGGTCTACTGACTCAGATGTACGACTATACAACTTTCCGGATCTTGGGTGCTATGTACATATGGACTAAATTAAAATTACTTTTGAGAAGAGAATAGTAATGATCTATACATTTAAATACAATATGTATGTACAGTAGTTATATTTTAGTTTATAATCAGTTTGTGTGGTCCGGATGCTTCAAATGTCAGAATGGAAATTCTTCATTTGGAGGATTCCTGGGTTTTAGAAATACCTTATTGCTTCAGGTAATGCATTCCAGTCAGAGATGATCAGAGATGGTGTTCGGATGAATTGTAATCATGTATGCACCAATTAGGGGCATTATGTTTTTCGGTCTGTGCGTCCGTTCGTTAGTTCGTTCGTTTGTTCGTCCGTCCGTCCGTTCGTCTTTACCGCTTCAAGGTAGTTTTTGATAAAGTTGTAGTCCAATCAACTTGAAACTTTTAAATATACCGTGACGTTCCCTGTGATATGATCTTTCTAATTTTTTTATGTTAAAATTAGTGTTGACCCCATTTTCACGATCCACTGTACATAGAAAATGATAGTGCGAGTGGGCATCCGTGTACTATGGACACATTCTTGTTTGGTTGAAAGTCGATACGATACATTTTAAAAGTACTTGCGACAGCGAAACTCAATTTGGAAAAATACTTGAACTTGCTTTCTTGAATCTTCAATATATATATGACTCTAATAAAATAACATAGTAGCTGGCTTATCATGTATTATCATACTTGACCATTTTCACATGTTCATTAGGATGGTTCCACGGGTGTAATTCGGTTCAACGAGAGAACTGATCGTAAAGGAATATCTAACGGCGGTCAAGTATTGAAAGACGATCGTGAAAGTTCTGGTAACGGATCGTGAAAGACATTTAATCGATAAATCATATGAAAGGTCAATAACTATTCTAATTTAATTAATTACACAGGCAAATTAACGACAAAGTAAAACTGTCTGTCAAAATGGTTCAACATTATGATCAGTATGTGAGAATATCAAGTTTTAAAAGTACATATATAGTTATTACAAAACACCAAAAGGCAGATTGCTTTTCGACATTTCAATGACATAAAAACAAACATGATTTTTTCACAAATTCGACTAGAAAAACTACTTTTATCCGAATAAGGGCATTCTATTTGAATTAATCAAATAGTTCTCATAGTTATTTTGTATAAACATAATCTGAAATTAGGTAAATAAAGAACTATTTACACAAAAATTGATTTTTCGGATCGTGAAAGATCACGCACCGCATTTTTGAAGATCGTGAAAAGGATCGTGAAAGATCTGATGCTACGAAATCGTTCAAATTACTCTTCAATTATATCATAATTAATATTTGTTATTGGTATTGAGAAAAGCTAGATAGGTCAACATCCTCAATAGGTTTAAGCATTTCAAAGTACATTGTATTAATATTTTCAGAAAATGAAATGTATAATAGTTGGATGATTGTAGAATGAAGCTTTTTATTGTCATGTGAAGTACTCAGTTATCACGAGTCGTAGGATACCCATATTTTGTATATTGGATCCTATAAACTACATGTCCGTCAGACAGGATTCATCTGACCCCGAATTCGCCTCATTTTATGATTGTAGAACGAAGCTTTTTATTGTCATGTGAAGTACTCAGTTATCACGAGTTGTAGGATACCCATATTTTGTATATTGGATCCTATAAACTACATGTCCGTCAGACAGGATTCACCTGACCCCGAATTCGCCTCATTTTATGGATGAAGATTCATTGTTGTGGTCAAGTCCGTATCGCGGATTCGTTAAGCTTTAGGGTGCGGATTCGTTAAGCTTTAGGGTAAGTAAACTGTTTTATGTTGTTTAACCTTTTAGATATATATCTTTATGCTATAGCACCAAAGTAATTCGTGTATGATGTACATGTCTGTCTGCATGTTATTAAGATGTCCATGTCTGGCTGTCGGTCAGGGTTCATATACTTTTGACCTTATGTCCCGAATTAATTGGCCAAGCATAACTTTTACATTTGTCAGTTTCTAAGGCACTGCAAGGATCGGAACACATTGGCCGAGTTCACTTGAAACTCTTCAATCGATTTCAGAGTTAATAGATTATCACGTGAACGCACTAGAGTTGATATTCGGAACAACTCTAAGCAACTCTAGGGTAAGGCCCTTACCAAGCATAAAAAATAAAATACTCTCATTGGTTTGACGTCATTGAAGAGTTTGTCGAGTTTAACCATGGCTCGGTGAGGGTTGGAACCAGGGTACGAGGGGTTAACTCGAGTGGTTCAAGGTAAATCGTTTTGTTGAAACCCGAGTAAGTAAAATTAATTCGAGAGTTTCAAGTGAACTCGGCCATTTATTTGGTGTACGGGATATTTGTAGAGATCTGTATGGCATGGTTCATCTAATCTATAATTCTTTTTATGAGCCATCGACAATCTTAAGCGCATCTGACACTTCTAGGAAAACCCTTGATATTATAGGCTTTCAACAAATATGCTATCATATGTAAAGAAGACGAGATATTACAGCATTTGCGATCTGGTATGTTATAGTCTGTAGTATATAGTTAAATCAATTCGACATACGCGTTGTGTATGTAAACAATCTAATTAAAAACCGATCTCTCATCGCTCCTGTTTCTGATATGTCGCGTGGGAGATCTAACGAAACCGGCTTTGAGGTCACATGTGAGTGAACTAAAAGTTATGAATACATAAAGATATGCAAATGAGTTGACGACCTATTAATAAGCCAATCAAAAAGTTTATGAATTATTTTGACTGACGATTTCGTCGTAAATAAATGAGTTACATCCCTTTGCCTTACGTTAAACTTCCAAGATCGTGGAAGACTCAATTTCATTGGTCGAAAAAGACACACCTACGAGGTCACTCACATGTGACCTCAAGCGGGTTTCGTTAGATCTCCCACGCGACATATCAGAAACAGGAGCGATGAGAGATCGGTTTTTAATTAGATTGGTATGTAAAGAACTTAAGAAAGCACTGTTGCACAAAATGTTGGTTATCGTTCAATCTCAAATTACTCTTGAAAGATGCTGTTTTGCTGTAATTTTTTGTTTGATGGATATCATTTTGGTTTAAACGTTGCATATCCATATTATTTGCTAAATAGTATCGGTCTTTCTGAATTGCACTTGACCGATTCTCAGAGCTGAATCTTTCACACTTATTTAGACACGTTTTTAGTTGTTTTTTTTAACTTTCGAGGTAAAGTGTTGAATAAAAAAAATAGCTTTAATGTTCATCCTTATCAAAATAGTTACAGGCTTCAACCAGTTGCAGGTTTATCAAATGGTAAAAGAAATACTGATTGGTCTGGTCACGTATTATCTTTCACGATAAAAATAACGCGTTGCCTGATCTTTCACGATCAAGTTTGATGGAAATTCAACAAATTCAAGGTTTTCATATACAAGTTAATGCTTATAAGGGAAGAAAATACTTTAATTTTACTGTACTATCAGATAAACCAAAGATTAAATTTCAAATATATCATGATAAACTGAAATATGACCATTATAGGAACAAAAAGCGTGTTATTTGTAATTAATTTCTTAGACATGCATTGCGCCTTTTGTGTTTTTTCATAAAGTACTGCATATTTTCTTTATCTTATTTCACAGTTATGTTGAGGAAGTTAAACCATTTTGACAGACATATTTTTTGTTCGGATTTGTTCCGCGTTTTGAAAATTAAGCGACTTTTTCAAAGATTCTGAACTAGAATTTACATTAAATGTCATTCACGATCTGTTACCAGAGCTTTCACGATCGTCTCTCAATACTTGACCGCCGTTAGATATTCTTTCACGATCATTTCTCTCGTTAAACCAAGGATTTGTACAGTAAGAATCTTACTATACAAATCCTTGGTTAAACCGAATGACACCCGTGGGTTCTTTAGCACCGATAAGATATATTGATAACAAACGGTATAATATTTTATTACGTACTTTTGGTTTAAAATATACCTTGAATATACAAAATTGATATATCTAACGGTTTATACGTAAAAAAAATTTATTTACTAAATATCCAGTGGCAAATATTATATTGTATATTAAGGATACGATAAACTATTAATTTATGTAACATGATTTAAAGTTTTAAAGTTAAGTGTACCATATTTTGACACTACAAATATGGTAGGTTCATGGGCTTTTAAATTTTAACATGCAGAGATTGTCACTTTCTAAACACTATACATGTCATCGTGACAAGGTTAACTGATATGCATGATATTATATAAAGTTTGTATATGTCCTCTTACCTTTTATTGTTATGTCGTAAAAAGTATCAAAACATTGAAAACTTTTACATTCTTAAAATCAGGAATGTGCTAATATATCTTTAAACAGCAAGGGAACTTATTTATAATAATTCAATCAGTTAAAATGTTGATGGTTATTTTCCGTCCGCTGCATGGGCTTGGGATTTTGAATACTAACTATATATTTAGCAGATTTAAATGAAGTTTTAAAACAATGACGTAGTGCTAGAGAACTTCAAAGAAAGCAACACTTATGATTAATAAGATGCTGTTAACACATGACATGGGTAAAATCTCTTTGTTCTTACTGTGCCATAACTTGGGTAATGCACATGCAGCAAAGGTATGCATTAACTATATACCTCAAATATACTGCACCGTTTAAAAGTACTCATACTTTTAGGGGCGGACCCTGGATTTTGACAGGGGTGTAATTCCATCAATTTAAAAATAAAATATTATTACCGAGTTCAGCCAGGCTGAACAGAATTTTTGACGGTTTTGCCGATGCTAAAACATGATATGTTTTCCAATCAAAGGTTGGGACATATAGACCTTTGAAATATTTGTAGCAAGATTTCCTGGGCGTCTCGTCGATCGCACGAGTGTGAGAAACTCTCCCTATAAAATTTAATTTCTATATAAAATTGAACATCCATATTCCAACCAGTCCCTTCTCATTCTGGCATAGTTTTACTACTAGCCGGAGGACAGGGGGTCTATATGACTATACCTACTCAATCTTCTTAACTTTGGAGTTTGGGTTGTAATTGAATTGATGAAAGTTTCACCACAGCTTACAAGTTGTTGAAATCGCAATTACAAGTGATTCACTCGGGGAGTCATTTACATCAACACACAATTCTATAAATCATAAGTGACTATGATTTCCAAGTAAAGGCAAGAATCCTGTGTCGATTTCACAATAAGACATGTAATGAGTGTTTATCTGTCACAAAAGCCAACAAAAACCCAAGTTTATGATCTTTAACTTGAGTAGGCTGATATTTTTTGTTCAAAGTCCCGACAAACACGGATACACACGAAGGAAGAACATCTCAAATATTTTTAACGAATCGTACTGTCGGCACAGATTAATTATCTTACTTTTATTTTCACTGTTAAGTACATATTTCCTTCTTAAGGACAACAGCTAAAAGAATTACTTCACTTCTCGTATGTATTATGTGTTATAGTCTATCTGTGAGGATGAAAAAGGAGGCGTTCATCTGTGTGATTCTCGCAATTATTCTCAGTGGTAAGTTCTTCTGACAGTGAAAAATTAAATACTATGTAAAATGACATGTTTTCTTCTTTTAGTTTACAACTGTCATTCAACGAAGTTATATATATAGTGACAATTGTTAATTTAAACAAATACATTATATACATTTACAAAATATTAAATACGAAACACAATATGGAATTTACCAATTTCACAGAATATATGTAAAAGAACACAGTCACCGTCAACTGAATGACAAAAGAAGTTAAAATTATCCTTTTCTCTGAATTTTACTAGAGTTGGAGTTACGAATGTTTTTCTCAAGTGAAACTATTGCAATCGCCTATTTTAAATATCATAAACAAAGAGGCGATACTGTATACGATTCTATACTATATGTTTCAATGAAATGAACCAAAAACCGATGTGACGGTAAGCTAAAAGAGTTTTCAAGCTTGTGATTTAAAAACTTGATGGAAGATCTAGAGAACCGGTCACATTTTCTTTAATTCGTACCTGCAAGTCAAATACGTTTTGTTAAAGCCGGGTCTTTAGGAAAATGTTGCTTATGCTGTCACGATTTAGACCACCTCTACCAAGAAATTAGTTTGCATACACACAATTTTATCCAACGCAATCATAGGTTTCAACGTTGTTTTCAATTTTGACTTATTTATATTTTTTCGTTTGGGCTTGTTTTATATTTACCTTCAGATTTATATGCACCCGTTCTTCATAGTCCTAGCTATTTTGACGCTTTAAAAAATTGAAAAGTCTATCCCAAATTGAGGTACATTATATGGCCATCCAAATACCGTTTTGATTCCGGCCTAATCTCACCAAAGAGACATTATTGTTGAAATCCGGATGTCACGGGTCACGGTTCAAAGGAGTAGGTCCATTAAGGACCAATTTTGGCCTCAAATTTCAGGTTCATCTAACGAAAGATTTTGAACACTTTTTAAACACTTAAGTGTCTATTTCAATTGATTCGATTAGTTTAAGTGAAAGATTTTAACTGATTCAGTCATTAAATGTATCAAATATGCCAAAAAACGTCACTTATATGTTTTTTGTCAAAAATGAAGGTGGCCGCATCTGTGTTCATCCTCAACCTTTAGATATGTTATGTATTATCATCAAATACAACTTATATTTCAATATTATGAATGAACACGAATGAACACGAATGTGGCCACTTTTATTTAAGACGGAAACCGTCTAAATTTAACGAAAATGCTAAAATTGTGAAGATTTCAGTAATTTAGCATGACTTAATGATGCTAGTACACGATATATGTGCATTGTATTGTTGAAAACAGCCCATATTCATGTAACAGAAGCATTCTACTTTCCAATAAATAGCTGAAAGATTACATTTTCACAACTTTGTAAAACTGCTAAATTTTGGGGCCAAAAAGGGGTCTTACGGAACCTACTCCTTTTTGCACCTCAGGTTTGCGGTATACCATCTTTTCTGCAAGTTTATTGTTTTCTGTTTGGTAACATATTAGCAATAAGATCCATTTTGTTATATCTGGTGATCCATTTATTTGGTAATTGCCAATGGCAGTCAGCAAGGTTTAAGAACACCATGCCGCGTGAGAGGCAGTTGTTCGACCTGCTAGTCAAAATATACTTTTTCACTTTTGTGGTCTTTTGGAAAATGATGTTTGTGCTGTATTTACTAAATTTGAAGCATTAGACAAAAGTAAATTAGGAAAAACACAAAACTCCATATTTAAAAACATACTTGGGGTTCATGGAAAGTCTTCCAATCTAGCAGTGCGGTGTGAATTGGGCGCTTTACCCATTAGCATTAAATGTTATCAACTTATGTATAAATACTACTAGAACACACCCGCGAAATCGCGGGCATATACACTTGTTAACTATTGTAGGATGATTTTTTGTAAAAAGATATTATGTATGGAGAATTTCATAAAAGGTATCAAAAGCCCTCTCCCTTTTTCCAAAGTCCGATATTTGTTTCCTTTCTGTTAAATTCAATTATTTTCGTGTGTCTGGCCTCAGACAACAATTATTCTTCTCCTTTGATACAATGCTTCTTTTGGTAAAAGTCAAATCAAATTTAAAATTTGCACCGTTTCAAACATGAAATAAATGTAACTGCTTATATATAGACCATTATTAGTCTAATAAAATATGCTTCTAGGACAATCCATCAGTGCTTTTTCTTTTGAGAGTCTTATTAACATGCCAATATTAGGATATGAATCATGTATTAATGCCTCAGACCGACTAAGGCTAATTTGAGGGGTGGTCAGAGGGGTCCTGATCCCGAAATCCCGGGCTTAAAACATGAAATCCCGAGATGCAGAATTTAAAGAAATTCATATCCCGAAATCCCGAAATCGAAAAATATATCCCCGGATCCTGTAAGGATCAATCCCCAAATCCCGAGCTTAAAAACACCCGATCCCGACACCCCGAAATAGGTCCTGCCTTCCTCTTATCTCTACCTTACTTTCATTTTTGCCAAATCACCATTTTCCCTTTCAACAATAAATTTGTATGCCCGATTTATGAGCATTATGTTTTCTTGTCTGTGTGTGTGTGTTCGTTCGTTCGTTCGTTCGTTCGTTCGTCCGTCCGTCCGTCCGTCCGTCCGTCCGCGTCTGTCCCGCTTCAGGTTAAAGTTTTTGGTCGAGCCGTAGTTTTAGATGAAGTTGAGCATGTTTTACTTATTTAAATATATATGCAAGTGATATGACCCCTTAAATAGTAAACATTTCAAAGAAAACAGTAGACGGAATCAGGGACTTTTTATACTAACATAGAAAGTCCCTGACAGAATACAGAGAGTCTCTATGTATGAAAGTAGAATGTAGTTTACATGTAGATAAACGCGAAAAATAATTGTCCTCTATGAGGAGGTATAATTATAATAGTTGTGGTTCTTGCGATCTAAAAACCATGATAATGAGAACGCTCTGATTGGATTATTTATTTTCCATTTTTGTAATCTATCATACGATTGGTTGTATTTGTAAATGTTTCAAACCGGAAGTCTTATCTATGACTAAACGTTTGTCCGATGACGGAATCATATCTGGACTCCTTTGGTGTCAGACCACCAATTAAAAATCCCTATCTGTTCAACCAAATTTTGCAATTTTCACAGCTTTCTAAATATTTTACTTTAAGTTTAACTTCATAGAAACCAGGTATATCCTTAATTGTACATGTATCAGCTTTCTACATGACAATTTTAACCACACCTTTAAAGCCTTCTAACAAAATAACTGACCTTCAAACGGAGGTACTAAAAAAAAACCTGGTTTTCTGGAAATCTAAAATTAGTATACTATGGAGCACATTAATCCTCAATTTTTAATGCAAACTCATAGACAAGTAAATTTTGGCTCCAAATGATCTAGATATATTTCTCTTTCACCAAAAGTTTCATTTCTGCAAATTTGTTGGTTAGTTTAAGTAAACAAGGACATCAAAAGCACTATTTTGTGTCAGAGTAGTGCTACTTTCACATACGTTCTAAATTGAAGGGAGTAATTGGTGGTCTGACACCTTTTTTTGTCATTTTTCTCCCAAAATAACTCAATCTGAATAATCATAAGAATGGATGACAAATGCGATTATGCATGTTACCTATAGGACACAGAGGCATGATGATTGATTTATTGTAGAAGGAAGAGAAGCGACACACAAAATGAGGTCTTCTCGTTAAATAGTATAGATGTGCGTCTCAGTGATATCGTTGAACGGTCTGGTGGTCCGCATGAAATTCTCAAAGCTGCTTTTGAAGTGGACAAAACTCTTACAAATAGAGAAAATTCATGGTCTAATAAACTATCTGAATTAATGAAATATATTGGAATACCCTTAAACAAGCATTGTAATAGTAATTTCAAACAGAAACTAGAAGATTTTTACAAAAATAAAATTATATTTGAACTATTTAAGATAAAAGATGGAAACTGTGGTAAACTTTTATTTTTTAGTAAAATTTATACTAAATGAAATTTGAAAAAAATAGGCAGGACAGGAGTTTTGAGTAAAAAAAAAGGCAGGATGTGACACTTGCAAAAAAAAAGTCAGGACGACAATTTAGGTAAAAAAAAGTCAGGATAAACTAAAAAAAAAAAGGCAGGACCGATTAGAGTGAAAAATAAAAAAAGGCAGGACAGAGATTACAGCTAAAAAAAATGCAGGACAACATTTTTCATCCTAGCCCCCCCCCCCCCCCATAAAAATCAAATGGTAGCTCCCTAAATTAAGAATAAGTGCACACTCATTAGCAATAGAAACTGGTAGGTACAAATGTATGCAAGACCAAAAATATCCTCTAATGAGAGATTTTGTAAATTTTGCACAGGAAAAAATAAAAATGAGATACATTTCTTGATTGAATGTCCGCAATATAACAAAATTAGATCTAGATATAAAAATAATGATATTAATTCAAATCATTTGGATGAAAATTTGACCAAAATGTTAAATCCCAGGGGCGGATCCAGCCATTTTAAAGGGGGGGAGTTCCCAACCCAGAGTAAAAGGGGGGGGGGGGTTCCACCTATGCTCCCATTCAAATGCATTGATCGGCAAAAAAAAAAGGGGGGGGTTCCAACCCCGGAACCCCCCCCCCCCCCCCCCCCCTGGATCCACCAATGAATCCTATGTCTGAAAAAGAATTAAAATCTATTTGTATGTATATTGAAGAAGCTCTTGATTTGAGAGACCACCATACAACCGTTTCACCCGGAAATACTCTTTAAAAGTAGTTCGTGCGTGTGTTTTAAGTAAATTTATGAAAATCTAGAATAATACTGATGTATAAGTTTATCATGGTATCAATATCAGTTTATAATGTAATGACATACATATAATTGTCTTATGACTTGTTGTTACGTACATGCATCTTTATTTCATTTATATGTTGTTTTAATATAATTATAATTGTCTGTATTTGGATCACGCCTCTATTGTGCTCTTTCCAATAAAATATTGAATGAATTGATCTGAATTGAATGAATTGAATGTATTTAGACCCCTCTAACAAGAAATTTGTTTTGCATACACATGCCGTATAAAAATTGCGGTTTTTATCCAACGCAATCGATTCATGTTAATTCAATATCAATTCTGACATTTCATACTAATTTTTCACACTGAAATTCAAAAGATTTCACCACATTAATAATAAGGTAGCTTTATCTTATAATATGTTATATTATAATATCGATAAGCTAGCTAAATAAAGAATTTTGTATTGTTTGGTATATATATATCATAAAGACACAGTGACTATATGATTCGAGACATTGATCCCCTATCTTTTAAATTTATACTGAGACTACTATAACGTGTGTTATAGTAGTCTCAGATTTATAGTATGCAACACAGGGAACAAGTCTACAATTATAGAATTTTAGAAATAATAATCATTTTTAGGATTTTGTAGAGTAATCTTAAAGTTATTGTATATCTTAGTTATTTCGGTAGTTCTGTTATGTTGGGTGTAACGATTATGGTTAAATCCCCTGTTTCTATTTATAACGCTAGCTAATACATTTCCTAGAGTTTACGCGGGAATGAAAATTCTCGTGCTGCATGATGTTCTTGCATGTGTCCATGCAGACTTGGATATTCATAAAACCTCGTTTTGACAATATTTCTTTAGATTGGTGAACACGTTCGTGCTGGTAAGTTGTACATTATTTGTTTTATTCAGTTTCAAAGTTTGACTTAATATTGCAAAATAAACAACAAATTGAACAAAGCAATGGTGTTATGATTTGTTATGGCACAATATTAAAGAGGCCCCTCATGGGGGTGTACAAATAATCATATAATCACAAATATTTTGCCAATACAGCTATATATTAAGCGGTATGCAATTAAGTGGAATCGACTGTATAATAACATAATCATTAAAAAAATTTAAACAGGATAATAAAATGATAAAAAATACACATCTAGATTATCAAATAATCTCATAATCATGAAAAATTTGGTTTAGTAATCAAATAATCACTATAAAAACGGCAAAGTAATCGCATTTTATAATAATAAAAAAAACTCTATATAGGAGGCTCGATCATGACAATACACAGCAGAAATCATTATAATAATCATATAGCAAAAGAAAGTAGCTAATTAGCATTAAATCTGAATTAAACCACCAGGTAGCAACATTTAAAGCCTAGAAATCCGCAAGCAGGGATGATAATTTAGCCATGAGATAGAGAGTTTAATCATACATGTCAAGTGACATGATATTCGCGTGTAATACACGCTTTTTCAACGGTTTACACGCGAGGATTTTGTCACATGGCGTGTACACGCTTTTCACCACTTTACACGCAATTACACGCTTTTTCGTTCTTTTCATTTTTTGGTCGTTATCTATCTATCTATAATCGTAATTCTGCCAATCAAGGCACACCTCCATTCACACAGAGGAAAATGTCAATACGCAATATAACACAATACAACGCGTATCACTACATATATTAAAATTTTCCGCCACCTCAAGAATTTATGTTACATACACAAAATAAAACATTAGAAAAACTTTGATAGAAATAAAACTAAAATGTTCTTTGAATACAAAAACAACTCATTCTGGGACCATGTGTGCCCGATATGTACTTGCAAGGCCAATCTTACTAAACTACACTATTAAGCAATTAGAAGTTAGATTTTCTACTGTCTTGCTTATCTATATTAGCTAATAAAGCATAGCGTTTGTTATGCATATTATAAAGCAACTGTCTACACAGGGGTTCCAAAATGTTACTGGTTTCCTTAAAAACAGCTCTGTTTGCATTAATGTCTACATAACAGAACGGATTGATGATTAGTTGGATAAGATCAATTGGAAACGAAGTTGCAACTTTGGCTAGGATCAGGCTTCCATTATCTAAGATCTTTGACAAAAGTGGTATTCTTGTCTCTTCTAACTTTTCACACAATAGAATAAAATGTTCCACCGTTTCATCCGCTTTACCACAGAGTTTACAAGTTGGACTTATAAAGTTATTCTTTGAAAATGATGCCTTGTGGGTTTGCAGGATATAGTTCCCAGTTGAAATTTTAAGACGTACAGGAATTTTTCTGATGTCCTTTAGATTTGCATTAACTGATATAGCTAAAGGATGTACAGATCCAATATTATATTTATGGTCCATAAATTTAAGAGTTGAGTAACCTTTTGACTCATCAGTAATTTTAGATGTCCAATAGACATGAATTTTGGATTTAACTAGCTTTTTCCATTGGAATTTTGATAACGGATTGGTTAAATAAGCATATAAGTCATTAATTTCATATTTTAAACATAATTCCTTGACTTCAATAAACCAGCTGCAACTATTATGAGATTTTATCTGTAACTGTCTTTCGGCTAACCGCCATTCAATTGAATCACAATTCGCTCTAGATATGTTTCCAAAGAGATTGATAGCTTTGACGTGGATTTCAGCTTCTATAGGGAGTAAACCAGATAAAGTATAAACTGCGGAATCTGCTACGTTGGAATTTAAAGACAGAATTTGTTTGATCCATTTTTTATATTGAATAGATATATTATTTAGTATTTTTCCTTTAGGTAATAAAATTTCCAAACCATAAGTTAATATTGGCAGAATATATGTTCTTATCAATGCTATTGAAGTTTTACTATCTAGACCATTCTCTCCATGGAGGCCTGTACCCATTAAACTGTACATTGCTCTACGTGCTTTCTTTATATTTTCATTTACTGTCGATTCAGCAGAATTTTTGTCAGATTTTTGAATTCCTATGTGTGAGGCGTTCGAAACAATTGGCATGTTTTTTCCATTTAATTTCCAAAATCCATCTTCAATTTCATAAAATTTGCGGCATGTTTTTACTGGAATAATAACGCTTTTTGTAGGCTGTAATAAATACCCTTCTCTTTTGCTAAAATCCAAAGCAATGTTAATCATGGTTTGTAATTCTAGAGGGTTGTTGGAGACAAGTGCTACATCGTCAGCACATGTAGGAGCACAACAATTTATGTTCCCTACTCTTCCACCAAGACCTGATGTACTTAAAATGTTAAGCAGAGGATTAATGTAAATTTTATATAAGTCAGCGCTGAATGCACCTCCTTGACGGACCCCCTGATCAATAGTGAACATCTCTTTTGACATTATATTATTCCATTTGATAAGAGAAGATGCATTTACATATAGATTATTTAGTAATAGTATGGATTGTTCCGTGAAGTCTATCTGGAACATACGACGGATCAAATTAGCATGTACCACAACATCGAAAGCTGACTTGCCGTCTAATAAGGCTATGTAGACTGGAAGTTTAAGGTCTTTGCTTTCCCTTTCAAATTCTTCTATAAAAAGTTCACAAATCAGTGGAGACGTGCCCTCAGTGAATCCTTTTTGAAGAGGGTTTTGTGAAATTATAATTTTTGGATTTTCTCTTTCTTTCAATATTTTTTCTATAATTTTTGAGTATGTTGGAGTTATAGTAATTCCTCTATAATTTTTGGCATTTTTTACATCCCCTTTATTTTTGAACACAGGAAATAAAGTTCCGATTTTCAGTAAATCCGGTATGTAGCAGAATTTAAAGCAGATATTCAACAGATGTTGTAAATGTTGTAATAAAGATTCGCTTCCATGGATAAAATGTTCAGCTGTTAAACCATAAAAATCCTCAGCTTTGTTTGTATTGAGTTTTGAGACAGCTCTTTTTATCTCTTCAGTAGAAATTTCCTGATGAATATATGTATCTTTACACTTGTTAATAATATGGGTAGCTTCTTTCTCAATTGAATTTAGATAAATAGTGTCAAAAGAGTTATTGTTGGACTTTTTTGCTAGGTCACCAAAATGTTTATTCCAGCCCTTCATTACATTTTCGGGAGATTGGAAAATTTCTTCATCAACAGTTAGTTCCTCAATAAAGCGTGAAAGTCTACCTCTTTGTTTTTTTATAAGGCTGTAGAAAAGTGCCGGATCGTTATACCCTGCATCAATGATTTTCTGCCGTTCTTGTATTCTCTGTAGTGCAGTTTCTATTCTGCATTGTTTACGAAGAGAGGAAGTTGTGATTTTCTTCTGAATAGTAAGAGGATGGTTGGGGTCAGGTGGACGACCATTTTGTTTCCACTGAAAGAATGCTATTTTTTTCTCTGATATTGCTTGAGAAATATTTTCAGTCATAATTTGTAATTTCTTCTTCCGTATCTTTTTTTTCTTTTTGGGAGCAACAGCCAAAGTAGCTTTAGTAAGAGTATGGTTGAGAGTCTGAAAAGCTTGATCCAGTTCATTAGGGTTCATTGGATCGACTTTTAATAGAGCTATGCCTTCTTCAACTAGAATTTTATATCTATCTCTATCTATATTGTTCCATTTGACCTTATGGTGGGTAGTCACCTGTGTTTGACTTACGGAATTAATGCAGGGAAATTCATATTTGAGTTGTAGTAGAATTGGAAGATGATCCGAGACGTTTGAAATAATGTCAGGTTTTTCAATATTTATTATGAAGTCTTTAAATTTCTCTTGGTAAAGTATATAATCAATTGCAGAAGATGATATGCCACTGGTATGTGTATAGGTAATTCCAACTTCTGTAGTAGACAAGTTATGGTCTGACATGAAATCCAGTATATAATTTTTTCTATTAGAGTTATTTTCTTTAAAAATATTTTCATTAAAATCTCCACCAATAATTATCTGGTGAGTGGTTTTATAAACCTCCATGATCTCATGTAATTGGTCAATACATTCATAAAGTTCATTTAGATGGTTATCTGACGATTTGCAAGGAAGATAAATAGAAATAAATAAAAGTTTCTGATTTCCAGACAGCTCAATACACTGTATTCTCTCATTTCCAATTGGTAAAGTTGTAACAAGTTTGTCAAGATTCTTTTTCCACAATATAGCTACACCTCCATAGCCACGAGGCATATGAAGAGGTTGAATAGGATCATTAGAATCAACTGCTTTACCCGTTCCAGTAAAATCATTATGTAGTTCTTGTAATAGATTTAGTTGGCAGTCATATAGCCAGTGTTCTTGGAGAAGAAATATATCAATTTTGCTTTCCAACTCTTTAAATAGTGGACCACATGTCAATATGTTTTTGCAGTTAAAATCTAAAATCCTCAGAGTAGAGTTGCTACGTACATCTTTATCTTTATTTACACAATGTACATTTATACAGTCATTTTTAAAATCTAAAACATCGTATTCAATAATTCCATCACTGCTTGTATTCATTTGTTCAGTAAGTAACGTGTCGATGTTTATGACAACATTTTGTGCCTTTCGAATTGGAACAGTTCCTTGTATAAAAAATCCTGCTCCGATTTGTCTTGTGAATAATATAGGGGTTGACCTATTCTTGAACCGTGAAGCATTGGAGAAGTTTTATCTTTCTCTTCTGGAGTGTTCGTTATAGAGGAAGACGAAGAATTATGAAATCTTGCAGTAGATGTTTTTTCTCTACAATTTGCCTCTGTATTACTAGCAGAATTAGCAGAAAGTTGAGTCGGAGTAAGTGAGATTAAATTAGAAAAACAAACATGATTTTCTGCAGAATGCCGATTATGAGAATGATGAAAGGTTTCTGGGGGGACGTTGTGGTAAGTCCCACCATTGCCCCACCAGTTACCTTGGGTATAATAATCTGGAGTACTTGTTTCCGGGTAGTAACTCTTGTGGATATTGTCCTGATAATTATTCCAGTTGTGAGAGTGTGGATAGCACGGATCATGACTATCAGTAGGGACGTTGTGGTAAGTCCCACCATTGCCCCACTGATAATGTGATGTACTATTATAATTAGTGGCTGGAATATTGTAATCTCTGGAATAGTGAGTGTTGTATGGGTAGCTCGGAAAATGTGGATTTGCATAGACAATGTTGTGTTGGACGGAACTAGTTGGAGCACTATTGCGATAATTTGCATATTCAACGTTGTGTTGGACGGAGCTAGTTGGAGCACTATTGCCATGTGTAGATTTCTCTTGTAGAGGACTATCTGTATCCAAGGATTGGAGAAGACTAAGTTCCCGATCAACTTTTTTTAGGACGTACTCGGTTACTCTTTCATGTATACCTCTGATGAGATCTTCAGCTGGCTGTTTTTGTTTATGGTTGTCAGTTGTCTTACTATCCATGTGGGCTTGATTCTTCACAGAGTTATCTAAACATTGATTTAGGGTTTTAAGAGATTGTTCTAGTTCTAGGTTTCTACTTTCTGCTTTGAATAGTCTATCTAAAATACTTGACTTGTCATTTGATTTGTCATTTAATATAGCTTCTTTAATCTTTAATTGTTCTTCTTTTTTCTTTAACTTTTGCTCTAGAAGTTTAAAGTCTTTGGCCGAAATTTCTTTACCCTGATCTTTTTTACTTGTTTCTTTTGAATTTGTAACATGATGATTGTGAGGCATAGGAATATCCGGAATAGAAGGATTGGCAGTTTTAGGTACTGCAGACGTGTTGGTACATGCTAATTCAATGTTGTTGTGATTACTCTTAGCTACATGGCTATTAGATTCAATAGATTTGCATGTGGTTTGAACAACTGTTTCTAGATCTGAAAAGGATGTTGATAAGTCTTCAGTATTGAGATTGGGTAACTGTGTGTTGAGACAATCCGAATGGTTTGAAGATTTTGTAGATAATGGATGTCCATCTTGAGATTGATCAATAATGTCCTGTACCAAGATAGAATTTGTAGAAGTATGGAGTTTGTAAACTGTTTCTAATGTATTTGAACTGGACCTCTGATCTAACAAGCCAGCACAAGTGTAACAGGAATTTGTAATGGTATCAAGACAGCTGTTATGACATACTAAATTGCACTCTGGACAGATATTTTCTGTATCATTTAGGGCTTCATCACATACAGAGCATTGTATAAGGTTCTCCTCTATAAGTATGGCTCTTGCACTAGTAATATGTCTTACTTCTGACTGGATGCTATTTCCATATGTTTTTAGATGTGTTTCAGGACTAGTAGTACAAGTTATATGGGATTGGTGGTACTTTAACACAGAAGGGACGTTGTGGTAAGTCCCACCATTGCCCCTCTGTGTGTCAAGTATATTTACCTTTGTACTGTCACAACTTTTACATTGATATGTTTTATCATTCTTTTCGATGGAGGAAATATCTTCTACAGACAACTTGTCACATTTATAATGAACCCAGTGATTGTTATGACACAATACTGCCCTAGATTTGCAGTTCCTATTGCACTTAATACAACGCTCCTCATTTGAACTTTTTGTAGATTTGTTCTCAGGTAAGCCAGGATTCGGTGTTGCTGATTTTTTAAGACAATCTAGTGCCTCAATTAATTTTGATGCTAGGTTTTTATTCAGGAGATCAGTGTTTATATTTGCACCATTGATTTGCGTATTAGACATGATCTTGTGTATGTGTTCAATATCTCTATAGAACAATTTGTCCACATTTTTCCCATTGATTAGTAAGTTGCATTTTGTTAGGTATGCATTAATTGTGTAACTATCAGTTGGATTGTCAAAAATATGGTAGGTATATTGAACATTATTTCCTCCTTTGTCTGTTGCTATGGTTTTGCGGTAATCATGAAACTTGAAAGAAGGATCGTTAAAATATTGCTCCAGAGCATATATGAACAGTTCAAAAGATATGGTGTCCATTTTGATAGTAACGCCACCGCCAGTATAGACATACTCTATTACAGATCTTTTAGTACTTTCAAGCTTTTTCTTCAGTGATTTTTCTATATTGAGAGTGTAGTTATTGTTGTAACTATTTTGAGCAAGTGCATGTACACTAACCAAGTTGGTTTTCTGTATGTTATCAACTTTATACGGTTGGATATTCATCATGAAAATTCTAAATACTTATGATGTAAATGGTAAGAAAGTTGCAATATTCAATATAAATATTATATGTCCATCAAAATATTTATTGCGATTACTGTAAGGACGTTGTGGTAAGCCCCACCATCGCCTTATACAGTTTTATAATAAAAGTGGAATATAAATTTGTTGTATATTAAAATTTAAAAGAACTAAATTATCTATAATAATATTTTTTTTTTTATTTTATTTTACCAACAGTCCAATTTAATTCTGTGAGCTAGTTTACGAAGCCATACTCTGGCTAACGCACTTTTTGGATGAATGCCATCAAGGTATAAGTTAAAATTGTACAAGTCTCTACCATGCCTGTGTGTGTTTTTCGAGTTACAGGAAATTGGATGATATATGTCGGCTGAGAAGCTTGGAGATCTTGACGAGTGATCGTTGTTTAAGGCTCTTATCTGGTCATTTACAACTAGAATTTGCTTGATTAATGTATTGTCGTCTGCTTTAAATCTGTTGGGATCAGGGTGATCATGAAGACGGTTCCAAATGTATATAGAAAATATAGGGATTTCTAGAAATGTGACTTTACATCCAGGATATTCAGCTAGAAGGGTTGCAAATTCTTTTAAATTGTTTATAAGTTGTGATGCTGCTTCCTCAGGGTTATGTTTTAATGTGATAATCTTATCACTACGACTATAATCTGTGAAGTCGCATGTACCTAGCCACACGTACAGGGAAATATTATCGAGATGTCCAATTTTAGACGCTAAGTTGTCTTTTAGCCAAGCAAGACCGCTTGTTGAAGTTTGACCTGACTTAAACCACCATTTGATATCTATCTCGGGAGACAGTTTACATTCACTTTGTAAATATCTTGCTTTGCTGTCGGACAACACAACTGATACAAGTCTAGACGGACCAATAGGCGGATTGAAAGTTTTTTTGAGATATTTTTCTAGCTTATGTTCAGTCATTTGTGTTTCAATTTAGTACAATATTTGCCAGGTACTAATGTTCTTCTGTATACCCTAGTAGACAGTTGCTTTTCCTTATAATTTTAAAAGCTTAATAAATAATGACAGCTGGAAGCACTAGTGAAGAAGCAGAGTCATGTATTAACTTTATTAATGCAAAAAGTTTAGGTCTATTTGTTTTAGTAAATATATATTTATTTTTATTTAATAATGGATAAGATGTATATAAGAATAATAACTGCTAGTATATAAGTCTTTAGTAGATAATAGATATGATGAAAAGGTTATACAAGGGTGTTAAATGTTTAGTGAGAAGATCACACTAGGTCAGACAATAATTTAATTTATCTGAACTTAAGCCTATATTTAAATTATATATAATTATGTATGTACTCCTGAAATGAAATTTAATTGGCAAATAAGATCAAAAATATGAAGGAAAACTATACAAGGGTGTTAAGTGTTTAGTCAAGAAATCCCACTTGAACAGACAATAAACTAATTTATCTGAACTTGAGACTGTATTTAAAATATATGAATTTGTATGTACTCCTGAAATAAAATTAATTCAAATTAATTCAATTGGCAAATAATATAATAACTATGGGGATATAAAAATAATAAAAAAAAATATCAAACGCACGTGGCCAAAAAAAAAAATCGGTCAAGTGCACTTAAAATAATAAAATTTTAAAGGAAATATGCGTAGGATAATATGTAATATAAGCAAATGGAATGAACTTATTACTTATTAAGTAATTTTAAGGGCACACATGGCTGCAGTATTAACTTTTGTAAAAGCCCGCCATTTTGAATGATTGGCGCG
Source organism: Mytilus edulis (assembly GCA_019925275.1). Taxonomy (NCBI): domain Eukaryota; kingdom Metazoa; phylum Mollusca; class Bivalvia; order Mytilida; family Mytilidae; genus Mytilus; species Mytilus edulis. The sequence continues at coordinate 51,727,125 of CM034352.1, read as the reverse complement.
TCAGGTAAAATTTGTTTTTTTGTTGGAAAAATTGGAAATGTGATCAATTAATTGCAATTTTCTTTTTAAGTAAGTGATAAATATGTATTGTATGCGTATTCCTGCACTTTCAGCCCAATAAGATGTTCAGGTACTCTGTAAAAGGTAAAAATTGTCGCACGATATAAAAACACATCCACCACCTTCAATGCACAACCTAATATCATATTCTGATTGTTAAATTGCAGAAGGAAATGCACAGCGATGCGATGAATTTATTACAGTAATATTGGTTTATCATTTAGTGATAATAAACAAACATAATATACATGTAATTGAGTGTAGAATTAAGAATATGTAATGAACGTTAGTGATATCGATATTCTCGGGTTTTTTCCTTATTCGGCGATAAATACCGAAAAATTCGAAGTAATTGTTTGGCTGCCATATAATTTGTTTATTTTTCTATATGGACAAACACTAAAAGGTAAGTAGTTTGTGATTAGTTTTTACGATTTTGTTACTTTCTTTCAAATTCACTTTATAGGGGAAATGTGCACAGAAAGAGATCACTTTCAGGGCCTGTACCGTCGTCTAAAGTGCCGATTGTTAAGCCAAAACGATGTGTACAGCAAGATTCAAGATTTATAAATTAAATTTTGGAGTTCGAGTTTAAATGATCGAGTGACAAGTAGCGCATAATTTGGGCATTCTATGTTGCAAAATTAAAAAAAACAATACATGTGAGAGGAGAAATACAATGTAGCTATTTGAATAAGCTGTTTAACATGTTTATCTAATGGAAATCAAATTTATAAAACATTTTTCTTTTCAATTTCAGTTTCAAATCTAGCCAACACGGCAACAGATTTCTACAGGCCTTAGGGATAAAAATATCACAGAACTGTTGGATCAGCTCTCATAGTACCAGCTTTCTTCTGATGAACTACCCAATTTTAATCAGGCAATAGCAATGGGAGCAATGGCAGAGATAATAGATGACATTTTACATTGCCAAAAAAAAAAAAAAAACAAACATTATGACATTCTTTCAAATCTTGATGCAGCTAATTCAGTCAAATATCAATTCCTACTGTGGGAGAGCCTTTTCAATTATGAAGAAATTGACACTGAATTCTGATCAGAACTTGACTATGTTACATTTGTATTGTGTGCTGTTATCAAATAAATGGGATCTCCTGTAGTTGGTGATCGCAATACTGGTATACCAGTATTGTCCACAATACTGGTATAAAAATTTTGTACCAGTATTGTAACTTTTTCTAAAAAAAACCAGCAATACTGGTACATTACTGATATACCAGTATTGTTGTTTTATTGTTGACTAGACTATATTGAAGATCAAAGGGAAATTAAATGAACTCAAAAAGATTATAGAGGATAATTGTGAAATCAATTAACAACCAGTTTAAAGTCATTACTATACTTGCACAAATAAACAAAGGATTATTGAAATTAACTCATATCATCATTATTATTTAAACAATTGCTAATAATTTTATCATAGTCTATATTTTATTTAATTCAATATAGATAAAATAAAAGCTAATTATTATCTGAGTAATTATTTAATAAATTCAAGCAAATAATTAGACTTTAAAGTCATATGAAACGAGTGAGTGGTGAAAAATAATGTTTGTCCAATTCTTGAACCAATGCATCTATACATCATAAACTTAGTCTTCTGTGCATGATTTTATCATTATTTTTGCAAATATATCATATAATCGTCAATTTTTTTTCTCTCTGTTTGCTATGATTTAACAAATATGGATGCTCATTAAATGCTGTGTTTTGAAGCCAAGTTTAAACGATTGAAATAGCTTGTAATCTAATAAGCGTTAGAGAAAGTCCACAGAGACTGAATACCTAAATACCAATATAAAAAGGGGGAGGGGTTGCAGAAATCACATCTGAAGAAGGTAAATAGACAATACCAATGCTATTGATACAGAAGCTATATCAGCATTAATGTCAATATAAAATTCACTAAAATATACTGCATGAATCTTGGAAAGAGAGAACTGAAAGAAAACATAGAAGAACGTACAGAGTTTGTTAAAATGCTGAGACAATACGGTTCCCTTTTAAAAGAAAAAAAATTCAGAAGATTTAAAACTTTATTTGATGACAATCACAGTGTACCATCTATGGCATCATCAGTTAAACACAATCATTCCCAATAAATGTCATATGTTAATATGTGACACCTTTAATAAAAGATTAATTACCTATATTGTTTATTTAAAAAAAACACAATACTGGTACAATACTGGAATACAATACTGGTACAAAATTTGTATACCAGTATTGTGGACAATACTGGTATACCAGTATTGCGATCACCAACTACAGGAGATCCAATAAATGTAACTAAACTTGAAACTGGCAGTTGTTTTGAATATGTGCCTAGTGGTGGTGCTTTAAAAAGCAACATAACAGACCACTGTTTAATACAATAAAAGTTCACAGTAGAATGTATATTGTTTTTTTATATTCACAAATTTGTATGAAATTATGAACATTACCACATTCATATTAACAAGTCCGCATCTACGTCACGCGTTTTCACACGCTTTTTGACATATCATGTCATGTCATGACATGATTTCCCATTGTCAGAGGTTGACATGTATGAGTTTAATTGGTTTTTACAGGCACTCTAAAAATTATTTTGACCATTACACCAGCTAGAAATGTAACTGGCCATGGTCAAATAACAGTTCTGCTGCCAACTTTTAATGAAGCAAATGCGTGAGAATTTCAGCCATAATTGTAAAGATCATAGTCCTGATAGAGAAAAAAACAAAAAGATCGAAGGAAAATGTGCTAACTGCGCAAGACTTGCCATCCCTGAAATCAGAAACAAATGAGGCCATATATCTAGCCTTATTTGGCAGTGTATTTCAGAGTCTTATTTTTAGATCATCTGACCTGACAGGTCAAGTTCTTATCACTTATTGTCCGTTGTCGCCATCGTTGTTGTCATCGTCGCCTGTTGATTTTAACAAAAATCTACTCCTCTGAAACCACTGGGCCACATGCAATCTTCATTAGTGTATCTAGTTTAAAAATTTGTCTGACATGGCTAAAAATAGAACGAGGCTAAAAAGGTCAATTGACCCCTTTAGAAGTTATTGCCTTTATCATGTTTATAGTCCATTTCTAACATTTTTTTGTAAATTTTTGTAATCTTTTACAAAAATCTTCTCCACTTAATCTACAAGGCTAAATAGAATTAAAGTTGACCACTATTTTCTGTAGAGTATCTAGATTGAAAAATGTATCCGATGACCACAGTAGATAGGTGAGTGACACAGGATTTTGAGCGCCTCAAGTTTATTATTTTAAGTCTCCAATGCAGTTGAGTATTGGCTGCCTTGTGAACTAGCACCTTTGAATATAGCTAAGTAAAATTATGCTATCTGAGCAGACTTCTGTTTTCTTTGTTTTTGAAACCTTTAATACTGTCTTCAGTGTTTTAGTTTGGGATCATCAGTTTAACTAAGACCTGCACAGTTTTGCACATGGAACAATCATGAATGGTGAAAGAAATTCATTTAAAATACATTTTCCTTTTTCAGCCAATGGACAAGTATGCCCACCTGGATGGGTTGATGGTCCTATGGGTAAGAAGTGCTACCTTTTTGCTGATAACCACAAAAGAAATTGGTTTGAAGCTAAATATGTATGTAATTCTATGCGGGCACAGTTGTTGTCAATTGAGGACTCTCTTGAGATGGTAAGTGTGCATATGATATTAGCAATTTGTTTATTTTATTTTATAATACTATAAAATTGAGAATGGAAATGGGGAATGTGTCAAAGAGACAACAACACGACCATAGAGCAGACAACAGCAGAAGGTCGCCAATAGGTATAATTATTATGCTGCTTTTAAGCTTATTAGTTTCACTACTTTCAAATCATTAGGCAAAACAAAATATAGTTCTGTTTCTGCTAACACATTTTATGGTATTATTTGGTTTAGCTCCTTCAAAGACTATATTCATTTTTGGGTCATTGTCAAGTCCAGAAATTTGCAAATTAAGTACTAGTATACAATGTATAAAATATTTTGCAAAATTTGAAATTTTTCCAACCTATGTACTACCCTGACCTACAAATTTTGTTTCTTTCTACCAAATTTTGGAGGCTTCAAACAAGTAGTCATTCCCAAGTTCGCTGGACATTGGGCAAAGACCACTATTGTGACTAAAAATGGTAGAATCCAGTTAAATGAATGCATTTCTGGAATTTTACATTATGTTTTGTCCTGAACCATTCTTGCATGAAAACAATACATAATTTTCTGTACACATCAAATAAATGAATAATATTTATATGGAATCTGTCATAGAGGCATTTTGAGTTATTTTGACCTTCAGCATTTTGTATAGATTTGAACTAGTTCTTATTATTTGTGGTGTCATAAATTTAGAGAAATCATCACTTGACAGATTCAAGTTGAGTTAATTATGTGTTATGTAATTAATTGAACATTCTCATTAGCATCAGTATTATTAGTTGACATAATTGTAATTATGAATCTATACTAATTAGAGTGAATATCTAATGGTCGTCCCCTTATTTTAGATAGACATTTTTAGTAATGAATAACAAAAACATTTGGTTATAATTTACTAGTGACGATTCAATATTTATACTAATAAAAATTATATTTCATGAAAAATTAACACGCCAATTTTTCCATTGAAGTCATGGATTAAACAAGAACTGAGGAGAGTAAAAGCAAAGGCAACTGGTACTCCAGAATGGTGGACAAGTTTACAAAAGAATGAAACAATCTGGAACTGGAGCAGTAATATTGCATTAGATGACACTGTTGTGTAAGTCAAATAAAAGAACGCATAAAAATAAAAGTAAACATCTATCATTGTTTGTCAAGTGAATGTAATTTTTGCTGGACCAGTAAATTAAGAGCCAGACCAGTAGATTTTTCAGTCCACTGGTCTGGCTGGCCCAAACACAAAAAAGCTTAAATTTGACCCCTGGTCAATCGGGTTTCATGATATTGCAGTTGACATTCTTATTCATCTTGACTATAAACCACAATATACCATTAGTTAGCACTGTTGTATGTTTTAAGCAAGTATTCAGAATACACAGTTTGCCCTTTTAAGCTCGCCTGGCTGAAAAGGCATCAATTGTAAACAAAAGTAAAAGGGTAGAGATACATGCTCCTTGGAGGCTGTAGTTTTCATTTTTGATCATAAAGATCTTTCTATTTGTCTTACCTGCTACAAAAGCATCAGATATCAGACATTGTCGTCATCATCACTTGTTAAGTTTTCTGCTTGAGTTAGTTAGGAACAATAGATCAATGATATTTTTCTATAAAGTTGCTTTTCAATCAGAACAAATCAGTTTGACAACAGTATTTCAAGGCTTTGCCCCTGTAGGTTGTGGTCCAATGACTTTCAATTAATTACAAATTTTCAATGTAAAGTTATCTGATTAAGTCAGTTTGGTAACATGTGATAGATGAATAATATTTTTCTGAAGTTGCATTTGCCATTACTATGAGTTCATCAGTTTTTTTTTTATAAAAAAGAAGATGTGGTATGATTGCTAATGAGACAACTCTCCACAAGAGACCAAACGACACAAAAATAAACAACTATAGGTCACAGTATGGCCTTCAACAATGAGCAAAGCCAATGCCGCATAGTCAGCTAGACCATTTTGAGGCCCACTGTCCCTTAGTTCATGCTGTTACTTTGAATTCATAAGCAATGTTACTGTTTTTTTCTCAATTTAATGCCAACAGTCAAGACATATTTCTGTGTCAGCAGTTTATTTACTTCTAACTTTGCAAAGAATGGATTTGAGTAATTCAGGAGTATTTTTACTAGTTTAGACAATATACCTTTATATAATAGTTGAACTGATCGTGGAATGGACCTGGTTGTCCAATGAGGTAGATAAAAAGTTTAATTAGTGGACAGCAAGCATTTTAACTTCCTGATATTAACTAGCAATGTATGCATTTACAGGGGTTCAAATTAGTGGTGGTTTATTAATTTGGTTACTAGCTTCGCCCAACCAGGGATTTAGGTTGTGGAACTTTCAGTACTGTAGATCCTGGATCTTCCAGTACCAAATGTAAATTTGAACCCCTGCTTTTTTTTATTGACAAAGGTCTTGTAATATATAGCAATTATATTTTTTTTTTTATTTTCAGTCGCTGGGGTTCAGGTGAACCAAATAATTATATGAACAAGGAACATTGTGCAGAAATCTGTTGCCCACATTTCTTAAATGATATCAATTGTGAAAAAAGAATCAACTATATTTGTGAACTTGATAAAGGTAAGGTATGTTATGATATACAGACTACACTAATAATATCAGGTGGTATTAATGTTTCACTGGCAATCATACCACATATATAGTTCTTTATCGGACCACAGATGAATTATCACCTTGTGATTGGTTAAACACCGTCACGTGGTGACCCCCTATGATACTGTATGGGGTTAGTAAGTTTCATATGGGGTTCATGACGCGTTAATGGCGACGTCATCTATTAATGTTGTTGTGTTTAATTGTTTATTTTTCAACAAAACGCTGCAGAAAAAGTCCAGCGTCCGATAAATTCGTTATACGGTTAACTACTGACCCCCTACGGATCCATAGAGGGTGAATAATATTCATAGGGGACTCGGCCTCCGGCCTCACCCCCTATGGATTTTACTAACCCTCTATGGATCCGTATGGGGTCAGTAGCGAACCATATAACTTATATTAGTTCAACAATGATGGTGAGTAATCATACCAAAGACAAAAAGATATTCAGTACCAGTATCGTTTATTTGGGGACTATTTGTCCCATTTGGTGAGGTGTGTATTCATTTATTTTCATGGTATGCAACTTTCATTTAATTAAGTGGGTCTCATTGGGGTCTTAAGTGTGACACAGGATTGCCGATTTTTTGTAAGCGTGACCCGTGAAAGTCAAATTATTTTGTCATGAAAACGGGAAATGAGGTCTAGCGGGACCCAGGAAATGACAAAAAAATGAAAATTGCTTACGTACATAGTGTAAGCGGGATACAGGAATCTGACAAAACAGTAAGCGGGATCCGGGATCGGAACCCCCTAATGAGACCCTCAATTAACAAATAGTGATTTCTTGAATACTTGATTTCATGGAAATTAGTACTTTATTGAACATGTCAATTCCAGGTCCACCAATACCCATTTGAACCACGGAAATTAGTACTTTATTGAACATGTCAATTCCAGGTCCACCAATACCCATTTGAACCACAGAAAATAGTACTTTATTGAACATGTCAATTCCAGGTCCACCAATACCCATTTGAACCACGGAAATTAGTACTTTATTAAACATGTCAATTCCAGGTCCACCAATACCCATTTGAACCACGGAAATTAGTACTTTATTAAACATGTCAATTCCAGGTCCACCAATACCCATTTGAACCACGGAAATTAGTACTCTATTGAACATGTCAATTCCAGGTCCTGTGACCAATACCCATTTGAACCACGGAAATTAGTACTTTAGAAATAATTAGGAATCCACAGTAATTCATTTATTGTAATCATTTGACATTGTTGTCTGTTCATCTATCTAGGTACACCAAATATGACAGATTGGTATTTTGTTCAGAAATTAAAAGTGTTGATAACTTTGTCATGTTTGTGTTGAATGGTCATTACATTTTCAAAACAATAATCCTATGCAATTTGTGTTTCAAGTGAAATAAAACATTATTCCACATTTTCATTTTGAACTACTTTTTGGAATCAACCATTTTTTAAATGGATTGTTACTTTTCTGGAAAATGCATGAAATATTTGCTGCGGGATATAAAGCTCCAATCAACATCAAACAAATATGTTGTGAATATGGAAAAAAGAAACGTAATTCCTGCAGCTAGGTCACAGTAACAATACATGTTTATGCATGGTTAAGAGACTCTTCAAATAATAGGTATGGTTCATATTTCAACCCATAAATTTCAAGTGCAATAAATGTCATGGCCTTGGGTCATTAGTCATGATTAAAAATAAAAATCTGATGATGAATTGACGCTTTTGGTAAGTTCGATTCATAGATAGAATAAACTGGAAAAATTAAGCCTGCTTACATTTCACAATTATATCAACTTTTTGTAACATTTTTCAGTCAAAATATTTTCCAAGAGCGATCAGTTAACAATATGGTGCCATATTGAAAGCGAGCAAAATGTGACTTTTAGATGAAGAACTGCAATTTTTGTATTTTGTTTGTTCTGCATGTATTGATTTTGTGTTGTGGATAGATACCCAATATCCTTTGTTTTTCTAAATATTATGAAAATAAATTTATTGACCGATTGATTGTTAATTGTTCAATGTCTAGTGGCAAATATCTTGTGCATATAAAGTGTACAATATGTTGATTTTATTCTTTATTATAGAGACGAATCCTTTGACATGTGATGCAGACAATGGATGGGAGTACCACCAGGGGTCATGTTATAAATTTGTAAAAAAATTTAAGACATGGAATGAGTCAGAGTAAGCATTAAAAAGCCTCCAATAAAATATATTATTTCACTATTTTGAATTTGATAGCTTATTCAATATTTGAATGGTTGAGACTATCCCACATGACAGTGCACCAAACTTCATATGCCCTTCTGAACATTGGGACTTTCCTGGCGATGTTTTGCACTGTCAGTGTAAATAGGGTTTTAAAGTTTTTTAAATAGCAATACCTGTAGTATACAGAAATTCATTATACTTTGTCCAAAAAATGATTTCAGACGTAAAATTTAATGTTCTGGAAGTAAAAAAGTGTAGGCAGTTGAATGAAAAAAAATCTTCATATCTCCCTCAGATAGGGAAAATAAATGTATGGTATTAACAATGATTTTTTTTATTTTTCCTGCAACAGAAGTCACAGTATGGGAAACATAGATATTGCTATCAGGCAGAGTAAATTATTTGTTAAAAGCTTTATATAAAATAAATGAATCCAAATACCATGCACACTTTCATGACTATATAGGCACAACTATTTTACAATAAATTAAATGAATTAAACAAATTTATTTTAAACAAATTTATTCAATCAGTATTTGTTTTTAGAAAACAACAGTTTGGCAGTGATTAGATGTAATGTGTGAGCTATTTTCTGATACTTTGAATTACAATTGGGGGAGGGGTATCTATACTATTAAACGAGAAGACCTCATTTTGGGTGTCGCTTCTCTTCTTTCCACAATAAATTAATCATCATGCCTCTGTGTCCTATGGGTACAGTGCATAATCGTATTTGTCATCCATTCATATGATTATTCAGATTGAGTTATTTTGGGTGAAAAACAAGAAAAAAGACGTCCGGATATGTTTCCGTTATTGGGCGAAATTTTAAGTTAGATTAGACTTTCGGTTTGCGTTTTTCTGTATACTTTGAACATACATTAATACTACGAATACAGTGTATTTTCTGTCTTATATTCGTCATTGGACGAAATTTAAGTCAGATTAGACCTCCGGTTTGCGTTTTTCTTTTTACTTTGAAACAAATACATATACTACGAATAAAGTGTATTTTCTGTCTGATATCATTTTCAAGTTTACTATCCACGGCAGTCACAGGGTTTATTAAATAGAGAGGGTCTGAATAATATATCAATGACCGCTGTGGATCAATTATTACACTGAGAATTGACTGTAAAAAGAAAATATACTTTCGGGACGTCTGGAACGGGTGTTTTTAAGATCGAAATTTCAGGATTGACCATTTCGGGATCCGGGATTTCTTTTTTCGAATTTCGGGATGTCGAGATATTTAATTTGTATAATAAATTCATAACCTCGGGATTTCATGTTTTCAAGCCCGGGATATTGGGATCAGGGCCCCTACACAGTGGCTGATCCAGAAATTTTCATACGCAGAGGCCCATTGACTGCCTAAGAGGGGCCCGCTCTGGTCATGCTTCAGTGATTCCCTATATAAGCAACCAATTATTTTCCAGAAAAGGGGGGGGGGGGGGCGCGCCCCTAAATCCGCTTCTGCCCCGACCCCCCCCTTTAATGAATGTTCATAATATACAGATAAGCGCTAAAATTATACATGTGTCATTAAAATTAATAGAGAACAAACAAAAAATAAAGGATTTTTTTGTGGAAAAAGGAGGAGCCGGGCTAGAAAAACAAATATCCTGTCCCAAATTACCTATGACTTTTGATACCTTTTCTGAAATACTCAAGTCACTAAATGTTTTACAAAAAAAAGAAGATGTGGTATGAATGCCAATGAGACAGTTCTCCACAAGAGACCAAAATGACACCAAAATTAACATTTAAAGGTCACCTAACGGCCTTCAACAATAAGCAAAAGCCGATACTGCATAGTCTGATATAAAAGGCCCCGAAATAACAATGTAAAACAATTCAAATGAGAAAACTAACAGCCTTATTTATGTACAAAAAATGAACGCAAAACAAATATCACTGAACCACTGAATTACAGGCTCCTCACTGGAATGTTCATAATACATGTACACTAAATGTATGTTCATAATGAAATTAATAGAAAACAAAAAATGTGAATTTTGGAAATAAAGGAGGAGGGTTCAAAAAAAACATTTTCCTGTCCCCAAGTACATATGACTTTTGATACTTTTCCTGAAATTCTCAAGTTTTTAAATCTTCTTCCTACAACACTTTACATCCATTCAAATACGCTCTAAATGCCCGCGATTTCGGGGGTGTGTTCTAGTATGAATAATACAACAATGCTTGCATTTTTGTTTGAATTGTTGCCCTTTGACAGATAAAATATGTGCATCTGCAGTGAGTATTCAAATGCAGATCTTTTTTTGTTTGTTTTCTAGCTTTACCTTATTTGTTTTATTTAACAGATCAGACTGTAAAGCTTTAGACTCTAACCTGGCTGCTGTTGCAGATACTGGTCCCCTGCATGCAGTATCTACAATAGCTAGCTTCCAACAGTTCGATTCATGGGTTGGAATTATAAGGAATTACAAGGTAATAGATTAATTGTAATACTCTGAAAGTACACTGGATTACTCTTGCATATTTTTACTTAAACATATTAATAACCAGAGTTTTCAGCAACTGTCAATATTATAAAAATCAGCCACTGGACAATGTGAAGCTGTTCTCACTTGCCTAAAAAGGTTCACAGTAAATATTTTCAGATATAATATGTAGAAAACTTGATAATCTCTACTTATTTCATTCATGATACACTAGCTGGATTTAAATATTTGAATTAAAGACAGGAAAATGAAAATTCATTGTTATAAAAATAAGGAGATGTAGTATAGTTACCAATGTGGCAACAAGTCTGTGTATTGGTAATTCTTTTTTTTTTTTGCTTTTTGTAATTTGGATATATCATTTTAGAATGTTATTTATCAAATATGTGCACTAGGGTCATCATGAACCTTAATTTGACAGCAAAAATAAAAGAGAGCAATAAGTGTTTATAATTGGTGATACTATAATATGTAATCTTTTTGTGAAAAAGTACCTATTGACACTTAAACAATGTTGTCTGCTCTTTGGTCGGGTTGTTGTCTCTTTGACACATTCCCCATTTCCATTTCCATTTTCAATTTTATTGTCTGTTTAAGGTATATCTCTAATGGAGAATTTTTTGTTTTTTTTCAGACGTACTTCTATACTAATTCCTCTGAAGCTATTGGAATTGATAGTTATATACAGCCCAGTAAAACAACTGAGTAGGTACAATAATGATGGGTTCAGTCATTACACATCCTCACTCACATGATTGGTGGTTCATCAAAAAGCTTGACAACATTAAGGAGTTTGAATTGTTAAAAAATACACCATGTTTCATCTTCTTCATCCCTAAAATCTTTAAAAGAGATGTAAGAGGTTCCTCAAAAAGAGTGACTTTAAAATGTTCAAATTTCTGATTCAGTGGTATAAGTAATTTTAAACGTCATATATTTGGAAAACCCAGCCAATTTTTGTTTTTATCTCCCCTGGAACAGCAGACCTGTCTTTTTAAGTGTGGTTAGCAGTTTATTTATGGTTCCTTTTCTTTTTTATGTTTAGTTCTCTTAAATTTCATGCAGTCTCAGCTTTAGAACTGTTTAAAATATTACACATAATTTTCATGGGTACTTTGGGACAGGATTATTATTTTGCTTTTTCTGTTTACTATGAACAAATAAAGTATTTATTTTTTACTATCAATTTCAAGTTTACTATCAACGGCAGTCATATATTATATAGAGGTTATAGTATATGTCTGTTCATAGTATACAGAAAAACGTGAATAAGTATTGAAATTATTATAAAATAAAAAAATCCAGGGTTTTGGAAAAAAGGCTAGGGCTAAAAAAAATTACAAGGCAGCACTTGGCCCTCAAAGTGGAAAGGGATTAATATAAGTTGCATTAACTTGTTTCTAAATCCACTATAAATAAATATGTTTAAACTAAGTACCTACGACTTTTGATACCTTTCCTGAAATTCTCGAGTCATAAAATGTTTTACAAAAATTCATGCTACAGTTAACATACTTTCCAACATACTCAAATTGTCAGCAATTTCGAGGGTGTGTCCTAGTACCTAATAATTTACCATAAACAACAACTTATTCAGTAATGTTTTATTTCAGCAATTTTAACCCTGCCTGTTTGACTATAAACAGTACAGTGAAGGATGCAGCAAAAGGCTTGTACCCTGATAGCTGTACAACTCCTAAACCATACATCTGTCAAAAGCCAGAAGGTTTGTCTGAACATTATATCAAAGCATTTATACAGCAGTTAAGGTTACAAGTGCTTGATTTTTATTTTCATGAGATGTTTAGTTGACAAATGGAATAGAAGTCATGATCATCAATCGGAAATTGCTTACTTGCACCTTTTGTTTAGAAATTACTCAATTTTAACATTGAATGCAACTGATCTTTTAATTTAAATAATTATTATTTAATTTATTTAATTGATAATTAGTTAAGTGGCTGGATTCGTTTTCATATCTGTTCATAAATTGTTTTTAGCTAACTTTAAGGTATGAGTTTTTCTCATTATTGATAGCCATAAGGTTGCCTATAATTGCTTATATCTACAGCATTTGATCTTTGGTGGATAATTGTCTCATTGGCAATCATACCTCATATTCTTAGTTTTATATCTTGTGTGGCCCAATGCAATCACTTTATCAGATAAAAGATTAATTATACATAAGGCTTTTTGGAAAATTGACAAGATACTTGATACAATTTATGAAATGTTTGATACTTGATTTTTCAGATTTTAAACTTGTGTCAATCTTTTTCTATATGGAAATAAGGAGATGTGGTATGATTGTCAATGAGACTAGAGGTCAAATAAATTGTATGTAAGCAACTATAATTCACTGACCGACCATGCAAGGGCTGTATAGCCAGTCAAGGTCATTAAAAACTTCCATTTGTTGTAATTCACTGAACACACTTCAACAATCAACCAAAAAACTTATCAATAACAATAGTCCACTATGTAAGTCTCTTATTTTACTGATACACACATTTATTTATAGAAATTATTGGGATCCTTAGAACTAACTAATTGGCCTTTTAAAGCTTACTATGTGGTATAGGCTGTTTTCATTGTTGAAGGCCATACATCACCTTTAGCTGTTTAAATTTCTGTGTCATTTGGTCTCTTGTGTGTGTTGTCTCATTGGCATTCATACCATATCTTTTTAGCTCACCTGGCCTAAAAGGCCAAGTGAGCTTTTCTTATCATTTGTCGTCGTCGTCGTCGTCCGTCTGACGTCATGAACTTTTACAAAAATCTTCTCCTCTGAAACTCCTGGGCCAAATTAATCCAAACTTGGCCACAGTCATCATTGGGGTACCTAGTTTTAAAAATGTGTCTAGTGACCTGGCCAACCAACGAAGATGGCTGCCATGGCTAAAAATAGAACATAGGGGTAAAATGTAGATTTTGGCTTATAACTCTGAAACCGAAGCATTTAGAGCAAATCTGACATGGGTTAAAATGTTTTATCTAATCAAATTCTATCTGCCCTGAAATTTTCAGACGAATCGGACTACCAGTTGGGTCAACATTTTTAATTAATTCTACATAGGCGGTAATGGTAACGTTTTCCTCCGTTGCTCAGTCCATATCGTTTACTTGAACATGTATGATGGCTCATATCGAAGCTGATACATTTATACATGTCTGGTTAAATTTTCGGGGTGGCAAGTGAGATTACTTTTTTCGCAAATTGCTGGACCCCGGAAGATGGTGAAAAATGTCACTCTCCACATGAAATAATCCCAAAATTTTGATCATAAAATTCAATAAAAAAAATTGTCCTTTCTAATAATTTATTTCAGGTCAAATCTACATATTTCTTTTTTCATCACATCAGCTCTATAAAACAGTTCTTATTGTTCATTTATGTCCATTTTTAAAATCACAGCATCCACAATTGTATGGCGGACTAATATTGTTTTTAATTACGTCATCTGAGTTCCTCATCGCAAGGTCTATTAGGATCCTGACCCAGTTGTTGGGTTGCTGCCCCTGAATTGGCAATTTTTGTTTTGCCGTTTTTGGTTATTATCTTGATAACTATTATAGATAGAGATAAACTGTGAACAGCAATTATGTTCAGCTAAGTAGATCTACAAATAAGCCCTTAAGGAGTTATTGCCCTTTATAGTAGTTTTTTACCAATTTTTCGTAAATTTTTGTAATCTTTTACAAAATCTTCTCTGAAACTACTGGGCCAAATTTAACATACTTTGCCAAAACCATCATCAGGGTATCTAGATTAAAAATGTGTGCGGTAACCCAGCCAATAAAACAAGATGGCCACCATGGATAAAAATAGAACACAGCGGTAAAATGTAGATGTTGGCTTATAACTCTGAAACCAAAGCGTTGAAACCAAAGCGTTAAGAGCAAATCGACACGGGTTAAATTGTTTAAGAAGTCAAGATCTATCTGCCCTGAAATTTTCAGATGTATCAGACAACCGGTTGTTAGGTTGCTGCCCTGAATTGGTAATTTTTAAAGAAATTTTGCTGTTTTTGGTTATTATCTTGAATATTATTATAGATAGAGATAAACTGTAAACAGCAATAATGTTCAGCAAAGCAAGATCTACAAATAAGTCAGCATAAATTTGTAAATTTTTGTAAATTTTTAACAAAATATTTTCCTCTGTAACTAATGGGCTAAGTTCATTATAGATAGAGATAATTGTAAGTAGCAAGAATTTTCAGTAAAGTAAGATCTACAAACACATCACCATCACCAAAACACAATATTGTCAAGTTATCCATCTGTGTTTCTGTTTAATATTCACATAGACCAAGGTGAGCGACACAGGCTCTTAAGAGCCTCTAGTTTTTTATATAATCACGTAACTATGTATAAAGTAAAAGAGTATTAATTGTTACAGGAGTATGTAAACCTGGATATCAACAGCATCAGTCAATATGTTACTATACATCATACTCGGAACATAACCGGTCTCGTGCTGAAACACTTTGTCAAGCCATGAAAATGTCAGTGGTAGACATAACTAGGTAGGTTTATATACTACTTCCAAACTTATTTGTGTCCTCTCATATCATTGTCATTTCTTTAGAAAATTGAACCATATATAGAATAATAGCATTTTTGTTTTTGGTACTGACTATTGGCAAGAAAATCTAAGGATGAGGGCAAGCTGATATTTGAGCTTACAAAGTCAATATACAAAAAAATGCTAGTCTTTTTATAGTATTTTTTGCTGATAATATGAAATAAAATGAATAGTAAAACTTATTTTCTAAAAAAAAAATGTGACAGTTGTTCAGTTGTATGAAAGAAGTTTCATACACTTAATAAGTTAATTGATAAATTTATGTGTATGCCAAAAATAAGGCATCGCTGCACTGATATGTGATGTTATTGCCATATATTTTTTAGTATAGAGTCATGTCCATAATATGGTAAAGTATTGGGCAGAAAATATAAGGAAAAATGTACCACTTGCCAATTGTCTCCCTTTAACATCAAATTCTAAAAAAAAAACCAGCACTTTAAGCACAATTGGCTACTTTATGGCAGTTAGTTTTTGTATGCATACTTAAGGTGGTACCTAACACTACAGGGAGATAACTCTGTAAATATCAGCTAAGCGTTTTAATTACGTTGTGTTGTTAAGGGAATATTAAACTTAATGATCAAAATTAGTGTTTGTCAAACTGCTATATAACCAGTGTAATTTTTCTGTTAAAATGGTTGGTTCAATTGTTTTGATACTTTAATATTTTTGTCAAAGGGTCAAAGTAAATACTTTATCAAAATTTTATGAAAATTAAACGAGCTTAATTGATTTTAGTGAAGGTGTTGGGTACCACCTTAAGTTAAGGACTTTCAGAGTGTTTGGGTTTTATTCATTCAAAAGGTTTTTTCACCTAAGATAGTAGAGGGGCATAATGTTTTCTGGTCTGTGTGTCTGTTGGTCTGTCTGTCTGTCGGTTTGTTCGTTTGTCTGTCCGTTCGTTGGTCTGTCTCATTTCAGGTTAAAGTTTTTGGTCGAGGTAGTTTTTGTTGAAGTTGAAGTCTGAACAACTTGAAACTTAGTACACATATTCCCTATGATAAGATCTTTCTAATGTTTTATGACAAATAAGAGTTTTTATCCCAATTTCAAGGTCCATTGAACATAGAAAATGATAGTGTGGATGGGGCATCCGTGTACTTGGGGAAACATTCTTGTTTAATAAATTTTTGATATGACTTTGAGGAACTGTGGAACTTTATCTTTGAAAAAGTGACAGGCTGATGATGTGCTCGTGTGTAGCTCTCTATTATTGATGGAGGAAGCCAGAGTGCCCAAAGAGAACCATCAACCTTTAATAGCAGGATGACGCACATTCCTAGTCAATTAAGACAGCACCTGCCATGTTCTAGTTTTGAACTCGCAACCTAAGTGTTGAAGAGCTGGTGAAGTAGTTGTTGAACTACTTGGACCATTCAACCACAAAAATAAAACCAAGATAGAGCATTTCAACTCTTTATGTAGGGTGGACAGTCCTTACGTTTTGCCAATTTTGTCTCAAGGGTGATTGGTTGAAAAGAGAATCAGGTCTAGTGTTTTTGATGTACATTTATAGTCATCATTTTCATTTACATCCAACTCACTAGAGATAAACGAAGTGTGATATTTGTATTTGCTCCTTAAAAATCTTTAAAATTTAACAGAAATAAAAAAAAAAATGATATGATTGGTGCCATTTGTACATGATTTAAATGCTGTTAGATCTAGTGGTACATTTGCATACACATTGAATTATGTGGCAGCCTTTAGAATTGTCAATTTCTGCTTAATCTCTCTACAGTGCTAGTAAATCATCCTATCTGGTCAATTTGTTGAAGAGGAAAGGGGATATTGGTGAAATATGGATTGGATTGAAAAGTAAGTTCCTTGAAGAAATTTCTTGTCATAAAATCCATTTATATATCAAGATGGAGTTGAAAAATATTCATATACTATTCACATTTTCCAAGAATTAAAGTTTCAATCTGATCTTTTTTTAAATGCAATTATAATAATTATGACTTAAACAACAAAATGTACATCGTTTGTTTGTTTTTGTAGAAATGGTTGTTTCAATTCTAAGATCATTGATTTCCAGGGATATTATCAACCCTTTGTGAACCTTTTCATTTAATGTCCCTTTTAATATTTATTATAGATTTTTATTGTACTCGAACTACAATCATTAAATTCATTGAAAATTGTTCCAAATGAATAAAAATACTTTTTAAACAGTTGTTTGTATTTTTTAGAACAGAGTACTAATAACTGGTACTGGCCTAGCACAGGTGAAGTTCCAGCTTTAAAATACTGGACATACATATCTCCAAATAGCAATGAAACCATGTATGATTGTGTTTACATGAATGTTGGTAAGATATACCAGTGATGTTATGATTAACGATTAGAACCTGAATCTATTTGGTTCACATATTCCAACTGGATAATACAATTTGAAGAACCTTAGTTGTTGATATCGGTTTGAATTTGTTTTTTTTGTAGAGAATATGAAAAATGAAATATTTTGAGCATGCAATATTGGACTTTGTATCAAATGTGTTTCAAACAGTCTGATAAGCAGACTTAAATTTGGATAATTACCCACTTAAACATGTTTTTGATTTCAATTTACTTGTTATCGGGGCAATGCCCCACATGGAATCACAGAATTAAATTAGAAATGGCAAAAATAACACAACAAAAAAAACACAAATTTTGACTTGCACAGGCTTAAAACTAATGGATCCAAACCATGGCCAAAAATTATATTTACACACTATTTTTATATTGATTTACTAGTCAAACAATTATTTTGAGTGACATGTGCTGTATGTTTATTCAGCCAAAATAGTCCAACAAACAGCCTTCTTGTGCTGCTTAAATGGTAAAAAACTAATGATGTCAATATAATGTCAGTCAAGTTATGTGAACAATAAATGAATTAACAATGACCTTCAGACCACTGATTTTCATGAATTTTGTACAGTAATACTCAGATTTCCCAGGAAGACCTAAGCTTGTGCTTGTAGCAATTTCTGTAAAACTTTTAACTTTTTTCCCTCATTATAAATCAATTGAAATTTGATTTGTACTTTGACAGGAGATGATGGTAGATGGAATAGAAACTTGCCATGTAATAGAACACTTCGAGTTGTATGTGAGGTACCTGCTACTACAAGTTTCACAACTACAACAGTGGGCCACCTACTACTACTACAAGTATTTATCAAATTATAGTCCTGTTTTAATTGAATTGAAAAAGAAGGAAAATTAGAAGTCTGTCGAGGCTTGTTTACTCTTTATATCCTAAAGGTCAAGGTCTCAAATTATTTAATTGAAAATGTCTGGTAGGTTTATTTTTGCAATTATTTGACTGTTAAAACATATTTTAGTGTCTATCCTTGCTAGATTTTTATTCGATTTATATCAAAGATTTAAATCATCAATGTCTTGAGACGAGTTTGAAAATCAGTACCAATCAACTAATTTTTAAAGAGATTGAAAATTTTATTTTCAGCTTTTTCAAACTATCATTTTGCAAGATATTTATAAAAACTTATTGCTCTTAGATGAAATATTTGCTACGTGGGGGACATTGGAACTCTATTCTTTTATTTGATGAGTCATAATTACAATGCAAATCTCATGGTTACGAATTACCTTTATCCTTGAGATCTAAAAACACAACAAATATCTTGAGTTATTTTTTCATCAAATAAAATTTGAAAAATTGATAATTTTAAAATTTAATTTGAAGTAACTTTACAACTCTTTTCAGCTCCAGCTCCAGCAACAACATCTACAAAAACTATGAAATCGACAAATGCAGCTATGACCAAGCCAGGGTTTCTACTGCTGTACCAGGTAAGTTTAATGTTTATTGAGAAAATTATCAAATTCTCATCAGTCAAATCATAACTATCTTGCAGTCGTATCAATTTCCAGGTATTGCTCATTGGAGAATTTTTCGTACGTAAATTATAGAGTCGAGCTTGGTTCCTCATTAACAGCTTTGTAGGGCAACTCCTCCTTAACAGCTTTTGTAAGCATAACACTTCTTGAACAGCTTTGTAAGCATATTTTAACACTTTGTCTTGAACAGCTTTGTGAGCAAAACACTTCTTGAACAGCTTTGTGAGCACAACCCGTCCTTAATAGCTTTGTAAGCATAACTCTGCCTTAACAGCTTTGTGAGCACAACCCCTCTTAACCCTTTCAACGCTACACAAAAAAATAGAAAAATGGCTGCTGCTGCTGCATTTTTTATGGCCCCACAACAAAATTGTCGTAGCCATATAGTTTTACCCTTGTCCGAAATTCCGATATTCTGTAATTTAGTAATTTCGTAATTCCGAAATCCGAAATTCTGTAATTCCGTCATTCCGCAACAAACCATTATACAGACTATTTTTCCAAACGCCTACAGATATTGGGCTGATTTTTGATGAATGAGTTAACCATGATGAGTTACAAATCAAGTTTAAGTTTCGTTCCGCTCAACACATTTTTGCTGAAATTACGGGCTTTGGACTTTGAGAATTTGTTGATAATCGTTGAAAATCAGTTATACAGACTTTTTTCTAAACGCCTTCAGATATTGGGCTGATTCTTTATAAGTGAGATAACCATGATGAGTTACAGATCAAGTTAAAGTCTAGTTCCCCTCGACTAATTTATGCAGAAATTACTGGCTTTGGACTTTGAGAATTTGTTGAAAACCACAGTTATACGGTCTTTTTTATGCCCCATCTACGATAGTAGAGGGGCATTATGTTTTCTGGTCTGTGCGTCCGTTCGTCTGTCCGTCCGTTCGTCCGTCTGTCTGTCTGTTCGTCCGTCTGTCCCGCTTCAGGTTAAAGTTTTTGGTCAAGGTAGTTTTTGATGAAGTTGAAGTCCAATTGACTTCAAACTTGGTACACATGTTCCCTATGATATGATCTTTTTAATTTTAATGCCAAATTAGAGATTTTACCCGAATTTCACGGTCCACTGAACATAGAAAATGATAGTGCGAGTGGGGCATTCGTGTACTGAGGACACATTCTTGTTTCTAAACGTCTTCGGATATTGCGCTGATTTTTGGTATGTGAGTTAACCATGATGAGTTACAGGTCAAGTTAAAGTTTAGTTCTGCTCCGCTAATTTCTGCTGAAATTACAGGCTTTGGACTTTTGAAAATCAGTTATACAGGTTTTTTTTCTATACGCCTCCAGATTTTGAGCTGATGTTTGATATGCAAGACTACCATCATGTTTGTGTCCACATGTGTTTATATTGAAATTGCAGATTTTTCAACTTTTTGGGACGGGGCCATTCGTGTCGCTTTGACACATCTAGTTTTTACTCATTCATTAGAACAGCATATTCCTTTTCAGACTGCCGTATCTTTTTATGCCCCACCTACGATAGTAGAGGGGCATTATGTTTTCTGGTCTGTGCGTCCGTTCCTCCGTTCGTCCGTCCGTCTGTCCGTCTGTTCTTTCGTCCGTCTGTCCTGCTTCAGGTTAAAGTTTTTGGTCAAGGTAAGTTTTTGATGAAGTTGAAGTCCAATCAACTTGAAACTTAGTACACATGTTCCTTATGATATGATCTTTCTAATTTTAAAGCCAAATTCAACTTTTGACCCCAATTTCACGGTCCACTGATCATAGAAAATGAAAGTGCATGTTTCAGGTTAAAGTTTTTGGTCAAGGTAGTTTTTGATGAAGTTGAAGTCCAATCAACTTGAAACTTAGTACACATGTTCCCTATGATATTATCTTTCTAATTTTAATGCCTTATTATATTTTTTATCCAATTTCGCGGTCCATTGAACATGGAAAATGATAGTGCGAGTGGGGCATCCGTGTACTTTGGACACATTCTTGTTTATTATAAGAGATACAGAGAAAGTTATTGCATGAAAAATGCTCAGGAGAGCATGACCTGTAAAGTTAGGCAATTATTTCAGTCAAATTTTTATCAGGTTACCTGCATTTTCAGGTAATTAACAGGAAAAAGGTATAATTTATTAGGTCTCTCCACTTCTGATTTTTTTTTTTTTTTGCAGTCTGAGATGCTTTTTTCCCCCATCACTTTGCGTCCGTCATCTCGTCCGTCTAAGTTTTAATTAATGTTTTGCACTTTGGATTAACAAAAGCAATCAATATACTGGACAATTGATCTATTAAATTAATTACCACAACGATAATTATTTAATTAGAAAAAAAATATTTTTTTCAGTACATATATATATCAAATCTATTAAAATTGAAAAAAAAAGTCTGGTTAACTGGTTAGTGTTTTTTTGGTATTCAATATTCAGTCCTTCCGATGGTTAACCATTGACAGCACTACTTTAAACCATATACGAAATATTCAGGACAAATATGACACCTACTAAACTTACTCCTTTTAGAAGTACCATGTAGAATGGAGTGGTGTGAAGACCTGTTTGATCAAGCAAAAGAATTTGAGAACCAAAGCCCCACAATGATTCAAGCTGCCAAACGTTATTCTGAACCCCCACATTGTATCACTATAAGAACAAGAGTGAAGTGTTTACAAGCGCAACATGATCAGTGCAAGCAGCATTTTAATTACAAAACTCAGGTTGTTGGTTTGCCTCAGATCATGGATGTATTAGGATGTTCAAACAGTACGTCTGCTGCTGTGTTTGATCCCAAAACAATGGGTATGTCATGAATTGTTTACTGGTTATATTTTTCTACAGAAGGAGGTTTGGAAAGAACCATTATTTAACTCCTGAACTTGAAGATGTAGTAAAATTAGAAAAATCCTCGCTGTCAAAACAAGTCGACTCAGATTTCTTGTAAATTTCCCTTTGTACTGATTATACCTTAAAATAACAACTGCAGATCATGTGAATCATATGCATGCTTTTTGTTAATTCTCAAAATCAAATCTTTGCTAAATGTCATTATCATATTACAATCTTGCTTGCCATACTCCTTTTATCATCAGCTGGTGTTGTTAACAACTTGGTATATGCTTATGCTAGTGGTGCCCCTTAGAAGCTTCTTCCTAGTTACACATATAAAGAACAGCTTACAGGAATAACCAAGCAATTTGACACTTCAATTTGTCCATTACAATATATTTCGACTCTAACTTTCAAACCCCACATCTTTGAAACATAGAAGTTGTTCTGACTGAAAACTTGTTTTTTTCTTTCTAGTCCAAGAGTGTATAATGGATCAGATGGGTAAGGGTTACAGAGGAACTATTAGTCAAACCAACACAGGTCGTACATGCCAGGCTTGGTCATCGCAAGTCCCTCATAAGCATAGCTATAGTGATCAGCTATTGGATCAGAAGAACTACTGTCGTAATGCAGATGATGAGCCATATGGTCCGTGGTGTTATACAACTGATGTGAACCAAAGATGGGAGTATTGTAAAATACCATATTGTGGTATGTAGCAAATTGAATATTTATTTGACCTGAAGTTGGATAATACCAATAAAAAATTAGATGTACAATTAATTGCCCTTGGCAAGTTACTTTCTTGAAAATGTTATGAAGTTTATGGTAAATCTTGAGATCAGAAACCATGATGACATAAATACTGAAAAAGAAAAAAAGAAATATATAAAATGGTAAAAAAAGTTATTTTTGGATGGAGTAAATCATAGGACCATTGTTAGCACAAGAAGTCTTTAAAATATTTAGCTGCATTCTATATTATTTCTTCTTTGATTTAGCTGGAGCAGTTACACCAGTCATCCCCACTACTACTACTTCTACAACAACCACAGGTAAGTTTTTAGACTTTGACCCATTGTTTGAGTTTTTTGCTCACCAAATCAAAAGGCCCAAGTGAGCTTTTCTCCTCAATTGGCATCAATCCTGGCTTCTTCGTAATAATAAAGGTTTTAAGCAAAAAATTGTCAGAACCACGTTGTTTAATTTGAACTATAGTTAGTACATGTGTGCACAGGTGCGAGTTTTAATCATACATAAAATTTCAAATTCTTTAAAACTGCTTAGGTCAGAATACTGTATGGATAATTGTCTTTCTTGAAAAACATAATATAAAGAGACACTATAAAAAGAAAAATGATCACTTTGACAAGTTTTAGAAATTAGTCAATATTTCGGACATTGTCGACTTCCTAATAGGAGTATGGACGTCAAATGACTATTTTTTACCATTTTTTTTCTCCATTTTATACCACACTTAAAGTCATATCAACGAGTAACTGGTGAAATAGTTTATCCAATTCTTGAACCAATGCATGTATATATCATAAACTTCTGTGCACAATTTTATCATTTTTTACGCAAACATATCTTATAATCGTCATTTTTTTTTCTGTCTGTTATGAAGTGAAATATGGCAGCTACTTAATTGTCGTGATTTGAAGCTGTACTTTACCAATAGTCACCTCATATATAGTAAACAATCAACAAAGAAGCATGGATATTGAGCATATATATATCATATACCATAATTGTTCAATTCATGACAGATGCGTATTGTGATCACAGGATTTTTTCGAGAAGGGTCGCGCTAAGGTCACTTGCATATATATACGGAAAAAATGTCGACGAATTGGTTCCTGGAAGCAAGCAATAAAAAAAAGTAAACTTCTAAATGTGGACAAATTAAAGAATTTTCAAAAAGTATATATACACAAGTTTTATAATGGAAACTAAACCATTTATTTATAAAAAAAACCCACCTCAATGATGATACAAGAGCCAATAAAGTTTTTCTAGCTGTCTGTCCATTTGTTAGATGCCCATTGTTATCCCCTGTATTGGTTACAGTTTTGGTTTATTAGTTAAATTACCATACAGTTGTGGTCACATAAACTTGAAAATAAGAAATCATATATTATAATGTGAACCCAAAAAAATATAAGCAAAATTGAGCTTTTAACCCAGATTCGGCAGTTCACGCTAAAATATGATAACCCCAGTACAGCAAGTTGTCTTATGGACATACATTTTTTTCTATATAATTGAAGTTGTGACAACTGCTGCTAAGACATGGAGTGAAAAGTGTGGGTTATTTTGGGAAGATTCACCTATTCCTGATGTTTGTTATCATTTTGATAATCGGTTATCAAGCTGGATGGAAGCAAGAACAAAATGTCAAATGTTAGGTGGAAAGCTTGTTAGTATCACATCAACTCATGAACAGCTTTACCTTGCTGGTAAGTTTTACTTGTAATCTTTTTTGTCAAAAATAATTCATAGCAAATTCATTACAATATGGGTTATTATTGCATAGTGCAAAACCATGTGAAGCATGTTTAATCCTTGGTCTTTCCTTATCATATACAGAGTAGGTGCATATTAATGTTGTTTGTTTGGTTTCAATTTCATCTAGTAAGCTATACTATTAAATAGAGAAGATACACAGAGAGAATTCAAACTTGTCAGTCCAATAGACTATTTTCATATTACCGATGTCTTATTTATATTATTTTATTATTTCAAAAATATTAATAAAAACATTTCTTCTATTACATTTTGATAGGACGGTTGCAGAATAGTAATTTCGGGTCAATGTGGATAGGTGCTAATTGTCGTGGAGCAGACGAAGGCTGGAGATGGTCTGATGGTTCACCATTCTCCTTTCTGCACTGGATGCAAGGTTTGCTGATACTTTTTGTTAGCTCACATGGCCCAAAGTGCCAAGTTAGCATTTCCTCATTACTTGGTGTCCATCCTTTGTCATATTCTGTTAACTAAAAAAAAATCTTGCTTTGAAATTATTTGTCCAAATTAACCAAGAGACAAAATGACACAGAAACTAACAACTGTAGGTCACCATACGGCCTTCAACAATGAGCATAGTAAGCTATTATACGGCTCAAAAGGTCAAATGTCAAACAATTTAAATGAAAAATCTAACGGCCTAATGAGTGTACAAAAAAAGAATGAAAAACAAACATGTAAACACATCAACAAACATCAACTCCTGAACTACAGGCTCCGGACTTGGAACAGGCATATACATGCACTTTTTTTTTTAACCTTTTTAATTTTAAGAATTAGAAACTGTAATAGGTTTAGGGTGATATCAACAAACACAGATTTATCATTTCTATTCTATTCAACAATGAGGGTGGTAAAGGGGGGAACTGAACACAGAAACGCATGAAATAAAAATCATGAAAATATTGCACAGAAAATAAAAACCGGGAAAAACAAAGCACTAGTAATAAATCATAATTATTAAGGAAAAAAAGTACTAGAAGTTATTACTCAACTGTTCTTGGAGCTCATGCAGTCATTATCAATAGACATGAAGACCTTGCAGTCACCTTTTCAAATCTTGTTTTGAAAAATAATTAGCATAGTAATTTGATAGACATACTATACATGAACAATATAATTGCAAAAGTAGAATGGTAACAATATACATCAATTAAGTTGTATTATATTACACTTGTTTCAGTAGGTTTTATAACACATTGACTTCGAATATGTCCCGGGTTTAATTTTAATCAAATGCGGAACAAGCACAATAAATTGAGAGTACTGACATGGAAAATAAATAAGGGGAAACAAGAAGCATGCACATCCAACCAAACACAAGATAACAAGGAATTAAAAGGTCAAAAAATGAAAAAAACAGGAAATATAAAGTCTGAAAGCTTTGCACGAAAATAACCATTTACCCCCCCTCCACAATATTTGAGGGTGTCCATTGTTGAAGATGTACAGAGACCTATGTGAGACACACAGGCTCTTTAGAGGCTGTAGTTTTTGTCTCGTCTTGACAGAGTCAAAAAGCGAGACATAGGTCTGCTGTTTCAGGCGTTGTCAACAATGTATTAGTTTATGATTAGGTCAGTTTATTGTGAACCACAAGTGGTAGGTCAATGATATTTGGTTTGCAGTTGTTTAAGCATTGGCATATCTCATTTCCATGGAGATAATTTGGCTCCGCCCCTTAGTCATGGTCTATTGAGATTGAATTTTTTTTAAAGTTAACATGTATTAGTTTGTGATTAGGTCAGTTCAAAGGGAACCATTAGTGATAGTCAATGTTAATTTGTATTCAGTTGTATAAGCATTGGTACATCTCATTTCCATGGAGAATATTTGGCCTTTCCCCTCAGTCACAATCTAATGACTTTGAAACTTATCTTAGTTTACATGTACATTGTATTAGTTTGTGATTAGATCAGTTTAAGATGAACTGCTAATGTTAAGTCAATGATATTTGTTATGCAAATATATTGGCATTTGCAAGTATCTTTCCCATGGAGGTTATATAGCCTCACCCCCTCTTCATGGTTCATTGACTTTGAATTTTTTACATAGTTTACAAGTTAATGTTTGTATTTAGGTTTTGGAAAGACTTTTAATAAGTCTGTGGTATTTTTTATGCAGTTGTATTAGCATTGGCACATATCATTTACATGGAGATTGTTTAGCCATGTAACTCAGTTATGGTTCATTGAATATTTGCATAACTTGTGTAAGATGTTAAAGTATTGCTATTTTGATTTCAACATTTGCATAATCAAAATTACAAAAAAGGTGAGACATTAATCTCTGTGATAACAGTTTATTATTTGAATAACTGGTATTAAAATTGTTTTTACAATGACCCAATAGGTATATGTCTTATTATTTCACTTTCTCACATGTATATTAAAATCAACTTGAAACAATTCATCTTGACTTGTGTACTTAATAGTTTGGGCTAAATAAACTCATCAGAGATACCAGGATAGAAATTTTGTATATACGCCAGACACGCGTTTCATCTACAAAGACTCATTAGTGACACTTGAATCAAAAAATGTTAAGGATTATGTACCCTTGTGTTGCTTCAATGCTAAACATATGGAAATTTTAAAGAAAATCCACAGCCTTTATCCTTGTTCTATCATATTTGGCAATTTGATGACCGATAGATATAGGATTATTACATGCAGTGCTAGCATTGATTTCCTTAAAACAAGTTTATTAATGTAGTTATTGGTTAGAACAAATAAAAAATATGGACCAAATCAAGTACACCTTTTAGGGTGCGCTCGAATTTAGTTACTCTGCACAAGGTATTTTGGAATTTACAGGTTGGTTAGAACTTTTTGTAAAAAACAAACACTAGCACATCATAGAAAAGCAAGTGAGTATTCTATGTTTCAAATTTTATAACAAAAATCTCTGTATTAAAGGCTGTGGATTTTCTATAAAAATCTTGGTTTATTTGCCACAAAGTACTCCCTTTCTATTAAATGCAATGCAACAGTAAATAATAATGCTTTGCATCAATTTCCCCCTAGTATATGTTCAAAATGGCCTGTCTATTATTCGTTATATCTGTAGTTTTGATACAATTGATGTTTAAAAAATTCGTACAAAAATGGCTACAGAAGGGTACATAATCCTTAAAAAGGCCAAATAAAGTACGAAGTTGAAGAGCATTTAGGACCAAAAGTTCCTAAAAGTTTTAACAAATACAGCTAAGATACAATGAGGTAGTCTTCCTCAGGTAGGAAAGCCTTATTATTTTAAAAATTCAAATTTTTGTTAACAGTTAATTTATAATTATGAACACATCAATGATTACTCATGTCAATTGAGCCCTTGCCACACACACATTTATACCAGATCTTGTACCAAATCAACAAGATAAGATCACCATAATTCTGTAAACTTTAAAAAAAAAAGTTAATTTCCTGTAGATCAGCCTGATGGTCTTGATAATGGTGAAGACTGTGTTTCTATGGATACTAAATTCGGACAATGGGAAGATCAGGCATGTGATGTCAAACAAGGATTTGTATGTAGAAAGACAGGTGGGTTAATGATATTGATCTTTTTTTGAAAGTTGGATATGGCATTTTTCCTCTTCAGATTAAATGTGAGTCCTTGTACAGCAGTGGTTACATGTGTTAAGGGAGATAAATCTTTGTAAGTCAACTGAATGTTTTAAAAGTATTAAGAAATTAAAGCATTGACTTTTGCTGTTGGTTTTTTAATTTGATTTTCATGGCTCAGTTTTTACCCAATAGGATTTGAAATAATTATTATATATCAAAGGAAAGTAACTGAACTGCCCAAAATATTTGTAAGTTATAAGTAAATATTTAAATGCCTTGTATTGTATAATCTCTGACATTATTCTTTTTTCTTTATTTTAGTTGCTGGACCAACACTGCCACCAATTCCCCCAACATCACCTGTAATAGGAAAAGGTAATATATTGATTTGTTTTTAGCTGTCCTGGACTATAGGGCCAATGGCTGCGATGTGAACTATTGCAATCACTCAATGTCTTTCTACCTACAAGAATGATTGCGTGACCAAAATATTTTGATGATTCCTTATGAGTTATTTCCGTTGAGTGATGATTTTGTCTTGCCTTGATGAAATTGGTGTTTTCGACAAAAACTAATTGAAAAAGAAATGTAAGCAAATGCCTTTATATTTTAGGTCAAACCTATGGTTGTCCAGATGGATGGGTTAGTTATAGATCAAATTGCTATTTGATTGCTAGAAAAAAAACTACATGGAATGTCGCCAGATTTTTTGTAGGAAGAATGGCTCTGATTTAGCTTCCATTGCAGAAGAAGGAGAACAGGATTTTGTTACAAGCCAAATCCCTAAAAGTAAGTGAGGTAAATTAAGGCCTCAATTGTTGATAGAGAGAAGGCCTATACTCATAATCAACACCTAACTTTTCAGCTCTCTGGGACTTTTATAACAGTGTTGACATGAATATCAATTATATGGTCATTTTTATAAATTTTCTGTTTACAAAATTTTGAATTATTCGAAAAACTAGGGATTTTCTTACCCCAGGAGTAGATTACCTTTATCCGTATTTGGCACAACTTTTTGGAATTTTGGGTTCTCAATGCTCTTCAACTTTGTATTTGTTTGGCTTTTTACCTATTTTGATCTGAGCGTCACTGATGAGTCTTATGTAGACGAAACGCGCGTCTGGCGTATAAAATTATAATCCTGGTACTTTTGATAACTATTTACACCACTGGGTCGATGCCACTGCTGGTGGACGTTTCGTCCCCGAGGGTATCACCAGCTCAGTAGTCAGCACTTCGGTGTTGACATGAATATCAATTATATGGTCATTTTTATAAATTTTCTGTTTACAAAATTTTGAATTATTCGAAAAACTAGGGATTTTCTTACCCCAGGAGTAGATTACCTTTATCCGTATTTGGCACAACTTTTTGGAATTTTGGGTTCTCAATGCTCTTCAACTTTGTATTTGTTTGGCTTTTTAACTATTTTGATCTGAGCGTCACTGATGAGTCTTATGTAGACGAAACGCGCGTCTGGCGTATAAAATTATAATCCTGGTACTTTTGATAACTATTTACACCACTGGGTCGATGCCACTGCTGGTGGACGTTTCGTCCCCGAGGGTATCACCAGCTCAGTAGTCAGCACTACGGTGTTGACATGAATATCAATTATATGGTCATTTTTATAAATTTTCTGTTTACAAAATTTTGAATTATTCGAAAAACTAGGGATTTTCTTACCCCAGGAGTAGATTACCTTTATCCGTATTTGGCACAACTTTTTGGAATTTTGGGTTCTCAATGCTCTTCAACTTTGTATTTGTTTGGCTTTTTAACTATTTTGATCTGAGCGTCACTGATGAGTCTTATGTAGACGAAACGCGCGTCTGGCGTATAAAATTATAATCCTGGTACTTTTGATAACTATTTACACCACTGGGTCGATGCCACTGCTGGTGGACGTTTCGTCTCCGAGGGTATCACCAGCTCAGTAGTCAGCACTTCGGTGTTGACATGAATATCAATTATATGGTCATTTTTATAAATTTTCTGTTTACAAAATTTTGAATTATTCGAAAAACTAGGGATTTTCTTACCCCAGGAGTAGATTACCTTTATCCGTATTTGGCACAACTTTTTGGAATTTTGGGTTCTCAATGCTCTTCAACTTTGTATTTGTTTGGCTTTTTAACTATTTTGATCTGAGCGTCACTGATGAGTCTTATGTAGACGAAACGCGCGTCTGGCGTATAAAATTATAATCCTGGTACTTTTGATAACTATTTACACCACTGGGTCGATGCCACTGCTGGTGGACGTTTCGTCCCCGAGGGTATCACCAGCTCAGTAGTCAGCACTTCGGTGTTGACATGAATATCAATTATATGGTCATTTTTATAAATTTTCTGTTTACAAAATTTTGAATTATTCGAAAAACTAGGGATTTTCTTACCCCAGGAGTAGATTACCTTTATCCGTATTTGGCACAACTTTTTGGAATTTTGGGTTCTCAATGCTCTTCAACTTTGTATTTGTTTGGCTTTTTAACTATTTTGATCTGAGCGTCACTGATGAGTCTTATGTAGACGAAACGCGCGTCTGGCGTATAAAATTATAATCCTGGTACTTTTGATAACTAATTATAACCATTAGAGTTTTGTTATGAAATTTGACATTATTCATCACTTTAAGAAGTTGTGTTGCATACATTAGGAAGGAAAACCTAGAGTGAAGGTCAAGGTCTACACTGCATTTGAACTGCCTTAAAAACAATTGCAAGTTGAGGTTGAATATGTAGTGCATCAGTAAATTTCTGCCTTCCATTAGTATATTCGTAGGGTATGTTTACATAAAATAACCCATCACAATTGATTTGCGAACTCAAGAGGGGCACTCTGATGGTTTCGCATCTTTTTCTGTGAGGCCATTAATACCAATACATCACACATAATCATAAACCATGAATAATTTAAAACTTGAGTTTATATTTAAGTGCTCTGTTTTACCTTTTAAATGCAAATAAAAGCAGATGTCAAATTAACCTGATACATGGTACTCAACGTGATAGATTAACAGATTCAGCTAATGAGGTTGTTAGATAAATCTTGTATAGATTGCAAGGTTGTGTCTAAACCTCTTTAATACTTTATCTGAAAAGGATGAAAGATACCAAAGGCACATTCAAACTAGCTGAAAAGAAACTGACAATGCCATGACAACAACAACAAAAAAACGATCAAATAGCAAACATCAGTAAACAACACAACATGTGGCACACACACAGATTTTTTTTCGTGTGATGGAGTTAATGAAAGGGAATTACAATATGAATGGGCAATTGATGACTTTGAGGCTATAATCTATTTATTGATTTCTATTTTTAGCTCATTGTTACAACATGCATTCCAATGATACTCAGTGTGATAAATGGAGAGATCAAGGAGAATGTCAGAAGAACCCAGTATGGATGGCAAGGTCATGTCATAAGAGCTGTAATTACTGTATACGGGATTGCAAAAATATCCATTATTCTGTAGAGTGTGACCACTGGGCTAGTGTCGGTGAATGTTACAAAAACCCATCTTATATGTTGAAGAATTGTCCGTTGTCATGTGGAATATGTGATTCAGGTAATGTTGTATGCTGTTATCTAAATGATTCACTATAGCAAAACCCATGTGTGCTGATGCAATTTAAATCTGCCATGAATCAACCTTCCATCAGAATTAATGGGACTTGTGAATCAACTGTTTTGTAATCCATGAATGAAATAACTGTATTATTGATATTTTTCAGCTTGCCTGTCCAAAACTATAATTGTGATTTTTTTTCTCACTAGAAATGTATGATATGCTGATTTTATTGATATTTTTTTTATCAAGTTATTGGGGCAAAATTAAACAAAATTTATCAGGAACGAAACCAGACTAGACAAGAAAAAGTTACTTCTGATTGTCGAGTTCTTTTTAAACTAATTAGCAATTTCTGTTTTGTTCTTTAAATGTTAAAAGGTAGAATAAAATCGACTTTGAAATGAAGACCAGTGCTTAAAGAGCTGTTTCTTTGCTTTCCGAGTTATTTTACGTCTGTGTGTGTGTTTATTTTGTGGCATGAATTGCTACACCATGTCTTTTCATTTCCGGTGTAGTGTTTTTAATGCAGAATATAAAGAAAATGGTAAAACAGGCTTTTAAATTTGTTTTTTTTTTCTTATTTAAGCCATCTATGGTGGATTGTGGATTGGATTTAGTGACACTGGATTCCAGATGAATTTTAAATGGTCAGATGATAGCACTGTCAAATATACAAAGTGGGCTAAAACTGAACCCAACAATTGGAATGGAGAGACGAGGGAGGATTGTGTTATTATGCTTCTGAAGGTGTGTACAGATGTATAGTCATTTGCTCATTGCAAATCGTTTGGTATTGACTATCATTTACAAGTCAATTGAAAGTTTGTATGGTCATTTAAATCATTTGAAGATCTACATGTACAGTAAATGCAAATCATTTAGTTTGAAATCTTTTTTGTAAGCTATTTGAAAGCTTGAATGTCTAGAAATTTGTAAATCATCCAAAGGCTTTCTAAAGTTATTGACATATCTTTCTTTACGTTTTTGAGCTAGTATCAATGAAACAAAACTATAATAATGTTGAGTAAAAGTACTACAGAATTTATCTTAAATTGGGTTATAAAATTTTGAGACTTCTTGCTACTTAACTTGGACACTTGTTCATTATTGAAAACTGTATGATGACTTAATGATGTTTCAAGTTGTTATATTATGTTGTTGCATTGCTGTCTGATCAATATTGATATTTTACCCCTATCCTTTTGTTTAAAGATTACCATAACAAGGTAACTAGTTCTTATATCTTTATTACACATTGATATTTATACACCCTCCCCCCTTTCCACACACACCCATATTTCCTTTTGTTTAGAGACTATCATAAATTCATCAATTTGTTTATCTCACAGAATGGGAAATGGAATGATGTTCCTTGTGAAATGGCCAATGCAGGATTTATTTGTAAGAAGAGGAAGCAAGTTTTAAATGAAGTTACACAGTCACCACTAGCGATAGGTTGCGTCAATGTAAGTTTAAAAAAAAATGTCATCCACAATAAAGCAATATCAGTACTGTATTTAACGATTTGTGACCATTGATTGGAGATTCAACAGTCCAGAATGCAGCTGCACCAATGACTCAAATTGTTAACCAATGAATTAACGACAGACTTCATCCAGTCGAAATTATTGAAGATACACTGCATAATACTTATAAATTGTCATTTGTCATCTCTCCAAGATTGTACTGCTTAAGTGAGAAAAGCATTCTCGTTGAGATGACCAATGATAATCTGTTTATCGCTATTTGACCTGTGACGATGTAAATATTATTGATAACGCTATGTGTGCCCTTAGCTTCTAGCGATAATTTTTCACATCACTCTACTGTGCTGAGTTTAAGGAAATTTTCAGTCGGTAAGATCAAAGGAAAATTAAAAAAAAAAAAGCGATAAATATCATTATTTTATTCATAGTTTTACTTGGAATCAGTAGCTGCATGTCCTGATGTAGGTACAGTTAATGAGAAACTGATCAAATCATAAATTTTGGTTTCCAGTTGGAAGTACATAAACTCATCCCTTTTTCCCCTTTGAGCACCTACCTAGTCATGTATGAATATAAAAGATCCGGAGAACATGTTAATGAGATTGACAGGCAATGGTAATGACAAAAGAAAACCATTAATTAAATCTTGTTTATTTACAGAATACCATTGGTTATGATGCTTACTGCTATGGATTTAATGATGAAACCACCGATTGGGCAACAGCAGAGAGTGTTTGTGCTCAAGTTCAATATGGGCATCTGGCAACAATAAACAATGTGTAAGTAAATCTGTTCTTTTTTTTAAATTTGCAAAAAAATGCAACTCAAATTTAATATTTAAGTAAGTTACAGCTCTACGTAGTTTATATGATATATGACATTAATAGCTAAAATGTAAATACCAATTATCATCCGTGCTTATTTTGTATTTTAGCACCAATTGACGGAGCTAAAAACAAGGTCGCAATTGAATGGACAAAAAAAAAAAAAAATAATGGTGTATTGGAATCTGATAGAGATAAAAGATAATGGACATTTGACAAAAATTAATGCATACAAGTTACTGGTTATGATCAAAATTGACTTATGACCAAATAAATGGCATTTTAGTAACTGCTCAAGATCCAACTGGTCATCACACAAAAATAGATGACATAAGTTAGTGAAGTAACTGTTCATGATCAAAATGAAGATATGACAAAATAAATGGTGTATTATCTTAAGTTATGAACAAAATGAACTGCTGACCAAAAATAATGGCAAACAAGTTACTCTTCATGATCTAAATAAAGGTAGACAAAAATAAATGGCATACATAAGTAACTCTTCATGACCTAATTGACATCTCACAAAGATAAATGATGTAATAGGAACTGGTTTTGATCTAAATAGACTTTAATAGAATATTTCATTTTTTGTATGTTTTATTTATAGATGATTGTTGATCATCCAACAAGATTGTTTTTCTTGCTTGAGCCAGTAAGGCGAAAGCAAAAAAAGCAATCGAGTTGAGATGACCAATGATAATCTGTTTATTGTTATTTTACCTATAACTGCGTTGTCAATTTCATTAGCAATGCCACTTGCCTTCTTAGTTTCTAGGGATAATTTTCCATCTCAAGCGAGAGGTATGATATGAAAAATTATCATAAAAAAAGATCAAAGGAAAATGCACAAAATAGCAAAAATTATCACTAAATGATTTTTTAAACTACCAGTAATGTTTTTACCATAACTTTTATTCATTATGATTTAGGTACACCCAGTTGTTTTTAGCCAGTCAGATAGCCGGTAAATCTGGACACTATTGGGTTGGTCTTACCCAGGATGTGAACTCTGGTGCCATGGTGTCATGGACTAGTGGTCTTCCAGTATCATATACAGCTTGGTCCAGGAGTCATACAGGTAGTCTTAATTGTTTGACTGCATTTAAAAAAAGGTTTATTTGTTTGTTTGTATTGAATGTTGTGTTCCTTGTTTGTCTGCATTGAATCTGGTATTACGTGTATGTCTGCATTGAATGTGGTATTTTTTGTGTGTCTGCATTCAATGTAGTAGAATTCATTTGATAGACATAAATGCTGTTGACAGCAACAAATCTTCAAAAACGGTAATTGTATTCCTATTACACTGAAATGCTTTATGCTGAATTGTTTCAATTGTTTTCAACCATAGAATTGACTGGAGATGTTGTCTTATTAATAAGTATTTAATGTCAAATTATGTTCTAATGACAGCTTAATTGAGACTTATGTTCAATTAGCAGAACAGTTTGAAGTCGAGTAAAATACATAATCTTGTGTATGTTGATAAAACCTGTGATAAGACAAAATTTTATATTTTAGCCATCCTTTCAAGTATTGTGTCAATCTGTATTGATATTAAGACATGGTCAAAATATGGACACATTTATTTCAGGGAGTATTGATGAAGATGCTATGTGTGTTGCCATGACAGCAACCCATCCTATAGGATTATGGGAAACGAAAAACTGTACATTTGAAAAGTCATACATTTGTGAATATCCCAGAGAAGGTTACACTACACCTACAACTACAACTACCACAATAGCACCTGTATTCTGTCCTTCAACTTGGTTAGAGTTTAATGGATATTGTTACAAGGTAGATTAAATCCTGATTCATGTTTTCATACCTGCCAACTTTTCACAATACCCATGGGGGTTTTGCATGCAAGATGGCTGTCATAGTCCTAAAAAACCTTCAAGGGGGCCTGCAAATACATTTTAATGTTGTTTTTGGCTTCTTGATACTTTTATATGACTAAAGTCATTGTAAAATCAATTGTTTTGTTTAAATTGTGGACAAAATTGCTCTTTCAAAATTTCAATTTGTGAGCCTCCATGGGGGAAATCCCCCGCAAATAGTGACAGTTGGCAGGTATGTGTTTTAAATAGTTATCTTCATTGCTATTTTCTTTCTTTCATGCACCCATATCTACGTCAACCACATTTTGAGGTTTAAGAAATCAAGTTAATTTGTTCTGGTATGCATAAATATTTGCTACTGAACTTGGAAGTAAACTCGTCAATTACAAGTTAAACAGGTCGGGACCACTACCTTATATGGAAATGCATAAATTAGCATACTTATGTACTCGTACATGTAATTGTTTATTTACATGTGACGCAATTTATTTTTACCTAGGTTTTTGACCAATCCACTAAATGAGTCACAATGCATGATGGACTACTACGTGTTTACAATCAACCAAGAACACGTGTTATTTACTGAAATACAACACATTTTTTCGTGCAATGCGGGATTCACAATTTTGCTTAGTTTTTCATTTTGTGTATCCTCATTTATAGTTCGTGATATAAAGTATTACTTCCATGCTCAGATTAACGAAGAGATGTTTCTATGCGAAGAAAAAGGGGTTTGAATTACCCGATATATAGCCATTAACATGTTTGATGATGGCTCAGAGATTTCATGTATTTGTCCACCAGAAGCAACGAAACAACAGCAAAAAACACAATTACCCAGGAGACAAACTTACTGGTGTAAAGTAAGCCGTCGATAACAGCCGGTGCTGATATTCAAGAGTACAGCAATGTTCGTATAGATGATTAAAGGCAAATGTGGGATCCTTGAATTTTGTGTTCGTAAAAAAGGCGAAGAAATATTTACATACATGGCAGTGTTAACAAAATCAATAAGTATTTTTGTTGGTCACATTTCAGTATATGGGACTTCCAAACTGTTCCCTTTTTTTTTTAAGGTAGTGAAGTCAGCAACTGTAGCTTCAGTTTGTTCATTTTTTAACGGGCTCGGACATTTGCCAAACTGAATAAAATCATTACAGCTGATTTCTTAAACCTGCAAAGTAAAACTTTGGTTGGCTTGCTTGCTTTGTTTGTATAGTTGTTTATACAAGCTTTGAAAATAAGATTGACATCTTTAAACAATATATATATATATAGGCATAGTTTAACTTGTATATTTTATATTTTGTACAATAGTATACAAACAAAGCAAGCAAGCTAACCAAAGTTTTGCTCCACGTGCATTAGGAAATAAGCTGTAAGGATTTTATCCATATGTATGTGCGACAAGGTGGAAAATTTGATATATTTGTGAAAATTGCAGCGTTGGATCTATAATAAAAAAGAAGATGTGGTATGATTGCCAATGAGACAGCTGTCCACAAGAGACCAAAATGACACAGAAATTAACATTTATAGATCACCGTACGGCCTTCAACAATGAGCAAAGCCCATACCGCATAGTCAGCTATA
Organism: Mytilus edulis; assembly: GCA_019925275.1. Lineage (NCBI taxonomy): Eukaryota > Metazoa > Mollusca > Bivalvia > Mytilida > Mytilidae > Mytilus > Mytilus edulis. The sequence goes on along the minus strand of CM034352.1, from coordinate 51,689,422 downwards.
AAAGTCCCCGATATGACAATGTAAAACAATGCAAACGAGAAAACTAACGGCCTTAATTATATAAAAAAAAAATGAACGAAAAACAAATATGTAACACATAAACAAACGACAACCACTGAAATACAAGCTCCTATACAATATATTTTTTTTATGGGATAGATTTCGTGTCCTTTTATATATTAATTGGGCCGTTTTTTTTTGTTTTTTTTGGTTTTTTTTTTTTGGATTGTTTTACACAAGTAATTTTGGGGTCATTAATAGCTTACTTTTCAGCATTGGACCTATGACTGCTTACTTTACTAAATTATGTCTTTGTTAGAAACATGTCTCATTTGGCACTCATACCTCATCTTCTTATTTCTATATACAAAGCACGTTTTAGAAAAAAAATGATAGGTAATATGGCACCCACTATGGTCCAGAGACTTTTAATATTGGAGATATTTTACATATGTCAACAGGACAGCAGCCGAACGATAAAAAAACCTCTGAGGTATATTTTTTGATAAAATTAGCAACAAACGGATATTATCGATGGATGAAACTATTAAAAAAAATGTATTGAGCTATATACCGTACCCGCTCAGTGGCGTTTCCAGGGGGCGGGGGTTCCGGGGGATGGACCCCCTTTTTTGGACGATCAGTGCATTTGAATGGGGACATGTAGTTGGAACCCCCTCCCCTTTTGTCCAGGGTTAGGACCCCCCTTTTTAAAATGGCTGGACCCGCCCCTGCCGCTTTCATAACACTTCTTTTTAGCATACTGAATATTATGATGTTCTTACTATAAGTTCAGGTCCTGATAAAAAAAAATACACATTCAGTACAGAAAGAAGTGTTTCAATGAAAGTTTCGTGTTTTTCTAGGCAGAAATGATTTTGCAATGACATTATACAGATTTAAAACAGCTCAAATGATTTTCTTACTGGACAGTGGTCACTTCATTGGATATTTCACTGTGTCATGTCGTGAAATTAATGCAGGTTCAATTCATAACAATGCACAAAACCGGTTCAACTACTTTTGCAAGGCGAAAAAGAAAGTCGAATCGTGAAGCCAATAAACAATATTTTTTTAATCTGAGCATGCAAATTGAAGATTACGTTGTATATTTTACAGTAAATATATTTGCAGAATAAAAACTTTGGTAATGAGAGTCCCAGACAATATATTAATTGACTGTTTTCCCACTAATTTCACGTGTTTTAAGTAGTAGTTTACTCGTAGTAGCCCACAATGCATTGTAGTTCATTGAGTCGATTGGTCAGTTTTTTAAGGCCATATTGGCCTTGTGTTTTGGAAATTACTATGCAAATATATTCTGACGTCAGAAAATCTAGAGTTCTCGACCTGTTAAATGTTTTCCATATAATGTGTGTACAAGAAGTGCAATAGTTGAGCTGATTGTTGATGATGAATAAATTATCATAAATCTATTTTGTAAAAATGTCTTTTACAAGAACATTGAGAATGCTTAACATACTTTGAACAAGATAAAACTGGATCATTATATAGGCCAAATTTACATACTTTGAACAAGATAAAACTGGATCATTATATAGGCCAAATTTACATACTTTGAACAAGATAAAACTGGATCATTATATAGGCCAAATTTACTTACTTTGAACAAGATAAAATTGGATCATTATATAGGCCATGAGAATGCTTAACATACTTCGAACAAGATAAAACTGGATCATTATATAGGCCAAATTTACTTACTTTGAACAAGATAAAACTGGATTATTATATAGGCCATGAGAATGCTTAACATACTGTGAACAAGATAAAACTGGATTATTATATAGGCCATGAGAATGCTTAACATACTGTGAACAAGATAAAACTGGATCATTATATAGGCCAAATTTACTTACTTTGAAAAGATAAAACTGGATCATTATATAGGCCAAATTTACTTACTTTGAACAAGATAAAACTGGATCAGTATATAGGCCATGAGAAGGCTTAACATACTGTGAACAAGATAAAACTGGATTATTATATAGGCCATGAGAATGCTTAACATACTTTGAACAAGATAAAACTGGATCATTATATAGGCCAAATTTACTTACTTTGAACAAGATAAAACTTTGGGTCATTATATAGGCCATGAGAATGTCTCTTCGAACATATACTGGTGAACAAGATAAAACTGGATATTATATAGGCCATGAGAAGCTTAACATACTTGAACAAGATAAAACTGGATATTATATAGGCCATGAGAATGTTAAAATACTTTGAACAAGATAAAACTGGATATTATATAGGCCAAATTTACTTACTTTGAACAAGATAAAACTGGATTATTATATAGGCCAAATTTACATACTTTGAACAAGATAAAACTGGATCATTATATAGGCCAAATTTACATACTTTGAACAAGATAAAACTGGATCATTATATAGGCCAAATTTACATACTTTGAACAAGATAAAACTGGATCATTATATAGGCCAAATTTACATACTTTGAACAAGATAAAACTGGATCATTATATAGGCCAAATTTACTACTTTGGGACAAGATAAACTGATTATTTATAGGCAATTTACTATGGCTTTGCAGTCAATTCTTACTGTACAGTGCATTATCGAAAAACAGTATGATATATTTGTATGCTGTATGACAGTTTTTTTTATTTGTTGGTTTACGGATTTTCCCTATGAAAAAGTCAGGTCGGTCGGTTGGAAAAAAAATAAAAAAAAATATCTCAATTAAATCAGAAAAATATGCAAAAAAATATATATTTCACCTTTCTAACAATATGTTTGGTTTGCTATTTGATCATCATTTCTTATATATTAGTTCGATGAAATATTATTGCTTATAGCTGCCATAAACATCGCATGACATCGTCTAATAATTTTCTGTGAAAAAAGGGGGTTTGTGTCCACGGACAAAGACGAAATTAAATCGTCATTTCACAAACGTAGCCCTAAATATTTTTCAGGAAACTTGGTCATAATGATCTTCAAACACGAAAACTGATAAAGAAAAAAAAAGAAAAAACGTCATACGAAAATAAGTCTCAACACACATGTCAAAAACGTGATAGACTCGTCCACTGGGAAAAGGAAAAGGATCACCAGTTGTCATGCATTCCCATTTTTTATATATCCAAATGAAGTAAAAAAAAAATTTGTCAATGACACAAGTCTGGAGAAAATTCCAAAGGATTTGTTTTGATTAATTTCTTCAACTTGTCAGACGTCTTCCACTGTTGGACAAGTTCATTTTCCATGTTTCTATCTTACAGAATGATGACAAATACAGGAAACAAACTAAATGTGTAATGTGTTTTAAAAACAGGTTTGTTCCGAAAAATTATTTGCACAAACGACATTTCAAGGTCAGTTATGATTGATTTGTCTATTTTTAGATACGTAAATTGGAAGTTTTAGTTTTCACACCAGATTAAAGTATTATCAATTCTGTTAGTGGTTAATGCATTTCATTTCATAAAAAAAAGAAATTTTATTTATTTTTTTGCGATAATGTTTTTGTTAGGGTCGGCGGGAATAAAAAAGCATGAATTTTATTTTTATTCTGCAGATCGGCAAAATTGGGTCGGCAGATCCGAAAACCAACAAATTAAAAAATCCTGGCCTAACGAACAACTAATAAAATGCATGAATATAGACTTGACACGGCCCTAAAATAGTCTGCCAGCAAATTGTCTGAACAGTAACACATTTACTGAAGTGAATAAGTCGAAATATGGACAGAAAGACTGAAAATGAATTGATAATTTATTGTTCAGTCTTTTAAGGTCCATTCAGATCAAAATGGCTGCTTCAGATAAAAATTAGGTAAATAGTGATTGAAATAAACCCATGGAGATCACATCTGTACTCAAGAGTCACACGGCATATGTATCCATAAATCATTGAAAATAGCCTGACAAAATTCAACCACACTTGAAATCCTTTGCCTACAGGAGATGAACTGTGTGATTTTTATACGCCCGTCAAAATTTTGACGGGACATATTATGGTATACAAATGTCCGGTGTCCGTCCGTCTGTCTGTTCCTGTCCGTCTGTCCGGCGTAAACATGTCGTACTGTAACTTGAGAACGACTTATCCAAATATCATGAAACTTAATATAGTTGTTTCTTATGATGGTCAAATGATCTGTATACTTTTTGGTGTAAATAAGATTTAAACTTTTTGAGTTACAGCACTTTGTAACTAAAACAGGGATGTGTTTTTTTTCACATGTCACAACGTATCTCAAAAACGTTTCTTGATTATTGCTTAAAACTTTACACACTTCTTAGTTATATTAATCTTAATATCTGTATACTTTTTGGTGATGATTCAAAATTTCATTTTTGAGTTTTTGAGTATTTTGTAAAAAAGGGGGAGGTTTTTTTACATGTCGCGCCGTATCTCAAAAACTATTTATGATTATTGCTTAAAACTTTACACACTTCTTTGTTATATTAATCTAAAGATCTGTATACTTTTTGGTGATGATTCAAAATTTAATTTTTGAGTTATTGAGTATTTTGTAAAAAAGGGGGAGGTTTTTTTTACATGTCATGCCGTATCTCAAAAACGATTTATGATTATTGCTTAAAACTTTACACACTTCTTTGTTATATTAATCTAAAGATCTGTATACTTTTTGGTGATGACACAAAATTTTATTTTAGTGATATTTAGTTTTTTGTAAAAAAAAAAACAGGGTTGGGGATTTCACATGTCCCGCCGTGTCTCAAAAACAATATATGGTTATTGCTTAAAACTTTCTCAGAAACTATTTATGATTATTGCATAAAACTTCCACATAAGACGTCGGGCGTATCATGCGCTCATGGCGCAGCTGTTTATTTAAGTTTCCTATACCTAAACTTCTTTCTTACAATAATCAAAATCGTAATTAACTCTTTATTATTTTTTTCACAATAAATTTCAAGTGAAGTTGTAAATTTTTATATTTATAAAGATTTTTCAAGTCTGAAAAACTATTACTTTTTGAACTTGAATATGAATAAATAGTGTTTCAGTCTTTTCTACAAGTCTGTAACAGTTTGCACTGGAAAGAAGATCACAGTCATTGTAAATAATGACATGGTAAGTGTTTGTTTTGATACCTAAACCCTTTTTTTTTTTTTTTTTTTGTTAAAGAATATTAATGAGAATGGAGCAAAAAGAACTTGGATGAAAAGCCGTGACTTCTGTCGGGAGAGAGGAGCTGATTTAGCTAGTATTCACAGTGATGAAGAAAATAACTTTATGAAAAACAGAATGATTGGGTAATATATATATAAATATGCAGTTTCTAACTTCCTTTCTTACTATTTTTCTTTTTATGCCCCACCTACGATAGTAGAGGGGCATTATGTTTTCTGGTCTGTGGCTCCGTTCGTCCGTCCGTCCGTCTGTGGTTCCGTTCGTCCGTCCAGGTTAAAGTTTTTGGTCACGGTAGTTTTTGATGAAGCTGAAGTCCAATCAACTTGAAACTTAGTACACTTGTTGCTTATGAGATGATCTTTCTAATTTTTAAGCCAAATTAGACTTTTGACCCCAATTTCACGGTCCACTGAACATAGAAAATGAAAGTGGAGTTTCAGGTTAAAGTTCTTGGTCAAGGTAGTTTTTGATGAAGCTGAAGTCCAATCAACTTGAAACTTAGTACACTTGTTGCTTATGATATGATCTTTCTAATTTTAATGCCAAATTAGATAATTACCCAATTTCACGGTTCATGGAACCTGGAAAAGGATAGTGCGAGTGGGGCATCCGTGTACTTTGAACACATTCTTGTTTAGATTTTAGATTGACAATAAAGACAATTATTTTTACCTAGTGAAAGACAACTGTGATACCTTTTGATATCCAACCACTATTACCCAATAGGTATAAGTCAGCATGCACGCAATAGTTGACTTCTTATAGAAATCATAGCTACTGAAAGAAGATTTTGGGGGATATATTTAGTACATGTACTAAGTTTCATTTTATTCTATATAAGGCCAAATAAAAATATATGTGTGGTTCCAGTTACCCTACCAACCCTAGTTTTTTAACTCTCCGAACCTAGAACTTTTTTTTCTTCAAAAATTGAAAATGATCAAATTGAGGATTGTGAATTTTAATAACTAAATTCATAGATTAGCTATATTAAGTAAAAATCAAAATTCCATAAAAAATGTTGTTCACTGAAAAAAACAGGAAGTGCAACCTCGTTGCTAAAGAAATATAACACCAAATTTGTTTGGTTGATTGGAGGAAGGCTAAAAATATTTTTTATTACAGCTTTTACATTAATGCTAGCAAGACAAATCTTTGTTTGGCTTGCTTGCTTTGTTTGTATCAGTGTTTGCTCAAGCATGGTAATTAAGAAAGGTGAGGCTTCAGCTTGTATACATCATACTTAGATTTTATTGGACGTTATGTCTGAGGTTAAGGACACTTAATTTTAAAACATCACATGACAAATATTCTCACATGTTTTCTCACCTGTAAAAATACAATAATTTGTCAATGAAAGAAAAATATATAACTTTTCTCTTGTATGAGGCTGAGAAACTGGCCTTCAACATTAATTGACCTAATATTGTTTTTATAACATATCAATCTATTAGTTCAGTCAGTTATTTCCATGTCTGTCCTTCGATTATGCATCTCAAGAAAATATTCCAAAAAATGGGAAACAATTGTATCGAAAAGGGAAAATCAGTGCACCTTTTTTATGTTAGGGTGTGTTTGAGATAAATATTTTGTCTTGAAAATGTACAAAACAAGAGTATTTGATACATCATCTCGCTTCAGACTCTATCATTTTATATAGCAAAGCTACAGGTTGACTTTATAACATAAAAAAAATCACAGTACTAAAAGATGAAACATAGGGGTCAAGTGAAATACCTATCCAATGGATCACAAAATCAGAGTAGGTGTGTTCAAATAGCTATTTTACTAAAAGTGCTTGACTACAGTCTTTAAGTTGGATCTCTGAAAAAAAATTGTCTTCCGTTTCTACGATTGTGAAAATGAACTTGCGTAATAGGAAGATAATTTCGATGAAGTAGAATCCTGTCTGTATTGTATATTTACAGGTAAGGAAACATGTGAGAATATGTGTCATGTGATGTTTTAAAATTTAGTGTCCTTAACCTCCAACATAACGTCCAATAAAATTTAAGTATGATTTATACAACCTGAAGCCCCTCCTATCTTAATTACCATGCTTGAGCAAACATTGATACAAACAAAGCAAGCAAGCCATACAAAGATTTGTCTTGCTAGCATTAATGTAAAAGCTGTAAATCAATTTACATGCTAGATAACATTTCAAAGAAGGATAACTCATATTTTTAATTGGAAAATAAATAAAGGGCAGATAATAATAAAATGTTTTCAGGTTACAAGAGCGCAATTATTCGTAATGCATTTTCCATAGGGTACCACTAGTGTTCCGTATTTTTTTTCTCGAAGACTACACAAACTAGGGAAAATCGGATGGCAGTTCCTGTTAGTACAAATGCCAGTGTTGCATTACAACTAAAAAAAAATATAGGGTCATGCGGCTCAAATTGACTTAAAATGCAGTTGAAAAAAATCGTCTACTTTTTCGCTTAATGAAAAAGGCATATTTTTAATGGCTCCGACATGCAGAAATTGAAGATATTTTCTATACTTCGTAAAATGTGAATATGATTTTCGGCAATTTTTAAACCTAATTGGATAAGCTTTCGATTAAATGTAATTCCAATCCTGTATCAACCAATCAGAAGCCGTATAGGATTCTATTCTGAGTACCATCTTGGGGTAAAAAACTTGCCGGTAAAATGTAAACAAATAATTGCGCTCTTGTAACCTTCAGGTTGCAGTCTTATAATTGACTGCTCCATAGGCTTACATGCAAAACAGCTGATCTTCGAAAATAAAAAAAATAAAAAAAGCTATAGAATTTTTTTTTCATGTTCATATCAAATATGAACTAATGTGAAATTGTGATTTAATCGAGAAAAAAAAGTGGGTCAAGCCACATAGAATAAAAAGTTGGGTAAACCTGAAGTCAAAACATTTTTTTTCTACTTTCTGTTTGCTGTCTAGGCCGCACCACTTCCAGTAAACATAATATCCTTCCACTTTCCTGGATTGATATCCCCCAAAAGATGCAAGATTTTTTAAAAGTCTATATATATGTTTCAATTCAGCATAAACCTATAATCAAACAGAAAAAATTGAGGTCAGAAAAATATTCAGAAAAAAATGAACTATTTTACAACAAGAAATCTGCTAACTTTACATACAACAAACGAGAATTTTCCATGTCTATGTTTTACTGACAAGTCCCACATCAAATATATCAGTACATAGCTTTGGATCCATACTATCATTTTATGATAGACAATCAATAGGGAGAATACAGCATAAAAAAAGTCCAACCGGCCTTACACTTTACAGAAACTATAGAATATACATTTAAACCGTTTAAAAAGTGCATTTTACATGTTTTTTAGCCCCAAAAAGGTCCTAAATTTTTTTTTTAAACTTCGCCCCCCCCCCCCCTTTCCAAATTCCTGAGTCTGCCCCTGAACCTGGTCATAAATATAGCTGTTTATGTTAATGCAATGTTCAATTGAACATACAACAAATTAATATTCTTGACAAGTATTTCATCATACTTTTATTGAAAAGGACTATACAAAGTTAGCCAGGAAAAAATTGAAATTTGACCACTTCAATTTTATCAGAAGTATCCATTATGGCTAAAATGCAATAATTCATAACAGAATGCACCAAAACTATAAAACTAAAAAAGTAACATGACTCTTTATTTTACAACATAATGTAAAATGGCTAACTTCCAGTATAGGGGCGTGTATAAAAGCTGGAATCAATTTTTGTAAACACAATTTTTGTCAAGATTTTGACAAACCAAAATAAAAAATTTGAAACTAATGCTGACCTACGAACCCTTTTTGAAAAGGGTTTAACTGGAACCCTATATATATTTTTATTTGACCCAAGTGAATTTACAAATTGTGCTTGTCCCTTGTCGGGAGCCTGTTATTCAGTGGTGGTTGTTCATTTCTGTTATATTTGTTTTTTTCTCGCAAATTAGATTGTTATAATTAGGCCTCTATAGTTGTCTTGTTTGAATTGTTTAACAGTTTTCATGTCAGATCATTGTATAGCTGATTTTACCATATGGGGTTTCATTACAGTTATTTCTTAATGCATACAGGGTAAGACTTTGGTTAGCTTGCTTGCTTTGTTTGTATATTGACAATTGTAATTGGGATAACTTTTAATCAAATTGAAATATAATATATACTTGTTTAATAATGCCTATATTGTTTGCAGGTGTCAATCTAAATTTCAATGCTTGAGCTAACGTTTTACAAACAAAGCAAGCAAGCCTGCCAAAGTTTTACTCTACAAGCATTAGGAAATTAGCTGTAATATCAAAACAGTTTTTGTTGATGTTGTTTTCTTACAACCTGCTAACGTTTGGAAGTTTTCTTTTTATTTCAATTTAAAGCAATGAACTCTAATTTGATTAAAGATGAAAGACCACTTTTACTCAAGAACCTTCATCACAGACAGAACTATTACAGAGCCTACGTATTGTTTGTATTTTAATTTGATCTTGTCCTCAATATGCATGAAATAATTGTTACTGGTTGGTAAACAACAAACAATGAATCAATAAATTTGAATTTAGTATAGTTAAATAGTAAAATGTATATATCAGTTACCTGAATCCAAATAATTTTGGGATAAGCACAAATAAATTTGTGTTTGTAAACATGCTGTCTTACAAAACTTACTATAATTTGTTAATATTTTTAGTTACCGTAACTATGGTGACGTGTGGGTTGGTTTAAATGATAGAGATTCAGAAAATGGTAAGTTGACTTTAATTCCTTTAACATTGTTTTATATTTTCAGTTTTCTAATTTACTTTTAGTTGAAGGACAACCATAGTTTTACATACAAGAGACAAGTAATATTTGAATATTTTTTTACAAACGAAAATTACTATCTATTCATTTATTTTCCTGTATTGAGCTATTCCCACAAAATCCAAGAAATTTTGTATCCAATGATTTAAAATAATCAATCTGTAGAACTTGGTTGAGAGTATTCAAAGTGTTCCATATTTAATCAATCAGAATTTACTGTCAATATATTTTGGTCTGTAAAAGGTTAGCATGAAAATGTCAAGCTGTTGATTTAATTATTGCCTTTTAAATATTTAGGTTTTGAGTGGTCTGATGGATCCCCAGTGGACTTCATGATGTGGGGACCAAATGAACCCAACGATAAATATCAACAAGAAGATTGTGGTATGCTGAATAGATATAACAGTGGATGGAATGATGACAATTGTTACAAAGTTAAATCCTTTGTTTGCAAAATTCAAAAAGGTAATAAAAAAAAAAGGTCATATATATATATATATCTATAATACTAAAATTACGAGGTCCAATTTGTCAGCCGTCATCATGTAAAAAACAACGAATCAAAGAATTCAACTTTATATACAACTAATATAGTACAAAGGTGTAGATTAAAAATTACACCACTCCAGGCCCTTTTGTTTCCACGTAATTAATATCGCCAATAATTAGGAAGTTCCGGGTCGAGTCCAATACCGATACCAATAGTATAATCGCCTGTTACCTATTACCTTATCTGTACGTTCCGCATCTGACAGGCGCACCACCAAACGGTGTATTCAGGATTAATATGCTATATAAACGGGTCATAATCACAGGGTTGACACTACTAAATTGTGAAATTGTTACCTATTGTAGTATTTTAATCTGTAAGACTTTCTAAGATAACAATACAAATAAAAATCTGGACTAAAAATAAGTTTCAATTTGTTATATTTTTAGCGGGCATGACGTAAAACAGCGAATCAAAGAATTCAACTTTATTTATAACTAATGTAGAACAATGCTGTTGATTAAAAAATTCTCCATTCCAGGACCTTTTGTTTTCCAAATATTTAATATTACCAATAATTGATAAGTTCCAGTTTGAGGGGTTCAAACAGAAAGATTTGAAAGCAGAGAAAATTGTGTATCTTTAATATAATCGGCATGACTTTATCAGATGGCAGTACTAATACTAAGATAAGGCTTGCGCATAGTTATATACTTTAATTCAGTCACGGACCCGCGATATCACGGGTGTGTTCTAGTATATATATATATATAGAGAACTAGTCGCCAAGAACTTCTAGAGTACAAAGATAAGAATAAAGCAGTTAACAGAACACCTCTTGTACTCACTTACCATCCTGATTTTAAAAATGTGTCATCCATTGTTCAGAAGCATTGGAAAATTATAGAAAAATTATTCAAATCTAAAGAAAGTATTTTCCTCACCACCAGTCATGGCCTTCAGAAGACATAAAAACATCCGTGACAAATTAGTGACATCTGTATTAGCAAAGCAGCCTACTCCACCTCCCGGTTGCTACAAACAATGGGGTCGAAGGAATTGCTTGTGTTGTAAAGCTGCTAATACAAGCAGTTCTTTCATCAGCTCTCTTACTAAACAAAATTATACCATCGACTCAAATTCCAACTGTAAAACGGAGAACTCAATGGACAAATTTAATATTCGGATCAATAACCATCGTTCATGGTACAAAACCAACAAAAACTGTCCTCTCACAAGACATCTTCGTTCAAAGAAACATCCTTTTGATAATGAAACTTTCCAAATCATAGAAGTCAACACTGAGTGGGACACCACGGCGAGAAGGGAAGAGAAAACTTTTGGATCCACCAGCTCAACACTTTAGAACCTGATGGTCTTAACGAAAAAGACAAGAAAAGATACAGGAAAGATAAAGAATAATTTAATACACAGCATCGTCCTTTTTATCCTGTAATATTTGCCAGTGAACAATGCTAACTCCAACTATCAATTTTGTAAATAATCTTGAACTTCATCCATATTATGTATTATTTTCAAGGCAGCTAAATTCAAGTGCAACATATACATTGAGCTGCAAAAGTTTCTTATCATCTACATCCGATTTCACCAGGATAGATGCACGCCTGATAAAGCTAGTTTGTAAAATATTGCATTTATTTTTATCATTTTGTAAATATTTTAAACATTCTAATATTAACATACTAAATAGTGTGTTAAAATTACATTGTTAGGCAATCTATAATTTTATTTGTGTAATTTAATTAATCTCGGTACTGATTAATCCACACTCTCATAGATTTGTATGTCATGTGCTGCTATTTATAGGCACTTATATAATTGAAAACTACATTCAAACCAATGATTGTGTTGGATAAAAACCGCAATTCTTATGCGTGTGCATGTAAAACAAATTTCGTTGTAGAAGGGTCTGAATACAGCACAAACAACATTTTCCAAAAGACCAAAAAAGTAAAAAAGGATATTTTAACAAAACGCATTTGACTAACAGGTTGAACAACTGATGTTCTTAAACCCTGCTGACTGCCATTGGCGATTGCCAAATAAATTGATAACACGATGTAATAAAATGGATCTTAATATTAATTTAATACTAAACAGAAAACAATAAACTTACGGTAAAGATGTTAGACCACAAACATGAGCTGCAAACAATTTTTTTGTACATCAGATCCAGATTTCGATAATAAATATCTCTTCTGTGATGTTAGGAATCGAAAAAGGTATTTGGAAGGCCATATAATTTACCTCAATTTAGGATAAACTCCTAAATTTAAAGAGTCAAAATAGGATGAACAGATCATATAAACTGGAGGGAAAATATGATACAAGCTCAAACAAAAAAAATGTATACAAGTCTAAATTGAAAACTACTTTCAAACCTATGATTGCGTTGGATAAAAATTGCAATTTTTATATGTGTGCATGTAAAACAAATTTCGTTGTAGAAGGGTCTACATACAGCACAAACAAAATTTTCCAAAGGGACCAAAAAAGTGAAAAAGTATATTTTAACAAAACACATTTGACGAACAGGTCGAACTGATGTTCTTAAAACCTGCTGACTGCCATTGGCGATTTCAAAATTATATATATAATCTTTTACATAGCTATAGATGGAAAAAAAAGGATACATTGAGTAGCCATTGTAACTCTTGCATAGCAACCCATTGTATCTGCTCATCAGATATTCATTGGAGCCTCCCTTTATTTATTTCAAAAATTGGTGATTTTTTTTTGACATTATGTACACAAATAAGTTGGTGCATTGTGAAGATATATAATCAATTGCACAGCAATGCCAATATTATGAATTAAACTAGACTCTATTAGTCTTTGTACTGATATTGGAATGAAAAACAGTAAATAACAGTTTGCTATGAAACATGGAGTTAACCAAAAATGTCAAATAAATCACAGGTTTTCCAAAATATTATACCCCAGGTATGGAGGGAAAATCAGACTTTGCTGGAAGGACTTGTTTAATAAAATAAAGATATGACCATTATAAAATAAAGATATGACCATAATAAAACTTCATCACATGCTCAAAGAATTATAATCTGGTCCAACATGTTAAAGGGCAGATAATCCGATTTACTTGCTTCAATATTGAGATTAAAACAGCAAGAGAAATATAGATGAAAGTATTACACAATTGTAAATTTTACACTATATGAGTGCGCATGCAGGAAGGAATATTATCCTGCTCCCACATGTCAAATTAAAATTTTTTCATTTTTTAGCGTGTAAGCACAAAATTCCTAAAATGTCTAGAAAAATATTTTTAAAACTTTACTCAGTTGTAGAACTGTCTGAAAATGTGCATGAAGAATGTAGATACTGTTCCCACATGTTAAAGGGAGATAATCAAATTAACTTTCTTTATTTCTATAAGATGTAAACACAAATCCACAGAAATGGCAACTTATGAAACTTTACAAAGTTCAGGGCCGTAAATTACATAGAGGCATGTAGGCAGTTGCCTCCTATTGCGGGCTGACAAAAAACAAAAAAAAAATGGAAAAAAAACCCACTGAAAAGACAAAATTGGTTAAAATCATGCATTTTTTTTTATAGCACGGGTTGTAAGTTAAAACAACAAGGTGGTTAATCATAATGGCATGCAGGTGTGTTCAATATTTGGATCTGAACGGTCGGTACCCAACTCAACTCCTTTGCACACTTAAAATTTTCCCACCAAATACTATTGCATCTGCATACATAGAAGTGACAATGTTGGCAATATTGAATGCATAGAAGTGCTAAAAAGATGGGATTTGTCCAGTCAGAAAAAAATCACCTTAGCATTTGACAAAGCCAGAATAAAACTTTTTGGTGTATACAAACATTGTTACATTTTAATAATTTGAACTTGATAGATAAAATTATGAGTTATTGAGTATGCATTTTCATTTTAAGGTTTGAAAATTGTGTCTTTGAAACGAAGTCAAAATTAGTTCGATTTGGACAGCCAAATAACCGGATAAACCACAAAAAACTACCAACTTCAGGGGGCTTTCATTTTTAAGTCTTTGCAAAATTTTCCCTAAACTTAAGTAAAACTAGCTTGTAAAGAGTTATAAAGCAGGATAAAGCGAAAACAAATCTTACTCTACCAGGACACGTAATCTAACTCTGTTTTATAACTATTTTTAATATATTCCAGGCGCATATTTATTGAAATGTAACAAAAAATTAACAAGTCGTGTATTCTTGGGAGGTACATTGCATACAAGGAAAAGGCCTGAAAAAATATCCTTTTCTGCATGAAATGGGTTCAAAAAAATTTTGCCTCGTTCCGCTCGGCGATAATAAACTGCCTCCCCCTACAGGGCAGGCAATTTACAGCCCTGAAGTTGCAGTTCCCCCTTAGTACAATTCAAATTTTATTTTTCAGGGATGCCATTGATAGAACCAAATGACACATACACTAAAGGTAAGTATTGTGTACAAGTATTTTTAATAGTTAAAAGAATATTCAAATTTGGAGTAAACTGAAACCTGATTGTGTTAGCTCGGTATTCTATATAGGCACTAATGCCATGCGAATATGATTTTATAAAACAAAAACTTGATTTGAAACTTGAACAAAAATTGAGGGAAAATAAAAAGGATTCTGACAGGATTCTAATTTCTTACCCACAGGTATTTATCTTCTATGTTATTTGTAATTTCTTGTTTTTTGTATGTATTTCTGGAAAAGAGTTGTTTATGAATTTTAAGGTTATTGTTCTACTTGCAGAATATTGTGATAGTGAAAGTGATTGGCTATATTTTGATGGATATTGTTACTTCATAAAAAAATTTGATTCGAAGAATTTCAAAGAGGCGTCAAAGTTGTGTTATGAAAAAAAATCCAGCTTACTCAGCATACATTCCCAGCATGAAAGTAATTGGTTATTAGAACAAGTAAGATTTATGTTCAACACAGTGTTATATATTTATCTATACAATACAAATATGTTTATTATAGTTTAATACATTGATTTGATTATGTGACAAAATTATGTACAATATTGAAATATTAAATTAAATTACACCCAGCATGTCTTTTTAAATAGATACATCAGGAATTTCATATACATATAATTGTTTAAATATAAGTGCTGTTTGTGTTTTGTAAATGATTGTACAGACCAGAGAGATCAGTTTCTTTATAACCATTTCGAAATTGTACTGCAAGACCAGTGGTGATAATCGTCAGACACCTTCTTGTTAAAGTCATTGCCCTATGATGATGATATTTAACAATTTTTAGCTCACCTGGCCCAAAAGTACAGGTGTCTGAACACTTACTTGCAGACAAAGATGATGGGCATGTCTAAAAAAAAAGGGAACAGCGGGGATAAAATGCAATGTTTGGCTATCATCTTGAAAATGTTGAGAATGAGGAGATATGCCTTGTTTTATTTTAAACACAAAAACTGTCAGACAATAAGTTGTAGGAGTTATTGCCCTTAAATGATGTATTTAACAACTTTTTTAAATTCCTTTTTGCCCATTATTTCTAAAATGTTAATGGTTAGAAAGAAACTTTAAAATACCAAAATGAGCAGCACGTCAAACTACAAATAAGTCTGTTAACCTGATTGGAATTGTTTGTCGTCACCTTTTCGAACGTGTTGCACTTTTATTCATTTTTCATTTTTGCCTATTATCTTGAAAGCAATGACTAACATAATTGAAATTTACAACCATGAATATAAATATTAATTGAAGTTAACATTTTATATAAGCTGGTATGCAGAGTTTGAAAAAAACACAAAGTAAAAAATTGGAACTCACAAAAATATAAATCCACAATAATTGATATAATTTTGTGATATGAATGTGTGTTATTTTTAGATTCATCAAAAGTCTGATATGTGGATTGGTCTGAATAAATTGAATCGTCAGTATGAAGGCTACAGGTAATAAACAATTGTAATAAACTTTGTAAAGGTATTGTAGATGAAAACAATTTTGGTTTTGTGATATTTGATTTGGCAATCAAATCCTGACTTGATACATCACATCCCTGCTTTTCCATTTAATCTTTTTGTCTCTTGCTTGTAAAAATTGCTCCTTTCTTGAGATGTACAACTATCATTGGTTATGGCATATTATGTTCCAACTTTTAAAGTGGGGCTATATTGCAATTATCTTGTTCGTCGATCCTTCAAACAAATATTTTATCATACAGCTTGAAGGTTGCGAGTTGTTATGTGTAAGCACTGTTCTGATCTGACTGATGTCTGCTTCCTGCTTTCCGAAACATAAAATTGCAAGTCTAGAAGTATGGTTATATAACATGCTGTTTATAGGATAAATTTACAAGCCGGTAATAGGATAAATTGTGAGCTGATTGCCCCAATGAATAATTTATATACATGTACATTGGATTGATATTTTTTGATAAATCATTGATACCATATTACTCCAATTTTAGATGGTCTGATAATTCCCCAGTAGACTTTATATCATGGGGCTCAGGCAAACCAAGTAATACAGCTGTAAACAAGTGTGTCAAGATTCAGTCCGGTTCAGGTATGTATTTTTGGGCTAAGACTAAGTTATCTGGCTGTCAACAATTCTCAAGATACGGTCCGGTTCAGGTATGTATCCTGGGTCTCCTGCAAACCCGATTACTCTTTTATCAACAAGTGTGTCAAAATTCAGTTGGATTCAGGTATGTATCTTTGGACTCAAAACAGTTATAATGGAAATAATTACATACAATGTAACATGTTTTGTTTCATTAAAATCCATACCCAAATCAAATTCTATTTCAATGTAAAATATTGCAGCTATGAATGCATGTGCTATACGTTTTTAGACAAATAAACTCATTGGTACCAGGATTAAAATTTGTATGCCAAACATGCTTTTGTCTGCAGAAGACTCATCAGTATTGCTGGAATATAAAAAAATAATATTGGAGAAATCTTCCATTAATAACGATTTTTACATTGTTTTGCATTTTGCCTTACATGATGAAAATTATAAGACAAATAAAAACTTGAATAACAAAAATGATCAGCTAGACAAGATCCACAAAAAAGTCATTTTTTTCAATATAAGAAGTAGACTTGTCACGGCTTTATATCAGTGATTGCCCTTAAGTGAGGATTTTGTTTATCCTCTGTTGTGTTTGAGTTAAAACTAAAGAAGATAGAGAGAAACTTAAGACTAAATGATCAGCATTTCAAGATAAACTAAAAAAAAATGTTCATGAACTCAATTCTTGTCTACAGTGATGGAGAGTCCATTGTTGATTATGTTCATAGAGCTATGTGAGCGACACAGGCTCTAGCTGAGTTCACTCACAGTTCTAGTTGTATCAATATCTTGTTTAAAAAGTCATCTAAATTTGATAAACAAATTGAAGGTCTGACTAAAATGTCTTCCTGGCACTGGTCACAGTGTGTAGCAGAAAAAGAAATGCTTATCAACATCTTGATGTAAATTTTGCCATTGTTGTTTCAGGTCGTTGGGAGGACTTCAACTGTAACAGACGTATAGGAGGTTATATTTGCAAGAGAAAGAATGACACAGATAGTTTTACAACAACCCCAGCCCCTACTATGCCTACAGTGAGAGGTGGATGTTTGGGAGGATTTGTCAGATCTACATTCAGTAAGATATTTATAGAGTCAACTGTTGTTTTAATTAAGTTAGCTCTGATCTTTGATGTAATTTATTTACAGTAGACAGTTAAATTGATGTCTTGCCTAGATAGCATAAAAAAGTGTGACTTAAACGTGCTGTTTCCATGCTTGGCAAGAGCAACATTTTGTTAAAACTCCTGATTGGATCAGGCCTAGATAAGGAGAACAGATGATGATAGTGATATTTGTTATGATGTTGTAGTAGAAGTGGCACATCTTATTTCCATGGAGATAATTCAGCTCCTCTCTTTAATATTTGTGATTATGTCACTTTAGTGTATCCACTCATAAATTAAAAATCAATGTTATTTGGTATGCAGTTTTATACATACCATTGGCACATTTCATATCAGTGGAGATTAGTTGGCCCTGTCCCCTCACTCATGGACTGTTGAATTTAAAACTTCTATAAAATTGTCTTTAAGCTAGTTAACTTCATACAAATCATTTAAAAATAAAATGAAAAAAATAAGAATGGTTTGTATGTCCTTTGCATGTTTAGCAAATGTTGAAACCTCAAGGTTAACTATATTGAAAGCATATTTGGTGTATGGAATGACTGTAAGGTTTACATGTATTTCCAGATTTGTTTATCTGACCTTGACCTCATTTTCTTAGATCTGATGAACTTTATGTGATAGTTGTAGTAAAGCTTTATATTACGGACTATCAACATAAAATCAATGCTTAGGAAAGAAGACATGAAATAACAGTGTGTGCACTCTTGTTTCAATTGGCATTTATTTTGTTTGTATCTTTTCAGATAGTAAATGTTATGGATTTTTCAAAACCCAGAAAACTTGGAGTCAAGCAAAAGCAACTTGTGAAGCTTATGGGAAGACTTACAGTTTGGTCACTATACACAGTGAATTAGAACAAAGTAAGTCCTAACATGATCTATATCATTTCTATGCATTTTTTTTTTTAGGTGAGTTGAGGCAAAGTTAAAATCAGTTATGATATGATGTCTGAACAACATATGAGGTAAAAGGTCAAGGTCACAATGAATATAGCTAGATTGAAAAGGAGTAGGTCCAGCAAGTCCCTTTTTTGGCCCCAAAATATAGCAGTTTTATAAAATTGTTTAAATGTAAACTTTTAGTTATTTATTGGAAAGAAGAATGCTTCTACTACATGAACATGGGCTGTTTTTGACAAAACAATGCACATATATCATAGCGTCATGCTAAAATACTGAAATCTTAACAATTTTAGCATTTTAGTTAAATATTAGACGGTTTAATGGAAGTGGACGCATTTGTGTTCATTCTTTAAATATTGAGATGTAAGTTGTATTTGATGATAATACATAACATATATAAAGGTTGAGGGTGAAACGGATGCGGCCACTTCCATTTGTGATAAAAAAACATCTGAAAAGTGACATTTTTGGCATATTTGATAGATTGTTCATATTTAAGCTAGAATCGGAGCGTCTTTAATGAGTAAATCAGTTAAAATCTTTCAGGTAAACTTATTGAATCAACTGAAATAGACACTTAAGTGTTTAAAAAGTTTAAAGGGAAAGTCATGTTTCCTGACAATATCTCTTGCACTAAAAATCAGATTATAGCTAAACTTTGTTTGATAATTCACAATGGGATAATAAAGATCTCGTCATTATTGAAGGTCAAGATTAAAACAGAAATTGGATAGAAATTTTATAACAGGATGATCTTTTAAAATGTGCAACCTTCAAATTGCCCCTTTGGAATTAAGTGGCAATTTATTTTTGGGTAAGTAGGTCAAAGGTCTAGGTCACATTGCTTACAAAAAGACTGAATTTTATTTGAAAAGTTTTGTTTCCATACAATGTCTTTTTAGTTGACCTTTGTTACCAATCTTTGGTTGATTATGATACTGCTCATGGGGAAAAGAAAACCTGTTTTGATTATGATGTAACTGGATCAAATTTCTCGGCAAGAGTAACAATTATAAAGAAAAAAAATATGTTGGATAATATCTTTTTACCATACATACAATAAAAACCAATGTTAATAATTGATATCTATATTTTTTTTAATTTTTGGAATCATTTTTTTTAAGTGCTACAAGTTGAATCCATAAAGAATTCAACTGTACTTTTACACAGATGCATGGTAATTAATTATGTTATTATTGTCATGGTTTCTGTATTACTTTCATGTTAACTAATGATTTCTCTGTACTTAAGTCTGCTTTAAAATAAGTTTTCATACCTTGTATCAAATTATCTGTTTGTAGTGTTTATAAGCAGCATGTTGTATGACAGTGAAGAGATGGTCTGGATAGGTATGACAGATGAACATACATATAGGAAGTATTACTGGGACGATGGTTCAGAAGTGACATACACTAACTGGAACTCGGCGGAGCCTAATGGGTATAATGTATGTAAAATGGGAATTACTAGCATCAAATTTGTAATGAAAGTGTGAAATAAGAATCTGCTGGTGTGAAGTGAGAATCTATTGATACGAATTGAAAAAAACTGTTGAAAAACGTCTAGTGTGGAATGGGAAGTTGTTGTCATGGAAAGAAAAACTTCTAGTGTGTTCTAGTATTGTGATGATATTTTTGTTGACTTCTGTATAGGAGCTTTGTGGTGATATATTTGTTGACTTCTGTATAGGAGCTTTGTGGTGATATTTTTGTTGACTTCTGTATAGGAGCATTTTGTTGACATCTGTAAAGGAGCATTATATTGATATATTTTTTTACCTTTTCTGTAGGAAAAGTGGGTTGATATATTTATTGTCTTTTTTAAAGTTCCTGTATTGATATAACTGTTTACTTGTGTTGATAATGTTTGTCCATTTCCTGTATTTTTGTTGACTATCAAGCATTATTATTGGAGTATTTTTGTTGACCATCAACTATTACAATAGAAGGGATCTTGTTTACTTTCATTACAGCAGTACTTTAGTTGACTGTTTTAAAAGAGCATTATGTTACTACATTAATTGACCTTTTTAAGGAGGTAGACCTAGGCTAAGGGAAATAACTCTTACAATTATCAGTTTGTTTGTATCAACGATTTTCATGAATACATTCAAAGCTTGCACATTTTAACTCAAATTCTCATATTTATAACAGGGCTTCCAAAACGGTCATATATTCCGGTCATTTGTATAATGTCCGGTAAAAGTCTGGCTGGGCAAAGCATGAAACGGTCATATACTTTTTATTTTTCAAGGCTTTTTCGGTCATTTTTACATAATTCACGATCTTTTTGACCCAACCTTTTGCCTTTAACATCAACACGTTTCCGGTCATAAATGTGACATGATGATTAATTACTATCAAAACAACACCTACTTCAATACTTTCTAATTTTAATCAAGGCTAATTAGTAGTTGGACAGCTGAAATCTACCTGTTCAGGTGACAGGTGAACTATGATCAGTACCGGACATCGTATAAATTGATCGGTTTAATCACAAATATTTTATTACATTTCAGCGGTTTGTATCTAATTGATTTCGTTCTAAAGATTAAAATTATTAGAAATTAGTTTATCAAAATGATTTGATGAAAAATTTTAAGGTTTTAAATAAAAAATCGTCAGAACTATGTCGTATGAACTAGAACACGTGTGCGCATGTGCACAGGTGGGAAATTTAATAATGCATCCTACATTTCTTCAAAAAATGCTAAAATTATCAATGATACCTGTATCTAACGTTCAATTCAAGTATTTTGTTGAAGAAATAACGTGGAAAGAGCTTCTTCTCTCAGTCGTGCTTTGTAAAAATACACGGATTTTACGTATCCGTTTATGGTCCATGTTTTACCATTGTCAAGTCAACATCCGGTTGAAAACGAAAGTAGTTTTTGACTATGTCATTTTGCACAAATAAAAAGTCTATGGCAGATATGAGCACGCTGATGTGCACACTTTGAATGATGCACTGCCAATTTAACAGTAACATCCTAATAACAAATTCATATCATATCAAAGTAAAGTTTAAAATCGTTTTTTTTTAATGTAATGTCAATCATTGGAATGGCCATCTGATTACCATAATTGCCTTTTGTGACTAAGTCTTAAGGGATTAAAATCGGGATCAGATATGAAATGTCCGGCTGGCTCAAATATTTTTTGGAAGCCCTGATTTATAACATACTAAAAAGCTTATTTAAATTATGAAAAGTTGCATAGATTAATTCCAATGTGTTTAAGGCAGTGATTTTGCTAGCGCTCGTCACTTTCGTAATTTACGATAGGGTTTTCGCATTGATGAAAGTATTTCAAATCAATTTCGTCACTTTAAAAATTTTGAAAGTGTAAAAATATGTTTGCATTAAAAGCTATAAATCTACCTGTCTTTATGTTTTTGACAAATTTAATGACCCCCAGGTAATTAACATGTTTGACAGGTGTTACAGGTTGTGATTACAACTAATCCGATTTTCGTCATTGGATGGGTCACTTATCCCTTAATTATTAATAAACCTTATAATTGACCATCATAATTATTTCCCCAGGAAAAACAGTCAGTTGGCTTTTTTTAAAACAACCAGCAGTAGTATAGTTTTGTCATTTGACCGAAATTGTTACCCCCGGACAGTTTGCTTTTGAATTTCAATATTTCTCAAACGATCACAATTTGAAGTTCGTTTGTAGTAGATTCGTCATTTGAACACATTTTCGTCATAATTGATTTAAATTACTATAAAAAAAACTTTCGACAATTTCCATTTAAAATATAGAACTTTATTCAAAACGTTCAGAGATGTCTTCACGAGTTAAACAGGTGCTTCCTGTACTGTGTGCTACGCATGCGTAAAAGTATTCCTGTGACCATTTATAGACCCTGATTAAAAACGTAAAATACGAGAGAAACAATTACATATCTCTTACAAAAGTAATTTAAACAGAAAAATGATAATTTCCTGATGAATCTGGACTTGTTTTGAATTTATCATCCATGAGTGACTTCCCGTTTTCGTTTCATTTTAAAAAACGAAAGTAGTAAACGTGATCTATTCTGATTTGTTTACAACCTCCTTTCAGTCGTTATTCTTGTTCCAAAAAGGATTTTAACACTTTCACTACTGAATTAAATTTTTTCGCGGGATTCCCTGGCCGAAATTTATTTGCACGAGCCGTTTGCCTGACCGGGATTAATTTCACATGTGCTTCAGCAAAAACGACCTCGTAGTTTTGGTCATTGAAAACTCGGGAACCGTAGCGAGTTGTGCGGTCAAATTTTGATAAAATGTAGATAAATATTATAGGTTGAGCGTCCGTAACCTTTTCATAGAGTGAGAAGCAGTTTACCTTAAAAACGCGTGTCGAAAACGTAGATTGATTGAGTCGGAAGATAATTTTTGTCATTGCCTATCGTATATCACTTTCACTTCCATTCGGCAACATTTCTTAAGCACACGTGTGTTTCAAAATTCTATTTCAATGAGCTACTGAATTATTTTCTTTCAAAACCCGTTTCCGTTTTCGTTTTCTTGGCAATAATACTTGTAAATCGAGACTGTCGTTCACGTAGATTTTGGCCGCCATTTGTTTACGGTTTCGAAAGAAGAAAGATAACTCGGGCTCGATAACGGACAATAACTCTTCGAGACGAGTTGTATAATACCCCCAGCGTTGATGTGCGATTACTGAACTAATTTAAAAATAATTGTTAACTGCATTAATAATCGATGGGACTTCATTACTTTATGACTTAACCCCAGTAATGCCTTAATTCTTCCACATGTGAATGAGATAAAGCTTTCCAATAAATAAAAGTAAATGAACCCAAAACATGTGATTTTTTTTTAAAGTTCTAAATCCATGAAATTTCCAATAAATTTGATTTTGGTCATGGGGGTTGTATAATATAAAAAAATATTTAAGCATTAATAAATGTACTACAAATAAGCAAATATTCAGCTGTATCTCAAGATAAAGAGCCTAGTGAATTTTTTTTTTTTTTTTTAAATTGTTGAAATTAAATTTGAACTATGTAGTCAAAATTTAGGATGTATAAGATAACATAAAATTGACAAATACATCAACTGATGTTTGTTAAAGCAGCACAAATAAATACCAAAAGCTGGCAATTAATATTTTATAAATTTATTTTCATCATAGTTAAATTTATTAACCACATGCAGTAGAGGTAAAGAAGATAATATATGCAGACAACTACTGGGTACTGTTTTATTTAAACTCATGATATGTACACACAGATGCAAGTCGTTGAAAACTATTGCCAAAAAGGGATTAAAATACATCATGTACATGTTTTACTGCAAAATGCAGTTTTAAAATTCATTGATGGAAAGCTACACCAGGGAGCTGCATGATATAGTTTGTAATAACATTTGGAAGCTATGAAATTTGTTTTAGTTTATAATGCTGCATACTCATTGAATAGGAGGATTCATATCATAAATTTTGATTTTAAAATTGAGTGAGGACAATGGAAACTATTTTTTTTTTATTTTCTGTTTATATTGTTGGGTTATTTAATGGAATGGTTTGTCAAAAAGTGAATAAAAATTACTTGAGTGAGGTTTTTATACTATAACCATTGTTACCAGTCTATTAATTAATTGTTTACATCCAGCAGCAAGTGTTACTTACATATAAGCCTATATATTAATGTGGTATGAAGATACCTGCTTATGTGTACAGTCCCATAAACAGTGTTAATTTAAGAAGCTGACTTACAAGGTGACAGCTACAAGACCCTAATGTGGTCCAATTATCCCATTTCCAATTTGATCAGGTTTTTTTTTACTCCTTACTACTACATGTATATGACTTGGCATCTGAGAGAAGAAGCAATTTATATACCATTTTAAGTCCCTTTTTGAACACAAAAAAGATGTTTCCTAGTGTTAAATGGTTGCTTATATTGGCATTACAAATTGTAATAAACTTTAGGCACTGCCGCACTGGTCATTCATCTTTTGTGTTAGTGTGCAACATGAGGGGGGAGTTCTTCCTCATAATTTCCAAAACAAAAAATTAACCCCTATATTGTTTTCAGAAACATACAGGAACAGTATTATTTTACAATAATAAATGATGCCATCCCAAGTTTAATCAGAAGCAACAGACAACACCTTATGTTATTTCACTTTGGGGGAAAAAGAAAAAAATCACTTCCCTTCAGCAAAAAAATTTTTTTCCCCCCCTTTCCAATTCTGAAAAAAAATAATTTTCCCTTCCCTTCTAAAACAAATATAAATTTTTTTCACTTCCCTTCTTTGACAATGTTTTTTTTTTAAATGAGAAAGAAAACAATTTGTTACATAAAAATAATCATCTTGGCATCTTTCAGGATTTTTTTACTCTCTGTCAACATTATTTCTTTTTCAAAACAACTTTTAAAATTTTTGTATGCTGAACAAGACTTTTAAAAACCTCTGTCACAAGACGAGATACATCATGGAAAATAATTTACACTCGATTAAAATACGAATAAGATTGCAGAATATTGTCTAATCTTTCGAAACCACTTTTATGTAAAATAATAAATCTATGAGATGTAACAACACGTGTTTTTATGAACCGCACTATTTATAGACTCAGCTGTCAATTTTGTCAATATCCGGTTCTATTTTAAATAAAAGTGGACTTTCGTTTTGTCGACCTACATACTGCAGTACAGCCTTTCAATGAAAAGAAATAAAACACGTAGCACTACAGACTCCTGAGAGTGTCTAAAACGATGATAAAAGACTCTGACTCAATCGGTAATGAAAGGTTGACTGTCAAACGGCAACGAGAAATAATTATTTACAGTCGTGCACCTGATGGCGACAATCAAAGTCTCGATTTCAGGTTGTTTTACAAATATCCTTCTCACAACTCCAAAATATACGTACAATCACTACTTTTGTTCAAGTTAAACGACTTTCATGACCGCAGGTTAAGTTTGCTCAATGTTTCAACTCGAAATGAAACTCCTGACCACGATTGTTTATGATTCCGCCATTTTGTTTTTCACGAGGTTTTTTTTTCTCAACAATCTTTGAAAAAACATATTTTAACAGTGTTTTTACGCCCGATACTAAAATATCGAATGCATATGGTGTTTATCATAACATCCATGGAGCAACGGGGCCAAGAAACATGTTTAAACGTTATTTTTACTGTTTGCACTGTGACCGTCTAAAAATAGAAATCTATGTATCCTTAAGGATACATTCGGCATCTACACGGGGGTGCCAAAAGGATACATTCGGCATGCGCGCGGGTGTGCCAAAAGGATACATTCGGCATGAAAGGGTTATACAGTTCCAACTTAATAGAAATGATTTCCAAATATCGATTTAGACGTTTTATAAGGATAATGATTAGGCAGTGATATAATCATTGCAAGTTAATTTCTACTGTGATTCCTTGTTTAAAAATAAATGAATCCAATTTTTGTTGAGCAGGAATGTCCTCTGGAACAAACTGAAGAGAAATTGTGAACTAACATGAACTAAGTTTCCACATGCCATGTCAGAATGTTTCATAATAAGGGCTAATACAGTCAAATCATACAATACTGACTGCCAATCATGCCTAAGTCCTTTAAAATCTGACAAAGTCAAAGATGAAGCTAGTAACATACATCCTTGGTCCCTTACTGTTACACAAAAAAAAGTTGATTTTCATAGCGCGCAAAAGTGACTATATATAAGCCCTCAAAATCCTAGCTTAAACCCTGGTTTCAGGTAAATGCTTAAAATGAAATGATAAAACTTGCAAATGCATCACTGATTTAAGAAGTTATCTTCCTGAACAACGGTCTAACCCCTAACAGGAGCATTGTGGTTATATATTTGTTTTACTTTTTTAAAGGAGCTATGTGTTGATATGTAAAATTATTTTTTCTATAGGAGCATTGTGTTGATCTCTTTGTGAATAAGGAGAAGTTTGGAGAATGGAATGACGAGCGCTGCAGTCAATCTAGATATTACATCTGTCAGGGGATACAAAGTAAGTTTTTACATAGTTCAAAGTATGTATAGTGACGTGTTGAAAGGGGCATTAGATGTAAAATTCATCTTCACAAATTTGACTCAAATTCTCTTATTTATAACATACTAAAAACATATGCCAAAATTATGAAAAGTCTAAAATAAGCAGTTTATTATGATTGGGCTCGATAATATATATTAGCATTTGATGTGTATTTAAGTCTAGATGCCACCTATAAATTAACCGTCAAGACTTCTGACAGTCACATAGGTATAAATAGATAGCAAACCCATGAAATAATATTTTTTCAAGTCTGTTATTTCATATTAATTAAACAAGGTATTAAATAAAACTGGAAATCAACATCAAGTTTAGAAAACCTCCATTTCTTTTTACCGCCTAATTTCATGATGTTAGTTCAATTATTTTTTTAATTTGATGTAACTATCTTTTTTTTCTTTTTAGTTGATTTTTTCATTTTCAACCTATTTATTATGATTTAAAGAGATATTGTGCATTATAACTTACCTTAAGAAATAAATTTCAAACACTTGATAGTATGACTAAAACTTTTCATGTTATGTAAACATGAAAACTTGGGAACTAAGCTTACTCCATGCATGCATGGATGAAGGCAGCTAACGTTAACTTAGTCCATGCGTGCTTGGACTAAGACAACAGACTTAGATCTTGCATGCTTGAGCTAAACTAATTTACATAGACATGGGAAATTATTCAATTATTCAAGCAGACTTGGTCCATG
Source organism: Mytilus edulis (assembly GCA_019925275.1). Lineage (NCBI taxonomy): Eukaryota > Metazoa > Mollusca > Bivalvia > Mytilida > Mytilidae > Mytilus > Mytilus edulis. The sequence continues at coordinate 51,661,655 of CM034352.1, read as the reverse complement.
CAAGTCGAGTGATATAAAAATTGTCGCTAGAAACTAAGGGAACACATGTTGTTGTCAAGGAAATTAACAACGTCTTCATAGGTTAGATAGCGATAAACAGATTATTATTGGTCATCTCAACTCAAAACAATACAGTTGTCGTTTTGATTGCGGACTCCTAAGAATGGCACATTGTCTAAACAAACTGAATATGTGAATCTCTATTTATTTCTATTGCAGATCCAATATTTCCTATAGATACTTCTGAATCTGACTCTGAGTACTGTCTACCAGGATATACAAAATATGATCAAATGTGTTATAAATTATTAGAAGCAACTACTGATTGGAATACTTCATTGTCAAAATGTCAAGAAGACGGAGGTAGTTTAGCATCCATACGTAATCTTGCAGAGAAAAGTTTTGTTAGTTATCTAACTTATAATAAGTCATCACTACCATTTTGGATCGGCCTCAACAATATGAATTCAAAGGTCAGTTAATATGAATTGAGGAAAACAAATGTTTTATATTCTCTAATCAATAATAGTGCAATTTTAGTTCTGGAGATGCTAAAAATTATGTTTATTTTTTCTAGATAAATCTTTGCATTAAATTAGATAAGTAAATACATGATGTACTGTCAAATCATCAATTTTTGTATGCATTTATTATGCATTTTTTTTTACAATTGAAGAAGATGTCACTTTTATTATTGAGATTTCAAGAAACGGCTCTTACAAATAGTGCAATCAAAATTTTAAAGGGCAGTCTTTATTTTTACAAACCTATCCAATTACAATTTGTTTTCAATAATGGAAATAACTTAAAAATCTATGAATTTACAGTTTTATTTTTCATTTAGGAGGTCCTGAATATAGGTTACTTCTGTCCATTTGTCAAATTAGTGTAACTATAATCTAATTAATTTTCAGTAATGGAAATATTGTACAAAATTCTTGATTCATTAAATAGGTCCTGAATATAGGTTACTTCTGTCCATTCGTCAAATTAGTGTAACTACAATTCCAATTAATTTTCAGGATGGTATAACTTATAAATGGATTAATGGTTGGCCTGTAATTTACACGAATTGGAATTCAGATAATTTGCCAAGTAAGCCTTGTATAGCTGTCGGAGAAGATTTCTGGGCAGATAAAGATTGTGATACCAAACTTCCATCTTTGTGTCAGTTCAATAAAAGTAAGTAAATCAGTACAAATTGGTCAGTGTTAGCACAAAACATAAAATAAAGGTACTTTAAACCAATTTGTTTCTGACATGAATTATTCTATTTGTTTAGCCCTGGAGAGCCAAATTTGCAACCAAGATTTTTCAGGATTTTGCTGTCTTAATGGTTTTTCGAGTAAGAAAAGATAAATGTTCAATATATTTGTAGCTTTTTGTATTCTAATTATTGTTCTCCTCACAAAATCAGCAAAAATATATTAGATAACTATTTTTGTAAATTGATGTAAAGAAAATTTTAGAATATCTAAATTTCAGGGCTAGAGATATTCTGATCTACAGATTAGCTGTTTCACATAATTTTTCAATTTGTAAGAACAGATCCTTGCTCAAATGTGAGCTCAAATGACATTCAAATGAAAGTAGCGAACATTGGGACAATGTTTGTTATCATTCGTGCTCCCTTATGGATTGAATTTTTTCCTCAAATCACAGAAATCATATTCAAAAGCCCCCAGTAAAAGGAATGCTGTATTTACTTATACAGATGATGGGAATTCGTGTGCTCAAATTAACAAATCATTTTTTTTGTGAACTGTAAAAAGTAAGACTCTGATGGAACTCTTGGGAGTCCTTATCCAAAACGACAACTGTATCACATCATGTTTAGGCAACAAGTTTTGTCTAATATACATGTATAAAATCATGTAAGAAATACCGATATGCAACCTAAATAGCTAATAAATCCAACATGATGAAATCTTCAAAAATCATTTTGATATGTCAAGTAACAAAAATAACTCTCATACAAACCCAATTGTAGGTGGACAGTGCAAGGTCTTTCCACCTCCTCATCCTGAACACTAAAAGATTGAATTTTAAAAACGGTGAAAAAAGATGTCACTTCTGGTTCCAACAAAATTAAAGATTAAATACATGACCTTGACCTCAATTTCATCTAATGGATCAAGTACTTCATATCAAAAGACTTTAGGTCTCTATGACTTTTAAAAGTAATATAAAAAAGGAAATAACTCCAATAAGATGGCATTGAATCACTTCAGTTTTATTTAACCGAATCATCTATAAGACCGAACAATTTTGGAAAAAAGTTTGATGATACATTTAAGTCTTCAGAGAAATAAAAATAACAAGAAAACTCGAAAAACTGTATATAGGTGTTATTTTTTGCGTCTTACTATGGAGGGAATCTTTCAATTTCACTGTATTTATTTTTCAGTCTTGTACAGTATGCTTAACTAGATTGAAATTTCCAATTAGGGTAAAAGAACACTGCCGGATGAATTAATTCAAATTACAAAATAGAGAAAAAGTAATTCATTATCTTTTCTATTTAGTACCACTACCAAAAGTAGCAGACCAGTTCAGTTGCAAGGACGGTGGTTATGTATTTGGTGACAGATGCTATTATCCAATTCTACATAATCCATTGACATGGGTCAAAGCAAAAGAAGAATGTAATAACAAAGGACTAACATTGACCAGCATACAGAGCCTTGATCAAATCGAATATTTGATTAATTTGATCCAAAAATTGGCTAGAAGCAGACTGAAGGTTTGGATCGGATTAAGCAAGCTGAATAGAAATTCTTATTGTAAGTCAATGTCAAGTTTCTTAGTCAACAAAAGAGGGGGTACAATTTATGGTCTACTATTTTGTGGGATCCTCTTCTATACTACAGGACCTAATTGTTGACTTCTTTTAAAACTTTGGGTTTAAGTTGATAAAATTAACCCATTATTGAATGATTTATACTAACATTAAGAGTTTGATACTTTGAGTGACATAGGCTCTTAAGAACTGTAAGTAACAATATTGTTCAGCAAAGTACAAAAATGTTTGTATGACCAAAATTGTCAATCAACCCCTTAAGGAGTTATTGCCCTTTAAAGGCAATTTTACACAATTTGTTCTTCATGTTTGCTTACATTTGAAAATCTTCTCTTGAATCTACTGTGCCTAATACTTTTAAACTTTGAATATATATTCCTTTAGGAATCTAGTTTATGAATTTCAGCTGCATTTTTGATCCATCAGCAAACATGGCCGCCATGACCAAAAATAGAACATTGGGGGTCAAATGCAGTTTTTGGTTTATATGTAAAAAACTAAGGCATTTAGAGCGAATCTGATGCTGTAAAAATGTTCATCTGGTCCCTGAATTGGTATTTTTAAGGAAATTTTCCGGTTTTTATACACCCCTCAAAATTTTGACGGGACGTATTATGGTATACAAATGTCCGGTGTCTGTCTGTCTGTCCGTCTGTCTGTCCGGCGTAAACATGTCGCACCGTAACTTGAGAACGACTTATCCAAATTTCATGAAACTTAATATAGTTGTTTCTTATTTTTGGTACCTTTTGCAGGAACAATAAAAAATAACAGCAAAATCTAGTTAAATTTTATGAGTTCGAAATTTAGATTGCCTTTGATTTATTTATCCAGCTTTAGCTATGCTCAAGGTGTACTTGTTTTTTTGTACGCACAGTAGATTTTGTGGTGTAGATATAGCTATGTTAGACAAAAAGTAATGGTGAACCTAAATAGTTTTTGTCTAGATGTTTTCATATGCCGTCTTATCTTAGAACTTGTTTCATTGATATTTTTAGCTTGGTCTTGGGTAGATTCATCTCCGAAGACATTTGAAAACTGGGCCAGTGGTGAGCCGTCGACAACATGGCGAAGTACGGCAGAGGAATGTGTAGAAATGAACCTGGATGGGACATGGAATGATATCAATTGTCAGAGATATGAAAGACCATTTATTTGTAGTAGTGACCAAGGTTTGTGTATTACCCTTGTGAAACTCTGATGTCAGGTTCACAGTAATTTTAGATATCTGGGGTCAAATAATTGATTTTAAGACCTTTTTCATAACCATTCCAAAACCTCATTAATTGTTTCATATCATAAAAATGGTTCAGATCTCAATCTCAACCATATATTAAAACATTCCCTGTGAAATTTGTTTTTTTCCTCTCCCAATATAACCCTTACAATTAATCTTTATAGTCAGATAGGAGGTAAGTGACTTCATATTTTTACAGCAGAATGAATCCACCATGACCACAATCTTGCATGGTTTCCACAACAAGGGTATAATTGAAGAAGTCCAGATTTCCTTACATCTAAACACAAGGATTGCATTCATCATTAGTTCACATATGAGAAACAGTACCAATGCATTGTATTTTTTTTTTTCATGTATCAATAACTCTAAAAACAAGTTGTTCACCCATCTTTGAAATATAAGAATTGCATTGTATGAAAACAATTTTTTTTTTTTCATAGGCCAAAAGTGTAGAATGAATGTATTAGGAGCTAATTATAGAGGAAATATTAATCAAACCAAAACAGGGAGAACTTGTCAGGCTTGGTCATCACAAACCCCTCAGAAACATAAGTTTAGTAAGAAGCTGGCCAGCGAGAAGAACTATTGTCGTAATCCAGATAGTGAGCCATATGGTCCATGGTGCTATACAACTGATAAAAACAAAAGATGGGAGTATTGTGATACACCTTATTGTGGTTTGTAGCACATATTATTATCATTTTAAATTTCAAATTTGTATTTTATGGTTTAAATCAAATTCATTCAAAGTTCGGACAATATCAAGAGATAGGAAAATAATTGTCTAATTTGAAAATTAACACTTTTAACATTCTTTTTTATGAAAACAAAGAACTCGCATCCAATTTCATCTTTTACAAATTGAATAAAAAAGTAAAATAAAAATTCTATTCCAGGCAAAACTCAAACAGGAAATCTCTATCAAATCTCAAAATCAAAAGCTCTTACATTTTAAAAAGACTAGAAAAAACTCATATTCCAGCTTAGTAATGGCATTAGCAAGTAATGCCATAAAGTAAAAGAGCACATTTTCATGGATTTTATGAACTGAAACATATAGTGCAATGAAAATCTTGTAAATTATATATTTTTTAATAAAACCGTCAGTATGACTCACTTGTAGCTTGTCAAGGCATTGTGTGCTCTTTGTTTTGTATGCCTAAACTTAGTTGAAATGGTTGTTTAATTTGGCAAAATTAACTGTTTTTGACCAATGTATGTTTAAAAGCTCAAGTTCCAAACAGAGAAAAATTAAATTGCTTTTCTGTAGGAATAAACAAAAGATATTTTATTGCTGGCAATAATTCTGATAATTTTATTTTTTATGACAAAAAGTTTTTGACCCACATTAATTTTGTTTACCATTTCTTCTTCTTTATCTTTAGATGAAGCAGTTACACCACCAATCACAACTTCGACTACAACAAAAGCAGGTTAGAATTTTTAGTTGATTTAAAACTGCCAGATATATATTGATTCTACCACTGCACCATTGTGTGATACATTTTATCCACTGGAGACAGTTAAATTTTAAATTTAAATGCCAGGCTTGCTAAGCGTTTTAAATATTAAAATTTAATTGTCGAGATTGGATAAATATCATATTACACGAGATTTGATGATGGAATTATTCCTTGATCACATTGCGGCACGTACTCCGCGTGCTTTCGTCCTGCGTCCCTCCGTCGTCGTTAACTTTTACAAAAATCTTCTCCTCTGAAACTACTGGGCCAAATTTAACCAAACTTGGCCACAATCATTATTAGGGTATCTAGTTTTAAAAAATGTGTCGGTGACCCGGCCAACCAATCCAAGATGGCCGCCACGGCTAAAAATAGACATAGGGGTAAAATGCGTTTTTGGCTTATAACTCAAAAACCAAAGCATTTAGAGCAAATCTGACTGGGGGTATAATGTTATCAGGTCAAGATCTATCTGCCCTGAAATTTTCTGACGAATCGGACATACCTTTGTTGGGTTGCTGCCCCTGAAATTGGTAATTTTAAGGAAATTTTGCTGTTTTTTGTTATGATCTTGAATATTATTATAGATAGAGATAAACTGTAAACAGCAATTATGTTCAGCAAAGTAAGATTACAAATAATAACATGTTGGAACAACCTTTAGGAGTTATTGCCCTTTATAGTCAATTTTTACCATTTTTTCGTAAATCTTAGTCATCTTTTACAAAAATCTTCTCCTCTGAAACTACTGGGCCAAATTAACCAAACTTGCCATAATCATCATTGTGGTATCTAGTTTAAAAAAATGTGTCCAGGTGAACTGGCCAGCCAACCAAGATGGCCGCCATGGCTAAAAATAGAACATAGGGGTAAAATGCAGTTTTTGGCTTATCACTCAAAAACCAAAGCATTTAGAGCAAATCTGTCATCAGGTAAAATTGTTTATCAGGTCAAGATCTATCTGCCCTGAAATTTTGAGATGAATTGGACAACCCGTTGATAGATTGCTGCCCCTGAATTGGTAATTTTAAGGACATTTTGCTGTTTTTGGTTATTATCTTGAATATTATTATAGATAGAGATAAACTGTAAACAGCAAAAATGTTCAGCAAAGTAAGATCTACAAATAAGTCAACAGGACCAAAATGGTCTGTTGATTTCTTTAGGAGTTATTGCCCTTTATAGTCAATTTTTAACCATTTTGTAAATCTTAGTTATCTTTTACAAAAACCTTCTCCTCTGAAACTACTGGGTCAAATTAAACCAAACTTGGCCACAATCATCATTGGGGTAATTAGTTTAAAAAATGTGTCCCGTGACCTGGCCAACCAACCAAGATGGCGGCCATGGCTAAAAATAGAACATAGGGGTGAAATGTAGATTTTGGCTTATAACTCTGAAACCGCAGCCTTTAGAGCAAATTTGACAGGGGTAAAATTGTTTATCATGTCAAGATCTATCTGCCCTGAAATTTTCAGATGAATCTGACAACCTGTTGTTGGGTTGCTGCCCCTGAATTGGTAATTTTAAGGAAATTTTGCTGTTTTTGGTTATTATCTTGAATATTATTATAGATAGATTAAACTGTAAACATCAATAATGTTAAGCAAAGTAAGATTTACAAATAAGTCAACATGACAGAAATGGTCAATTGACCCCTAAGGAGTTATTGTCCTTTATAGTCAATTTTTAACAATTTTCATAAAATTTGTAAATTTTAACTAACATTTTCCACTGAAACTACTGGGCCAAGTTCATTATAGATAGAGATAATTGTAAGTAGCAAGAATGTTCAGTAAAGTAAGATGTACAAACACATCACCATCACCAAAACACAATTTTGTCATGAATCTATCTGCTTCCTTTGTTTAATATTCACATAGACCAAGGTGAGCGACACAGGCTCTTTAGAGCCTCTAGTTTTTTTTTAAATGATCTGCAAAAAGTTGTATTCTTTCTATGTGGTATGGTCACCTTTTTTCATGCTGTCACAAAAGGATATTTAGAGGAAAGCAAAATAAGATCGATGTCATAATTAGAATTTTAACCAATACATGACTGAGATCAAAAGAATTACATGTTGATTATTTTTTTTATACAATGGGTGCAGAAAGGGGTGAATTGACAAAGAGTCAGAAAAAGCTTTTATATATTTTCTAAACCATATATTTCTAAATTATCTAAGATAAGTTTGTCTGTTGTGTCTTTCCTTTATTGAAGTGAAGGAGAACATTTGTTATGTTTTACAAGAATATATTTCTACCGATACTCATTTTATTTCTTTATTTGAAGCAAAAAACAATATTTTATAAACATTTATCTGTTTTTGAAGACCTTATATTGACCCTGTTAATTTTTTTTTGGTGGAAGAAGATTTCAAGTCTTCAGAAGGCCTATAATGCCGACTTTAAAATTATTGAACTGGCCGTATACCGCATTTGTATCTGTGTATTACAATTTCATAACAACTTCCGATTCATGACACCGATTTTTACACATAATTAAGCATCTGAATCATTTAATTTGTAAATTAGGATTGAAAAACAATCACTATCGTAAATATGTACCCTTTTATTTATGTAAATTATTAGATTTCATCTCATCTACTTGAACGTTATTTGTTTACTTGTAACCGGATGTTTTTACTGTAGGTATTTGTAGTACGCATGCATGAATTTGGTATCGGGACAACTCGCCCTGTTTACATGTTGACCCTTGGTCTGTTTGTCCTGAGTTCTTTCGCCCGTATAGTACAGTCGCCCTGTGTTCATTCTATTTACTCTTATCATTTATTAAAAAATATTAATATTAAGGGTATAGTTAAAAAAATTAGTGAAAATCATCTGTTCCTTATTTTGTTCCCAAGGTAAGACAATCTTGTTCAGCCAATCAAATTCTGTGTTTCTCATGATCAATTAATAAGCCAATCAAAAACGTTTTCTCTGAAGATTATTCTAACATGCTAGATTTTAAACTTGTGTTGTTTTCATCTAGTTGAAAAATCGTGAACATGGCATGCATGTCCAGTGTTAAGTACTGTAAGAGAGAAATATTATGTAGAGATGAAAAAGGAAATATTGGATGGTATTGATCCAATTAAATGGAATACTTTCTGCTGCAGTAAGATGGAAATAACACAACTGATACTGGATTGTAATAATTTCAAAGAAACGCTGAGCATAAGTAGTGAACTCATGACCAAGATAGAGGAAAACGGTAGAAATCTATTATTCCAACTTCATGCAAAGAGAATAGAAGTACTGGATGCTTTAAACAACTAATAATTTGTGACAATGAATATATACATAGTACATGTAGTGACAGTTATACTAGAATATAGGTTTAAAACAAACGCTTATGAATTGCATTCATTAAAAAGTGAAAAAGGACATTGAAAGATATATTCTACTTTGTAAAGAATCACTCTGATTCAAACAAAAAATTCTCTGAAACTGATATTATCAAGATGCTTGATTTCTTGATTGACAACATATTTGTAACATTCCGAGGACGTGTTTTTCAACAGACTGTCGGCATTCCAATGGGAACAAACTGTGCCCCTCTACTCGCCGACTTGTTTCTTTATTATTATGAGGCTGACTTCATGCAGGAACTTCTTAGGAAGAAAGATAAGAAGTTAGCAATATCCTTTAACTCTACTTTCCGCTATATAGATGATGTTCTTTCACTAAACAATTCAAAATTTGGTGACTATGTGGAACGCATCTATCCAATCGAACTAGAGATAAAGGATACTACAGATACAGTTAAGTCGGCTTCATATCTTGACTTACATTTAGAAATTGACAATGAGGGTCGGTTGAAAACAAAACTTTACGACAAAAGAGATGATTTCAGCTTTGCAATTGTGAACTTTCCATTTCTAAGTAGCAACATTCCAGCAGCACCTGCATACGGGGTATATATCTCCCAATTGATACAATATTCCCGTGCTTGCATTTCCTATCATGATTTTCTTGATAGAGGTTTGCTGCTCACAAGGAAGCTATTAAACCAAGAGTTCCAAATGGTGAAGTTGAAATCATCCCTTCATAAATTTTACGGACGCCATCACGAGTTGGTTGACCGTTATGGAATAACCGTTTCACAAATGATATCGGATATGTTCCTTACGTCGTAACTACAGTCCCCTTCCCTTTCATGAATATGACCTACCGAATTAGACTATTTACCGGATTTGTAATCACATAAGCAACACGATGGGTGCCACATGTGGAGCAGGATCTGCTTACCCTTCCGGAGCACCTGCGATCACCCCTAGTTTTTGGTGGGTTTTTTTTTGTTTATTCTTTAGTTTTCTATGTTTTGTCGTGTGTACTATTGTTTTTCTGTTTGTCTTTTTCATTTTTAGCCATGGCGTTGTCAGTTTGTTTATTTATTTATGAGTTTGACTGTCCCTTTGGTATCTTTCGTCCCTCTTTTCTGATAATAATATCAACATGAAGGTGAAAATCACCCGTATACAAGCACAACAACAATATTTAACGATCATGATATTGTGAAAGTAATCTTAAAACAAGTGAATCAGATAAAGTCTTAACTTTTAATATCACCATACCAGATCTTAATTTTTCTTTTAGTCAATTTTATTTTTTTATCCTTTTTAATATTCTAATTTTTATGGTAAACTGGTTAGGATTTTTTTTTACAGTGTAATCCATTGTATTTTTAAATAGTACAAATATCTTAAAATATGGCACAAAATAATTTTGTTAAATTCAACATTTAATTTTAATGAATTTTTTATCATACTGAGCAAAGTCAGATATATCTAGATGAAATGAAAGATATGTTTTAGATTTTAAGCATTGACTATTATTTTGATATTTTAACAAGTTTTCAAATTCATGTAATATGTAAGCCCAAGCTGCTTTTTTTTTTTTTAACATCATAAACTCCGTATGTAAATTACATCCATGTACATGTAAGCATCTATTATTTATGTAATTTTATTGTCACTGACATGCGTAAGATACACACATATATAACTTTAAAAGTCACAAAAAAAAACCATATATATTAACAACCATACACATAATGTGCTGTACATGTACATAGTTATATAAAACAAACAAAAAAATTCTTCACAAAATTACCCTAATATATACTAATCTGATGTACAGTAGTTGTTGTTTGTTTATGTAATTTATACATGTTTCTCGTTTTTTAGCTCTGCCTGAAGGGCCAAGTGAGCTTTTCCCATCACTTTGCGTCTGGTGTCCGTCGTCATCCGTCGTCGTCGTCCTGCGTCCGGCGTTAACTTTTACAAAAATCTTCTCCTCTGAAACTACTGGGCCAAATTAATCCAAACTTGGACACAATCATCATTGGGGTATCTAGTTTAAAAAATGTGTCCGGTGACCAGGCCAACCAACCAAGATGGCCACCATGGCTAAAAATAGAACATAGGGGTAAAATGCAGTTTTTGGCTTATAACTCAAAAACCAAAGCATTTAGAGCAAATCTGACAAGGTAAAATTGTTTATCAGGTCCAGATCTATCTGCCCTGAAATTTTCAGATGAATCGTTGTTGGATTGCTGCCCCTAAATTGGTAATTTAAAGGAAATTTTACTGTGGTTATTATCTTGAATATTATTATAGATAGAGATAAACTGTAAACAGCAATAATGTTCAGCAAAGTAAGATTTACAAATAAGTCAACATGACCGAAATGTTCAGTTGACCCCTTTAGGAGTTATTGCCCTTTATGGTCAATTTTTAACCATTTTTAGCTCACCTGCCCAAAGGGCCAAGTGAGCTTTTCTCATCACTTGGCGTCCGTCGTCTTTAACTTTTACAAAAATCTTCTCCTCTGAAACTCCTGGGCCAAATTTAACCACACTTGGCCAAAATCATCATTGGGGTATCTAGTTTAAAAAATGTGTGGCGTGACCCAGTCAACCAACCAAGATGGCCACCACAGCTAAAAATAGAACATAGGGGTAAAATGCAGTTTTTGGCTTATAACTCAAAAACCAAAGCATTTAGAGCAAATATGACATGGGGGTAAAAATGTCTATCAGGTCAATTTCTATCTGCCCTGAAATTTTCAGATTAATCGGTCAATCGGTTGTTGGATTGCTGCCCCTAAATTGGTAATTTAAAGGAAATTTTACTGTTTTTGGTTATTATCTTGAATATTATTATAGATAGAGATATTAAAACTGTAAACAGCAAAAATGTTTAGCAAAGTAAGATTTACAAATAAGTAAAACCGACCATAATGGTCAGTTGACCTCTTCAGGAGTTATTGCTCTTTATAGTCAATTTTTAACCATTTTTCGTAAATCTTGGTAATCTTTTACAAAAATCCTCTCCTCTGAAACTACTGGGCCAAATAAATCCAAACTTGGCCACAATCATCTTTGGGGTATCTAGTTTAAAAAAGTGTCCGGTGACCCGGCCATTCAACCAAGATGGCCGCCATGGCTAAAAATAGAACATAGGGGTAAAATGCAGTTTTTGGTTTATAACTCAAAAACCAAAGCATTAAGAGCAAATCTGACATAGGGTAATATTGTTTTTCAGGTCAAGATCTATCTGCCCTGAAATTTTCAGATGAATCGGACAACCCGTTGTTGGGTTGCTGCCCCTCAATTGGTAATTTTAAGGAAACTTTACTGTTTTGGGTTATAATCTTGAATATTATTATAGATAGAGATAAACTGTAAACAGCAATAATGTACAGCAAAGTAAGATTTACAAATAAGTCAACTTGACTGAAATGATCAATTGACCCCCTAAGGAGTTATTGTCCTTTATAGTCAATTTTTAACAATTTTCATAAAATTTGTAAATTTTTACTAACATTTTCCACTGAAACTACTGGGCCAAGTTCATTATAGATAGAGATAATTGTAAGCAGCAAGAATTTTCAGTAAAATAAGATGTACACACACATCACCATGACCAAAACACAATTTTGTCATGAATCCATCTGCCTCCTTTGTTTAATATTCACATAGACCCAGGTGAGCGACACAGGCTCTTTAGAGCCTCTAGTTTATATACATGTAGAATAGACCGTTGGGTTTTCCCGTTTGAATGGTTTTACACTAGTAATTTTGGGGCCCTTTATAGCTTGTTGTTCGGTGTGAGCCAAGGCTCCGTGTTCAAGGCTGTACATTGACCTATAATGGTTTACTTTTATAATTTGTTATTTGGATGAAGAGTTGTCTCATTGCCACTCACACCACATCTTCCTATATCTATCTAATATTATTAGAGGTGTCCCTGTTTATAGGAAGCTTATGCAAAGAAGAAGGCATGTGAATTTTCATCTGCAAGCAGGTTCTTACACAGCTTAAGGATAAAAGCATGGCTGATTGACTAAATTTAATGATGCATTACTACCATAAAGATAATAAATAGTATTTTTTTTCACTAATTTATTGACATAATACTTGTTGTAACATATTTTATTCTTGTATTCAATTAAATCATTTAAAGGACAATGTACTATTCTTTTTTCACAAAGAGCAACAAACAGATTGTTTTATTATTTTTTATGCCCCTTTTATGGGCATTATGTTTTCTGGTCTGTCCGTCCTGCTTCAGTTAAAGTTTATGGCCGAGGTAGTTTTTGATGAAGTTGAAATCCAATCAACTTGAAACTTAGTAAACATGTGTTCCTTATGATGTGATCTTTCTAATTTTACTGCCAAATTAAAGATTTTACCTAATTTTCACAGTTCACTAAACATAGAAAATGATTGTCCGGATGGGAAATCCATGTACTTATGACACATTCTTGTTTGAAGAAAAAAATATGTCATGACAATAATGGAACAAAGCAGGCTGGGTTAGTGGGGCTGCTTTTATGGTACATGTAATTCAAGTTACCTTTTATTCACCTTCTTCCACCTCAGCGCTATCAGCTCTTTTATTTTGTTGTGTTCTGTTTCTGTCTTGTTGGAGTGAATCTTGCTTCTCCTGTTATGCAAGTTTATACATTTAGGACCTATTTGACTAAAAATCAGGTAGTTGTGATGTTAACATGAACTTAAGTTATCTTTTCATCAGTTGTGACATGAACATGAAATTATAGAGGCTGTATTAAATTTTCACTGAAGTGAGAGTTATTGCTCCATGTTGAAGGTCCTACTGTGACTGCTTTTTATGTTTTTTGCTGTTCATGTACAAAACAAATGAACTTATTTTGTGGTATCGATAGAAAGATGCCCCATCTTAACTGTTCTTTTAAACATCTTTTTATCAGTTATTATCTTTTCATGAATATAAGATATATTTTCTTGCATAATCATACCAGTTTGAAAAGACATTGTGGAAAATAATGCAAACTTTATTATCATTTGTGTATCTGTTTGTGGAACCCTATGCCATATATTACCCAGGAGATAACAAACTCTAATAAGGTCAGGAATCACCTGGATCATCATTGTGAAAATTGCCCTAAGAGTTATTTTATTAATGATTTTTATTCATTTCAGTAACTACTGTTGCCATGGAAACAACTGAAGCAACAAGTACATATCTGCCAACAAGCACGACACCACCTGCAGCAAAACCAATAGATAATGAATTCATCAGTCAAAAAAGAGGTATTAAATCACGAATGATGATTTCATTAATTTCTTTAAGTTGGTTGGGAAATAACTTTTGAATAATTTAAGATACATTCTGAGCCTCTTTTAACGCAGATTGTATTATTTTTATTATCAGGAAAATTGTGCCTGGATAGGTTTGGTAAAAAATAGTATGAAAATAAATGATACAACTCATCTGCATGAAAAACAATGAAATTGAGTTTACTTGGTAGTACATTAGTTTCTTCCTTGTGAAAGAGAAAGAACATGTTATTATTAGATTATAAATCAAAATCAATCATGGTATAAGTAACAAAAGGATGAAGAAGAATCAGTGTAAACAGTGTCTATATTGACAAGATATGTCAAATTCATAGTATTGCCTTTAAATGCAAAATGCAATGCAAACGTTTTTAGTTCCAACTTCAAAATAAAAGCAATCTTTACTTTAGTGCTCACAGGAACAAATGATTTTATTATCATGTTGAAGCGATAGTTTATCAAGTTATTTCAGACTACCATTGTGCTGAAGTAAAGAAATAATAAATCTTCAATAGGATTTCCTTCTTTAAAAAAATTTACTGTAAAGGTGCACTTTTCATTATTTTGATTATTATTTCATGTTTTTTTCAGTTTCAGGAGTAACCACTGGTTTAACGACAGGACAAATAATTGGAATTCTAATTGGTATATTGGGATGTTTTGTAATAGTGGCAGCCATTTTATTCATCATAAGATTCAATAGACAGAACGACAATTACAAACCTAAAACTCACAGTTTTGCTAATGCCTTGTATCTAAAAACATCAGAGGAGATTAATGAAGATGATCCAAATGCTATGGGTTCTACTGTAAAAATATGTGGAGCAGATCCTTTGTGATTTTTTTTTAGATTACTACATGTATTTCTCTGTCACTCATCAATAAGGTTGATCAAAACTCTGGTCTGTTGACAGTATTAAGCCTTTGGTGTCTTTAGAATAAGTCTTGATTGAGTTTCTGTACAGATAATTTTAAGTTCAACATGTTAACAGCCATTGTATAAATAAACACTGTAAACATTTAATTTTGCATTTTTGTTATATTAGCTTATATCTGAATCCTTTAAAAGAGGTATCCATATTAAATAGTAATCAGTGTTATTAAAATTACAGATCAAAGGTCAAATAATTATAAAAAACTTTATGTCAGTTTATTTTCTATTTGAGTTTTACTGTTCCTCTGGTATCTTTCGCCCCTCTTTTATGATAATTTGCCTCTTTGGAGAAATTTTTTACTGTTTTGGATTTTGTAATTGCCAATTGCATTTTTCTTAATCGTACATTGTAATTTTATTGTAACGGTAATTACCTGCTTTTAGTTTTTGATGAAAAATCAGATTGGCTTCATATACTGGAATTATATTTTAAGGGTCATTTAGGCAATCAGAAGGCTTATGGGGCTGGCTTTATATTTCGGACTTTATTACTACTTTTGAGAATATAAAAAAAACAATGCATTGAAACACATTCTATACATTCTATCGATGAAGTTTCTATCGATGAAGTAATATTTTAAAATATTTTACTTATTTTTATTTGTTCATAACTGGGATACGTTCCAATAGTTAATGCAATCAAATGTAGATTTTTTAGTTTTTACTGCTACTGTTTGCAGTTTTCACCCTTCAATCCTTACAAGCAATTTTCTATTTTTATGGTGTTAAAACTAAGGTTGTAGACAAAAAATTCATTTTAGCATCAGATTGGTAATGTCCTGATCAAATATATTGCATTTGAACTGTAATAAGTATTTTGAAATTTCAATCATGCTTTAAATGTCTTTCAACATATTACACATACAATTTGTAATTGGTATAGTTTAGAGATCACTGTTTGTACAAATAGATAAGGCTTTGTTCATTGTTGAAGTCCATACAGTGACCTATAGTTGTTAATTTCTATATCATTTCGTCTGTTGTGGAGAGTTGTCTCATTGGCAATCATACCACATCTTTTTTATATTAAGTATTGTGTCTTTATTTCTTAAACACAAAGTTTATTGACTTATATCATAAGTGTATTTTGTTTTCATATCATAAACTGCATGATCTTATCGTTCCTTAAGAGGAATATATGTCAATGCTATTAAAGAATTATATTTGCTTTGTTTATTTTGATTTCATGCATTAGTTATTACTTAAGGATATATTGAATTCATAAAGGAACGAATCATTTTCCTATCATTTTTATATCAAAACCTAAAATCAGTAAGCTAATCCAATTTAGGTAGTTCCAAAAACCTTGTAGAAAATTAATTTGACTCCTTTAATTTTCATAAAATTTTGACAAAATATTTAGTTTCACCCTTTCATAAAAAATTTTAAAAACTTGAGCAAACTTTAATACAAACAAAGCAAGCAAGCAAACCAAACCTGTAACCTGCTAGCATTATGATAACAGCTATAATAATTCTGTTCTTATGACATAAATTCTACTCTTTAAAGAGTTTTATCCCTTGTTCTAATTGGTGAACAAGTAAGTGCTCAGTCGATGTTGATTGCATACTCTACTAATACTTATATAAAAAACGCAATCAATGAGTTTTTACATTACAATATTTTCCCATGCTTCGTGCTGGTTATGTTCATTGATCCATTAAAGATTTCCAATTGTATTTTGGGATCTATTATTCTACTGGTTTCTGTTTTAAATTGCAGAATTTCACTGTAAATTGGTATTTACAAAGCTAGAATAAACATATATAAATGTTATAATGTGTTGCATTATGTTATTAGTTCCAGCATCTTTAACAAATAAATTTGAAGAACAAGTTTTGAATAGAAAAAAAAATGATTTCTTATTTTTGCTACTGAAAGCATTAGATGTTTGAACACAAAATTTCGTGGCAAAACACTATAATTGTGCTTTTCTTGTAGTTATTTACATGTCAAATGACTGATGCCCACCTGTATGTGTGTTGTGTCTGTGCTTGTCACTCTCGCTTTCACCATTCATTTACTGGCTAGCAGCTTGCCGTGAAAAGAAGAGCAGAGTGCATAATTCTTCACTGCCAGTTACTACCTCTCGTGTAGTAAGACCTATGTGGCCACGATGTGGGATCCTCCAATAGGGGATAGAGACTGGGCACCTCATGGACCCAGGCTAAAACAAGGTCTCAGAGGAGGTTTAGCCCCTAGATGCAAGGCATGCTAGGCCCATCATCTACGGGAAGGACTACCCAGAGGTTGTACGTTGGGCTAACAACCCAGCTCTGTAAAAGAGCTTGTTACAGAAACTAGAATCCCTGAGGAAACCCAAAACTGGGGTACTGCTGAGGAATCAAACATGACACATTTGGGGGAAAGCCGATAGGTTCCACAGTAGCGCCTAAACATAATATGTACATAGGATTTTGGAATGTAAAAACAATGGCAGACAAATCAAAAACAACACAAGTAGCAAAAGAAATGAAAAATGATTGTATTAGTAAGAGTAGATGATAAAAGGTACTGGTGAAACCAAGCTTCTAAGTGGAGACACAGTGATCTATGTCGGGCATGATGAACATCAAGTCACGGGAGTAGCTATAATGATGAATGAAAGAGCTTAGAAATCATTGATGGAATGGATACCAATCAACTAGAGAATGATAAAAGCAAGATTCTAATCAAAGTATAAGAAGTTGACAGTTATACAAACATATGCACCAACAAATGATGCAAGAGAGGAAGAGAAAGCAGAATATTTCTAACAACTACAAGATAATGTTTCATCCTGCAAAGAGAATGATATGCTTATAGTTATGGGTGACCTGAATGCAAAGGTAGGCAGAGACAATAGCCATATGCAAGAGGTAACATGAATGTAGGACAATCAATGAAAATGGGGAATTATTATGCAATTTCTGCCAATTCAACAGCCTCATCATAACGCTCTATATTCCCACACAAAGAAATAAACAAAGTAACATGTAAATCCCCTGATGGAAAGACAATAAATCAGATAGATCATATTATGGTACATGGGGCTATGAGGACATCAATATTAGATACAAGAGTAATGAGAGGAGCAGATGTGAATACTGACCACTTCTTGGTAAGGTCAAAGATCAGAATCAAACTGGCAAGAAATAAAGGTGACAACAAGCGAAAGAGAGAGATATGACCTTGAAAAGCTAAAAAATATGGATGCAAGGAAAAAGTACAATCTTGAAGTGAAAAACAGATTCCAAGTACTGGAAGAAAGTGACAGAAAATTCAGTTTTAAAACACGAAAGTGCAGTGGAGATATACACTGAGGCAGCTAAACAGGTATTGGGGAGCAGTAAAAAGATTAGTAAACCATGGATAACCAACAATACCAGGAACATGGTGGATGAAAGAAAATAAATTAAAAATAAATTCGAAGGTACTACATCAGAAAGATTAAAAGCAAGACGAAATGAAGAATACAAATAGAAAAACAAAGGTGTTAAGAAAAGTGGTCGTGAGGATAAAAGGAAGTGGTACAGGTGTTAAGAAAAGTGGTCGTGAGGATAAAAGGAAGTGGTACAATATGATGGCTGAAGATGAAGAAAAAGCAACAGAAAATGGCAGACGCAAAGATTTTTATAACATCACTAAAATCCGAACAGCTGAAGGAAACAGGCAACACACAGGAGTAAAAAGTAAGGACACCTGAAAAGTGAAAGAAACGATATACTGAATAAATGGGTAGGACATTTTAGTGAAGTTTTAAATAGGCAAGACCCTCTTTATCCAATTTCAGAAGAAGATGTAGATCTGGCTGAAATTAAAATAGACGAGATTGAATTAGGATAAGGGACAGTAGTTGAAGTTAAAAGAGCATTGAAGAAAACACAAAATGGGAAGTCAGCAGAAATAGACGGTGCAACACCAAAGCTTATCAAGACAGACATCGACCTTACAGAAGAGAAAATGGCAAAATATCTAATAGCCTATAGGAAGAAGAAAAATGGCCATCAGACTGGAGAAAGGGATTGATTTGCAAGATCTTTGAGAAGGGCGATATGACAGATTGTAATAACTGGAGGGGAGTTACTCTTTTACCTGTTCTCAGTAAAGTATTTTGCATAATGCTGATAGAGAGAATAAAAGGAGGAATACACAAAAAGATTAAGGAATGAGCAGGTACGTTTTAGATAAAAAAAAAAGAGTAACAACCGAACAGATTTCTATCCTTCGAAACATACTTGAGCAAACAAATGAATGGAGGTCAACTTTACTCATACTTTTTATAGACTTTGAAAAATCATTTGACTCAGTCCACCGAGAGAGTCAAAGGACGATCAAGAAGAGCTATGGAATACCAAGCAAGATCATAAGAACCATAAAGGAAATATATACAGGATTTAAGGGTTCCATCATTGATTTGGGAGAAACATCATAATGGTTTGAAATAAAATCAGGAGTGAAACAGGGATGTATAATGTCAGGTTTTCTCCCCCTTCTAGTCATACTAGTAGACTAGATAATCCGAAAAACAACGGCAAAGCCAAAGGGATAAGATTGAATGATCTTGACTTTGCTGACGACATAGCACTTCTTTCCTCAAAACTTAGCGACCTTGATGAAAACAAACGCAGAATTTAACAACAGAAGCCGAAAGAGTTGGAATGAAACTTGACCCCAAAAATGGCAAAACTCTTGAGATCCAAGCAAACAATGAGTAAGGAGCTGATAACATTATACGACTAGAAAGTAGAAGATGTAGACAAGTTCACATACCTGTGATCAGTCATGGACAAAGAGGGAAGAGGAAGTAGTGACATCAATAACAGAAAGCACGAGGGACATTCCATTGTCTAAGAAATATATGGTATGCAAGAGGAATTGGTCGAAAAACAAAAATACACCTGTATAAATCATTTATTAGACCTCTATTATTGTATTGATGTGAAACATGGAAAAAAGAAACTGAATACTGTACAACGCCAATATCTAAGAAAGATCCTAAAAAACAATATGGCAAAGTAAAACATCAAACAAAACACTAAACGAAATTTCTAATACCAGAAACACCAGTTGTGAAATTAGAAGGAGACGGTGGACATGGATAGGACACATATTAAGGCATGAAAGAGACAACAGTAGTTATGTAGCACTACAATGGGCACCGGAAGGGAAAAGAACTAGAGGAAGACCAACAACTACATGGAGAAAAACAACAGCGGAAGAAAGTAACCAACAAGGATGGGCAAGTTGGAACGTAGTCAGAACAGCGGCAAAAGAAGGAAAAGGGCGGAATAGCAGCGTGGAGGCCTTATGCGACTTCTGGAGCGGAGAGAATTAAGGTTTAGGTAAGGTAGTTATTCAACGACAAAAAAACGGTATTTAAATATTGGATCATAAATTATAAGGACTTAACCATATTTCCCTGAAACGAATTGTACTATTGATTCTTAATCGTATTTGCATTCAAAAGAATATCCAAAATAATGCTGACATTTAATGGAAACAAAAATTCAACATTTATTCCACCCTTATATTAAAAAAAAAAACCCGAACTCTAAATAAAGAGAATTAATTGACTATATGATCTTGAATGTAAATATATAATGTACATGTGTAATGTTGAAGTTAACCAATTAATTATTTTTAAGTGTATAAGCTTTAGTAACCACTAGAACACACCCGTGATATCGCGGGTCCGTGACTGAATTAAAGTATATAACTATGAGCAAGCCTTATCTTAGTATTAGTACTGTCATCTGATAAAGTCATGCCGATTATAAGATACACAATTTTCTCTGCTTTCAAATCTTTCTGTTTGAACCCGTCGAACTGGAACTTATCAATTTAGTATTGGTAATATTAAATATTTCGAAAACAAAAGGTCCTGGAATGGAGTATTTTTTAATCAACAGCATTGTCCTATATTAATTATAAATACAGTTGAATTCTTTGATTCGCTGTTTTACGTCATGCCCGCTAACAAATTGAAACTTATTTAACAATACGAATACTAAAAATCTGGACTAAGTCCAGATTTTTAGTATTCGTATTGTTATCTTAGAACGTCTTACGGATTAAAATACTACAATAGGTAACAATTTGACAATTTAGTAGTGTCAACCCTGTGATTATGACCCGTTTATATAGCATATTAATCCTGAATACACCGTTTGGTGATGCGCCTGTCAGATGCGGAACGTACAGATAAGGTAATAGGTAACGGGTGATTATACTATTGGTATCGATATCGGACTCGACCCGGAACTTCCTAATTATTGGCGATATTAATTACGTGGAAAACAAAAGGGCCTGGAGTGGTGTAATTTTTAATCTACACCTTTGTACTATATTAGTTGTATATAAAGTTGATTTCTTTGATTCGTCGTTTTTACGTGATGACGGCTGACAAA
Organism: Mytilus edulis; assembly: GCA_019925275.1. Lineage (NCBI taxonomy): Eukaryota > Metazoa > Mollusca > Bivalvia > Mytilida > Mytilidae > Mytilus > Mytilus edulis. The sequence continues at coordinate 51,640,219 of CM034352.1, read as the reverse complement.
TTGGACCTCGTAATTTTAGTATTATAGATGTAACCTCAAGTTTCCAAAATATTCTATAGAAACACCAAATAAAAAAAGAATGGTGCTTTGAAACAACCAAGATCTACAGAATAATAGGTAGTTTCGTTTTTGATACTGACTATATCATGTGGAATATCTAGACGAGCCCGTTAGGGGCGAGTTCAGATATTCTACATGATATAGTCAGTATCAAAAATGAAACTACCTATTATTCTGTTTATCGGTAATTATGTCGTCACACAATGTATTGCCTAATATTTTCAGTGATACAGCCAGTACATTGATACTCGAAAATATTAGGCAGTAAGATCAAAGGGAAAATATACGAATTATTGATAAATGTGTTTATTATTCAGAAACTGCAATGAAATGTAGGATTAATTTCCTGCAACTGTCAAATTCATGGAAATATGTTTTGTCCGGTATGCAACCGGATTTGACATAATATGATTTGTTGGTACAAACCATTTCAAACGGAACTAGTATTTTGAAATTTAAGAATATCAGTTTAATGGACAACAGGTTTTACAAAACTGTAAAAGGCAGATTTATCTGCAACATTTCAAGAACATACTAACTGTAAAAAACACGTTTTTCATCATATATGATTAGATTACTATTCTCTAATCAATGTCGTTCTATATTAAGGTTTCAAATGTCCTAATTTACTTGTAGCAACTTAATCAGAAATTTTTGCAAAATTAGAATATTGATATAAATTTGATATATACAATTGTGAAAGATCGCAACTACTTTTTCATTGTGAGCGTTAAAAGGGTCATGAACTATCTGGTGTCGCTTAGTTGTCATTTTTCAAAAAAATCATTGAAAGCATTTTAAATCGTTTTGCAATGATGAAAATTTATCAATGTTGTTGGTACACAGCAAAAGACTGGTTGCTCATTCCTTTTTCCCATTCACTTTTGTTGGGAAACAAAATGTTTGGCCTTGAAAGTTCATTTCATTTGGGTTTTTTTTAGACCGAGCCATGATGCCCTTTGGCAATTACTGTCTGTCCGTCCGTCTATCCGTCAACATGTTTATTTCGTAATATAAGCCAGGATTGCTCCATTTGATATCAGTATTTATATTTATAAAAGGAAGATCATCAATGGAAAATGACAATTTTATTCCGGGCATTTGTAATTTATGGTATGTGAAAAATTATGATAAAAATTAGTTGTTGTTTGTGCCAGGGTTTCAACACCAATTTATATTTTTAGTTTATATGTGGAATGCCACATTGATTCATAATAAACTCATCATAGATACAAGGATTAAAATTTATATTATAAATATTACGCGTCGCGTTTCGTCTACGAAATACTCATCGGTGACGCTGGAAAAAAATGTTTTAAAAGGCCAAATAGAGTACGAAGTTGAAGAGCATTGAGGACCAAAAATTCCTAAAAGTTTTGTCAAATACAGCTAAGGTAATCTATTCCTGAGTGAGATAAAGTTAAGCGTATTGTGCTAATTTAAATTGACAAGTGGTGTCCAATGTCAGGTAGAAATGAGCTTTCATAAAAAGAAATCGCAAACATTGGGAATTATCTTATTGTTTGCTTTAAGTTCGGTTGTTATAAAATTACCCGTTGACTGCCATTTTCGGAATGAAAGTCAGATTGCGTGATTTTTTTTTATAACGCAAGCTTGAAGCAAGTATTATTTCAGGATCTGTTGCATATTAAATTTCCGAGTTAGCATTGAACATAAACCGAAATATTTCTTGCTTTAAGCCTGTATTTAAACATTTCAATGCCACGCAGTCTAATGGCGGTGGTGGAAACATTGTACTGTTTGAATCCTGCTGAAGTATTTTAGATCAACTTAGCGAAATAGTTTTACGTTCGAAATGAAAAATATGTTGATAGATCGCAGGCTCACGATATATATATCTGGTTTTTTTTTATTTTATTTTCTAGTTAGACAAAGTAAGCTGTTATTACTAGTTCAGCGTGCATGCATCACAAGGCAAGCGGATCCGGACATGTAACGATCGAAAATACAACAACATCGGTATATCTACAGACCGAACTAGGAAAACGATCAAATCACACTAGAATATCCTACGTTCGTATTTTCACCAGTCAGTTGAGAACTATGACGTATATCAATTCGCAAACATTTAATGTATTTCGAGGGAAAGATCCCCAGGCCACCTTTTGCTTCATGCATTTGCTAGTGCATTTGCATTATATTCAGTGATACTTATTTTGCGACAAGTTAGGCTCTTGGTGGCCTTGTAATCTTGGAAGTCTAGTAACGATTGGCTACTACATGTATAACAACCAGAGGAAATCTTAGATACACGATTTTCTCATTACATTTTGTAATTGTTATCTGCTACTAACTAGCGTTATCGTTCAATAATTTCAATCACCATCAGATCTGTACTTTGTGTTTTTATTAGTTTTTGTTTCGCCTTGACGGAGTCAAAACGGCGAGACATATGTATGCTGTTTCCGGCGTTGGTGGCGGCGGTTGCGGCGTCAACAATGTATTAGTTTGAGATTATTTCTAGTTTATGGAGATTATAAAATCCCTACCCTCTCATCATGGTTCATTGACTTTGAAACTTTAACATTGTTATTAAGTTAATGTTCGTGTTTTGGTTTGTATAAAGGGAACGACTTATGATTAGTCAATGGTATTTGGTATGCAGTTGTATAAAAATTGGTACATTTTATTTCCATAGAGATGGTTTAGCCATGTACCTTCAGTTATGGTTCAACGACTAATAATATTTGCAAAACTTGCATGTTAAAGAATTGCTATTTTAATTTCAGCATTTGCATTGTCAAAAGTACAAAAAGGCGAGACATATCTCTGTGATACCAGTTTATTTGTTGTTGCTTAGTATCGATCTGAAATGTTAAGCCCTTTTCAATTGAATATTTTAGTTGTTCATATATTTTCTACTACACCATTGTCCCAGATTGGGGAGGATTTGCGCATCCGCAAACATTTTAAATGTGACTCCGCCACAGTTCACGGGTGTCATTCGGTTTAACGAGAGATTGAAATGATCGTGAAACAATATTTAACGGTGGTCAAGTATTGCGAGACGATCGTGAAAGCTCTGGTAACGGATCGTGAAAGATATTTAATCGAGAAGGCATATGCAAAGTCAGTAAATAATGTAATTTAATTAAATACACAGACAAATTTACAAAAGTTTTAAAAGTACATAGTTTTTACAAAACAACAAAAGGCAGATTGCTTCTCGACATTTCGATGACATAAAAATGTAAACAAACATGATATTTTCACAAATTCGAATAAAATAAACTACTTTTATCCTAATAAAGGCATTCTATTTGAATGAATGGAATGGTTCTCACAGTTATTTTCTATAAACATAATCTGAAACTTGGTAAAAAAAAAAAATATTTACACAAAATTGATTTTTCGGATCGTTAAAGATCACGTCCCGTTTTTTGAAGATCGTGAAAAGGATCGTGAAAGATCTGTTGCTACGAAGACGTTCTGACGTTCAAATTATTCTTCAATTATATGATAATTCATATTTGTTACTGGTATTGAGAAAAACTAGATTGGCCAAGATCCTCAATAAATTTAAGCATTTCAAAGTATGAATGTATTAAAAAAAAAGTAAATTTTATATTATCCACCAATGTATGTATATTGTTATTATCCTACACGTTACACTCATCACTTGAAACTTTTGTTTAAACATGCTTCTACGCATAAAGACAATCCATATTATCGCTTGCTCAAGATATATAAGTGGGATAACAGGAGATTATATTTTTACAAGTACAAATAATACAAACAAATTATCATTTGTGCATTTGTGAACATGTTATTTGAATAATAGTTGGCTGATTGTAGGATGAAGGTTTTTATTGTCATTTAAAGTACCCACTTATTACGAGTTATGGGATAACTACATTTTGTATTTTGGATCCTATAATCTACATGTCCGTCAGATAGGATTTATCTGACCTGTCCTTTGCCTCATTTCATGGATGAAGATTAAGTCCGTATCGCGGGTTCGTTACGCTTTAGGATAACTGTCTGTTGTTATGATTGAAAGGTGTACATTTTCGATTTCTGCAAGGTTTCAAATAACATTGACCTCATTATCATGCATCATTTGGCAATGTTCGTTTTATGTTGTTTGGCCTTTAGTTTACAAATCTGTATGCTATAGCGCCACGGTATATGGTGTATGGTGTCTGTCTGTTTGTATGCATGTTTCCGCATATATGATGTCAATTGTATTTGATATTCAATAGTAAGATGTCTATGTTTGGCTGTCGGTCAGGGTTCATATACTTTCGACCTTATGTTCTGAATTAATTGGCCAAACATAACTTTTACATTTGTCAGTTTCTAAGGTTCTGTATGGATCGGAACACTTATATTTGGTGTACGGGATGTTTGTTCAGATTTGTATGGCATGGTTCATCTGACCTTGACCCCTTTTTATGAACCATTGACAATCTTAAGCGTATTTGACACTTCTAGTAAAAACCCTAAATACTCAACTTTCAACAAATGTACTATCATAATTAAAGCAGACGAGACATTTTAGCATTTCCGCTCTTGTATTCTTTAGTATGTAGTATATAGTTATCTCATTGAATATCAATCCACATCTGCTACGTTGTATATAAAGATACATAGAACTTTAAAAAGTACTGTTAAACAAAATGTTAGTTATCGTTCAGTTTGAAATTGTTCATGAAAGATGCTGATAAGACAAGATTTTGGTTGATGGGCATACTCATATTTTTGGTAAAATAGTGGCTGTTTGCCTGAAATTGTACTAGACCGATTCTCAGAATTGAATTTTTCACACTGATTAAGACACGTTTTGAGTTGGGGTTGGGTTTTTTTACTTTTGGGGTAAAGATTGAATTAAAAAAAAATAATAGCTTTAATATTCATTCTTATCAAAATAATTGCAGGCTTCAACCAGTTGCAGGTATATCAAATAGTAAAAGAAATATTGATTTCTGATTACTAGTTTAAGTCTGGTCACGCATTATTTTTCACGATCAAATAAATGCGTTGCCTGGTCTTTCGCGATCAAGTTTGATGAACATTCAACAAAATTCAAGGTTTTCATAAACAAATTAACGCTTTTAAGGGAAGGGCATACTTTTATTTGACTGTACTATCAGATTCACCAGAGATTATATTTCAAATATATCATGATATATTGAAATATGACCATTATAGGTACAAATAGCGCTTTTTTCAATTAATTCGATAGACATGCATTGCGCCTTTTGTGTTTTTTTCAAAAAGTACTGCATATTTTTTTTTTATCTTATTGCATAGTAATGTTGCAGAAGTTGAACCATTTTGACAGACATATTTTTTTGTTCGAATTTGTTCCGCGTTTTGAAAATTGAGCGATTTTTTCACAGATTCTGAATTAGAATTTCCATAAAAGTCTTTCACGATCCGGTACCAGAGCTTTCACGATCGTTCGTAATACTTGACAACCGTTAGATATTCTCTCGTTAAACCGAATGACACCCGTGCAGTTTGTATGTGCCTGTCCCAAGTCCTTTTTGCTTTAATCTGGCCGTAGGTTATCTCGTTTGCGTTATTTCGGGGCCTTTAATATCTTTCTCTGTTATTGGTTTTGTTAATGTTGAAGACCTATAGTTTCTAACATTCTATGTCATAATTAATAATATCTTACAGTTTACCATAAAAATTATGAATGTGGCTTTATTTCTAAAGTAAAAGTAAGCTAAAAAAAGAAAAGTGTCTACTGTGTTGGTCACTCATTATATATGTAAACCAAAAGATCTCATCATTTGATTGTCAGGTAACATTGTTTATTAAAATGCTAAATCATGTTTCAAAATGTTTAATTAATAATCTAATAAGGTATTTAGTGAAAAGGAAGAAGGTAGACATACTGGTAGATTTTTAATCTTTGTTCACGAAAATCTCTATTATTATTACGTGAGTTTTCCATGAAAAATGTTTTCCTATTGTATAAAATTGAGAAATGAAAAGTAACATTCCTTCCAAAAAGGTTTGACAATTTTCAAATATTTTTTTGTGTGTATAAAATAGTAATACTGTGTTCGGAGGGGGAGGGAATATTATTTTTCAAAGTAGAAGGAATAGTTTTTTTCCTAAATAAAATATATTCAGCAGTACTGGTACTTTGTATTGTGTCTTTAAAATTAGTATGGCTCTTCAAAATGATAAGATACCGCATTTCGAGGGTTGAACTAGTATGGTCAACAGTGTTGGAGATCATGGGTTCAAAGACTAGCCGGGTAAAACCATTGACCTTACAATTGGTATTTGCTTCTTTCTCGAATAAGCGCGCGGCATTAAGCAGTAAAAGCATACACTTGTCGGCTTGATATTGCAATAAACCATACTAATCTGGCTCATATAACTGCTACCTGGCTGGCTTATGAAATAAATCATATTGCAGACTTTACGTGACTGTCATGATAACAGGGTAAGCTGAGGACATATTAACAATTTTCATCTTATAGTTGAAATGTTTTCCTCTGTTTTAGTTTGTAACCAAGATGTGTTTTCTCTCGGTTTATGACATCTGAACAGCGGTATACTACTCTTGCCTTTATTTGTATATGAAACAATCATGCATATCCCAAACGTTCGGTATGCCCGTGTATTTTCTGATGTCATAGATTTTAACGAACGTAATCAATGCATCACTGGGTTATTATTGTGTCAGGAATTTCGATACCATAAATTACTTAAAACTTTTACTAAATTCTTTCATAGATACAAAGATTTGATTAGTAAATTTGGCTGCACCTGTAGAAAACGTATTAAAAATGGTATTTCACATCCTAAATTTTACGGTAATATTGTATTTAAAGCGAAATCACTATGTGATCCGTGTAAACTTAAAACATACTCACCCCTTCTCGTCCAATGAAAAGTCAGTTTTCCCCCCTCTAATTTTCATAGTACATGGTTTTTCATGCACTATGAAATGCTATACATGAATGACTTTTCATTGTCAATTAATTATGAAAGTGAACTCTAAATAACTGCACTAACAAAGTGTACAATTCTGAAAAAAAGAAAAAAAAAGAGAACAAAAAATGAATATAGAAAAAATATTGATACAGATAAAGTTGATTATGTTACAAGCAAGCTAAATACTTATAATGATAAAGAGAATATATAAAAAAAAATGACATGAATAATTTGGTACATGAAGTTTCTGATATCTTGATTGATTCTGCAAAACTTACTTTTGGTACAAATGTGTATACTAAAACTATGTTGCGTAATTCTAAGAAACAAAACAATAAACAATGGTATGATACAGATTGTAATAAAGCAAAGGAAGAATTAAGAAAATCACAAAGACTTTATAAACATTATGGGTCAAATATTTTTAAAGATAGATTACGACAGAGTGAGATATATTATGAGAAAATGATGGATGGAAATATTAAGAAATTAAATGCAGATATGAGTGACAACATGAAAAAATTGAAAAATAAAAATCCAAAAGAATTTTGGAAATTGTTTAATAAGGGACGTCAAAGAGAAAAAAGCAACATATCTATTGGAACATTATTCGATTTTTATGCCCCACCTACGATAGTAGAGGGGCATTATGTTTTCTGTTCTGTGCGTCCGTTCGTCCGTCCGTTCGTCCGTCCGTCCGTCTGTCCGTTCGTCCGTCTGTCCCGCTCCAGGTTAAAGTTTTTGGTCAAGGTAGTTTTTGATGAAGTTGAATTCCAATCGACTTCAAACTTAGTACACATGTTCCCTATGATATGATCTTTCTAATTTTAATGCCAAATTAGAGTTTTTACCCCAATTTCACTGTCCACTGAACATGGAAAATGATAGTGCGAGTGGGGCATTCGTGTACTGAGGACACATTCTTGTTTTTAAAGATTTGAATAAGAACAAGTTTGAAGATGAATTTATTATTGAAAACGATGTGAGCTCATCCTGTGAAGATGACATACTTAATTGTGTAATTACACGAGAAGAAATTTTTAAAAGCTGTTAAAAAGGCGAAGAATAACAAATCGCCTGGGGCAGATCAAATCATTAATGAATACATTGCTTCATCTCTAGACAATATGATTGATATATACATAAAATTGTTTAATCTTATTTTTGATACGGGTATATTGCCGGAAGCCTGGCTTATTGGTAATGTGATACCAATATTTAAAAACAAGGGGTGTAAATTAGATCCAAAAAATTATAGACCGATAACTTTATTGTCGTGCTGGGGGGAAATATTTACATCTATTCTTAATGACAGGTTAGGGTTTTTCGTTGATGAATTGAATATATTAAATGCAAATCAAGCCGGCTTCCGACATGGTTACTCTACAACAGATCATATTTTTTTCTTTATATGCACTTTTTGAACTTCTCAGTGTTAAAAAGAAAAAGCTTTTTTGCGCTTTTGTAGATTTTGAAAAGGTGTTTGATTTTGTACACTGTAATTCGATATTATATAAACTCCTTTTGAATAATGTAAAAGGAAAGTTTCTTAGAGTTGTTAGAAATATGTATGATGATGTTAAATCACGCATCGTCCATAATAATAATTTATCTGAAATGTTTGCTAGTGGAATTGGTGTAAGACAAGGAGCAAATCTTTCTCCTCTGTTGTTCTCTCTATATTTGAACGATTTAGAGCAGTATTTAGAAACTGTTCACATAAGTGGTGTACAGTCTGTAACATTAGATATTGAAAATGAACTTAATACATACCTAAAATTGTTTGTATTATTATATGCTGATGATACTATTTTACCTGCTGAATCAAGTTCAGATTTACAGTTACTTTTAAATAATTTTTCACAGTATTTTAATAATTGGAAATTAAGAATCAATGTTAGCAAAACCAAAGTGATGGTTTTTACAAGAGGAAGAATATCCAATAATTTAAAATTTTGTATTGAAAATGAAGAAATAGAGATAGTAAACATTATAAATACCTTGGTGTTATTTTCTCTAGAAATGCATCTTTTTTCGAAACTAGAAAATATTCACGAGACCAAGCAACTAAAGCTATGTATAGTCTTATCAAGAAGAGCAGATTGAATCACTTATCGATCGAATGCCAACTAGATATGTTTGATAAAGCTGTTGTACCCCTTCTTCTTTACGGGGCTGAAATATGGGGATACGAAAATTTTGATATACTTGAGCGAGTGCATTTGAAATTATGTAAGCACATTCTCAAACTTAAAAGCTCGACTCCAAATTTTATGATTTATGGAGAACTTGGGAGATACCCCATTTCTTTATATGCTAAACTACGAATGATCAACTTGTGGTGTCGCCTCCTTGATAATACAAATGAAGATAAATTATCATGTATACTTTATAGATTATTATACATTAACTAAAACAATTATGGTATTGGAAATAAATGGATGTTATGTATTAAGAAAATATTTGATGAATGTGGCATGTCAAATGTATGGCATTGCCAAGACTATTTTAACAAAAAATTGATAAAATTAAGTATTGAGCAAAAGCTTAAAGACCAATGTCGACAAGAGTGGTGTGCAGATTTACATCAATCCTCAAAAAGTTTATGTTATAGAATTTTCAAGACAGAATTTAAATTTGAAAAGTATTTATCGATTTTGCCTTTTAATTTTTTATATACTTTGTGTAAATTTAGATGCGGAAATCATCGTTTGCCAGTGGAGACGAGAATGTGGCAAACTATCCCGAGATCGGAAAGGTCTTGTCATCTCTGCAGCTCAAGAGATATTGGCGATGAATTTCACTACATTTTGTCATGCAATTTTTTTAACATTGAAAGAGAAAAATATTTACCACATTATTGTAAACAAAATGCTAACATTATCAAATTCAAAAAATGTATTCTCATCTGAAAATGAAAATTGTGTAGATTTATACGATACATATCATTGAAAGTCTGTCCTCCTGGTTAGAGGAACTGTAATAATATTATAATGTTATTTATTTTCACACATGCGAAACAAAATATGTATTATATATGAACTGTTATTTTCTCTGTAGCTATGTACTAGTTTATGAGAATAAAATCATTCATTCATTCATTCATTAAAGGTGAAAGAGCAAAGATTAAAACAAAACATTTTAAATTTTGCAAAGTTTCATACATTTTCTAATTGTACACATACATGTATATAGAATTATAAACAAAAATAAGTGGGATAACTTGAGGATATAGGTAAAATAGTATTTATTCAATTTATATACCTGACATTTGACGGGGTTTTTTTTCTTTCAAAAAAAACAATGCCAGACTTCTAATATATACAACAAAGGATTGTTTTCAGAGACACACAAAATACATGTAAATTTATCAATAAAAAGTAAGCATTTAATGTTGAATGGTCTGAATTTAAATATTTATACGGAGAGTTCTATATTTATAAAAAAAAAAAAAAAAAATTCAAAAAGGGAATTAATATAATATTGTATTGCTTTTTAAAAAAAATTTCAAGATAAATAAGTATTAAATTTTACCTGAAGCAGAAGGAAAACAGTTTATCCATTTGGTCCTGACAAACTATGTCAGAGCTATTTCATTCCATCCCTTGAAATGGTGTTTACCTATGTTTTACATTTAGTTCATTATAAAAAGTGAACTCTTATTTAGGTTTAAATATTACAATGGAAAAGGATCATTTTGTAAGGTCACTCGAAAGTGTGAATATGTTCTAAATTGGTCAGAAAATACTTGGTCATGTTTTATGAAGATTTAAGCCCTCGCCTTCGCCTTTGGATTAAATCTTCATAAAACATGACCAAGTATAGTCTAACCTATAATTATCGAACCTTTAAACAAACTTATGAATAATGATTATTGCACCAATATTGTAATTAGATCTCTGAATATAGTTTACATTGTCACTAATATTGATTTTGTCATTAGCAAATTAAAACATAGCTTAATTATATTTTCTTTTGAGGCGGGATGTATAGAAACACACATACGTTAATTTGTATCTCCAAAGAAGTCGCTCCTCATATTAATCCTACTTCCTGTCGATACATTTATTTTTAGCATTGCACAAGTCATGTCTTCTCTGACTGTTTATGACGTTAAAATACTAAATCTCTGGGATGTGTTTTAGTTGATTTATGTCTCTGATGCATGATTTTTTTATTATTAATTGTTTTGGCTTTGAACTAGCTGTCAGTAGCTGCGAGTACTCTCAAATCGTACTTTTATGTTAATTTGACCTGTTGATACTATTTGTAATGCTTTTTTGTTATTTTATATAAATACGGATCTTGTCTTTATATTTTTTTGCTTTGGTTATTTGGAATATTTACTAATTTTTACTTCTTCGTACTATGAACTTCAAGATTATTCTTCTAAAATCTGTACAAGGATGTTTTATTAAGCTCTAATTGTATAGTTTAATTGTTGATATTCACCCCATATGTATTGTTACTCTTAAATTAGGTATTTATATTACAGAACTTTCTTGGTGTTCCTTATTGGAAGATTTGTTATATACACAGAAGTAGTATACCTAAAACGACAAAGTAATTTTTTATTTACATGTATATATTATGAGAAACCGTTTTTTTTTCAAAAGTGATTATTTTCTAAGGGTTGTTAAATATTTCACGGCGATGTCTTGCCATGGCTTTGTTTTGACTTGTTTGTTTGCCTTTTGGCCTTGAATGTTTATCCCTAATATTTCATTAACAATGTATTTGCATTCAGGTATCGCAGATTAAATTTATTCGTTCATAGTGTGTTAATTTTCGTTTTTTTGATTGAGTTAAGCCTTCCAATTGATATTTTATCGTGTGTTTTTCTATGTTGTGATGTTATACTATTGTTTCAGAAAAAGGGATATGGTTTTGTACCAATAAAACGTTTAATCCCGCTGCAAATGTTTGCACCTGTTCTAAGTCAGGAATCTGATGTACAGTAGATGTCGTTTGTTTATGTAATTTATACATGTTTCTCGTTTTTTTATATAGATTAAGACTGTAGGTTTTTCCCGTTTGAATGATTTTACACTAGTAATTTTGGGACCCTTTATAGCTTGTTGTTCGGTGAGAGCCACGGCTCAGTTTTGCAGGCCGTAAAATGACCTATAATGGTTTACTTTTATAAAAGAGGGACGAAAGATACCAAAGGGATAGTCAAACTCATAAATCTAAAACAAACTGACAACACCATGGCTAAAAATGAAAAAGACAAACAGAAAAACAATAGTACACATGACACAACATAGAAAACTAAAGAATAAACAACACGAACCCCAAAAAATGTTTTTTGGATGGAGAGTTGTCTCATTGGCACTCATACCACATCTTCCTATATCTATGTAACACAAATTTATATAGGATTGTTTACAAAAATATTTGACCAAGCTTTAACATGTGACCCCTAAAACCAATTGAGAATGGAAATGGGGAATGTGTCAAAGAGACAACAACCCAACCATAGAACAGCAGAAGGTCACCAATAGGTCTTCAATGCAGTGGCGAGAAATTCCCACACCCGGAGTCGTCCTAAAATCTAAAAAATATCTTAACCTTCTTGCATGGATTGAAACATATTTAAAATACACAATAAATATTTGTGATAAATAGTCACTGACATTGATGTTTATAAATATGAAAAGAAGATGTGGTATGATTGCCAATGAAACAACTGTCCACAAGAGACCAATAAGACACAGACATTAACAACTATAGGTCACCGTACGGCCTTCCACAATGAGCAAAGCCCATACCGCATAGTCAGCTATAAAAGGCCCCGATAAAACAATGTAAAACAATTCAAACGAGAAAACTAACCTTATTTATATAAAAAAAGCAACAAATATGCAACACATAAACAAACGACAACCACTGAATTACAGGCTCCTGACTTGGGACAGGCACATACCTAAATAATGTGGCGGGGTTAAACACAGCCTCGTTTGTGACATTGGTAATGTTGACTATGTGTTTCCAGAGAATATCATATAATTCAGTAAAAGAATAATGGTTGGCGGAATTTATATCGTAAAACACATTCACTTAAAACGAAGGCAAAATTAAAATTCACCTTCAAATCATTAATTTATGGAGTTGCTGGACCATCTCCAGTAATTGAGGTTTCCCTTCGTCATTTTGACTCCTTTTTTCTCGCGTGGATCTCTAAGTCGAACCATTGTTTTAATTGAGTTACACTCTCGTTCCCGATATTGCAAGCATTTACACAGGGAAAAAAGTTACTTATAAAATTAAAAACATGAATCCTTATAATAGTGAGCACTTTTTTTAAATATTAATTTTAATAAACAGTTGCATAGGGAACACATGATACACCTTTTTGTCATAAAGAAAGTATTGCAAGAATAAAAGGATATTTATAGAAGCTTTTAAATCAGAAGTCTACAAAATGGTCTTTAAGAAAATATTTATCAAAAATGACAAAGCATACTATTGCATTTGGTATCTGTTTGAGAATTGTCTGATTAGCAATCAAACCACATATTTTTGTTTAATTCGAATACCACAAAAAAGTGTGATCAAAATAAAATTCGACCTACCAATATTGGCTGTAAAAGAACTTCACTTTTGCTAATATTGAGTCATGACTTCTGAATTATTCTAAATTCTTCCTCCCAAATTTGACCAATTTAATTTCAGATATGTTTTGTTTTATGTGTTCAAAAATTGTTATATGTGTTGAACTGATTCTGACAATTAGAAACAAACTAGAAAATTAATATTTTTGGACTTAATTAGTAGTTAGTTGAGGTGTTCTACACCATTGATTTGATATACAGTTATAAACATAATTGTTTTCTTGTCATTTTGGAATCTGTTTATTTAATTATGAATGATTGTACCTCTCTACTTAGGTCACCATGCTTAAATTAATAAAAATTGCCCGTCTATATTCTGTGTACATTATGTGAGGGCATATGGTTGTCCTCGAAGTAGATTAGTGAATGATAAAGAGTCAGCCGCCTCATCTAAATTAAGTCATTATTGTATCAAGATGTTTGACAGGCATATCAAAATGAAATAAAATTAAAAAAAAGGGATAAGCCAGCAAAAGTAAATTGAGATTAATGATAAAAGACCACATGCTTTTTCAATATCTTAATATATGGTCATTAAATAGTGGTTCCAATCTATGGTGATGTCAACATATACATTTTTTGTACTTGATAGATGTTCCCATGGAAACGGTTATAAACTAGCTAGGATATACCCTTTATTAAGCTGGGAACAAATTCTGAAATATTTGTTCTAGTAATAAAAAGTAAAATCACAAAAAATACTGAACTCCGAGGAAAATTCAATCGGAAAGTCCCTAATCACATGGCAAAATCAAATGACAAAACAAGTCAAACGTATGGACAATAACTGTAATAATGTGTTAAATATTTCTTCTTGGAACTTATAATGGAGCTTCTATTTCATCACAGTGTCATATGGAATAGGAACCCAGTCGAAGGCAGTTGACCAGATACCAGTCACCTTAATACCCTCTTTTAAATGTTTTGTTTTAACGAAATTGAAGGGGTGTAATATAGGTGCGTAAATGTTGGTAATGTTCAAAGGGTATAAATGGGGACTTTCACCAAGGATTCACCTTCTAGGTAATATTGTGAGATTTTTTTAATGTATATTTCAACTACAAGTTGGTAATGTATGTGATAATCAAAGTTTTTATATTTTTTGGAAGCCGATTCTTATTACTGATCTCTTTAAAATTTTCATCTCTTTTTTAATCTCAGGATGGAAAGAAGGAAATAAAGAAAGATAACTGAATGTGTTTACCTTTTTGGTTATGGTATCCCAGCAATCATTTTTTCAGAACTAGTTAGGGATGGTGTGAATTTCGCCTTTATTATGTTAATATTTTCCATCAAAGAGACTTATCAAGATTGTGGTCTTTTTACAATCTACAAGCCTTTCGTGTGTCGGCAACAGAAGCCATCTCAAAATAATTGTATCGTCTGCTTAGAAATCTCTCCCAAAACACGTTTCGCAGATTTTGTTTATTCCGATGTTTATTGCAACAACAACAAAAAATAAAATTGACATACTTACCTTAATTCTCTACCTTCTTATATAACCTGTTTGTACAACTTTCAAGAACTGTATATCTTAATATTCATATCAAAGATCTTTTAAAACCGGAAACTGGAATCCGCTGCTACACTCAAACTAAGTGCATTAGTCAGTCCAGAACCATATTCCGAAACACCAAGCGTTACGATGCTCACAAGGTGCACGGGAGGTCCTTTGTTCTAATTTTGGCTGAATAAAACAAAAGATCTTTATAAAATTGGCATTTGTTGTGTCTGTGTTAAACACGCGGCCAATTAGAAGTAAGTGTAATATTGAGTCGTCTCTAGGAATAATTTGTTTGAGTCAGGAAGTGTTCCTGCTGACTATCTTCCACAATCTACTTCAAATTTCTCAAATTACAATAAGTGTTGATGTACTACAAAATAGGATACATTCATATCTCAATAGTATGTTCTCGTTTGAAATATTTATGTAGCATTTGCCATTTGTCCAAAATCCTTGAGGTCATACAGCTGTTCTATCTGAGTTTTGAATTTGAAAGAGTTATGATGAATTGGATAGGGAGCAATATGTAGCCTTGCAACAGGCCACATACAAACGCCTCAAAGTGTTGTTGCAAGCAATCAAAACATAGAAAGCATACGCAGCACTCGTTATCGCGGAATCGGATTTAACTCCCAATTCTGACACAAATTGCATCTATATTTTTAAAAATCTGCAAAAAAATATTTTTTATATCACTGGCGCTTTTTGTACATGCTTTGTATTTTTATTATTTTCATTATTTGAACTGAATGTTCATATTTCCGTTTTAATATCAGATACCTAACATTACTAATAAGTTGTCTTACCTTGTGTTGTGTGAATTGATACACTCTGTTAACATCTCTTATTTTACTAACCATACTTAAAAAAAAAGTCAGCAACCTCGATGCAGTTTGTTTTAAACATTGGATTTCAGTAATTTGAAGTATGATCTTTGAAGTTTGATTGCAAATCTGATAATTTTGGGAGCGATTTATCCTACAAACTTTCAACAAATTTCAATTTTGAATTATGATCTTTTTCGAGAACTAGAAATTTCGTGGCATCCGTTTTTGTTACTTCAACTGACTTTTGGTTCACCTATTTGAAAGCAAAGTCACCAAAATTTATTGGAACAACCTTTACTTAAAACTTTTGACACTTTTTTCACCAAAAACCTTTTGGCTATCCAGTTTGAACCAAAATTTGATATGTTTATGCAGGTCCCTTCATGCGTTTAACTTGAAACATTTCCTAGATAACCGACAGATTCTCGCTAAGGAGAGACTTTTCTAACAAGCTTACAAACTTATTTGTGCCACCACAGTGGAGCTAAAGTTAAGATAGAACCCAATGATTGGATAACTTTGAAGAATTTTTCCTGGCAATTATTTGGTATATGGAATCGATATTGAGCATAGGTAATGACATTATAGTTTTCTCTGATGCAGGGCAGACTATAACGGTAAATGCAACCTCGGACTTCTCGGAGTGATATTTAGATAGAATGGGATAATATTAGGATTGTTCTTCATTCTTACAAGTATTATGCCAATCTTAAATAAAATGCCCGCACTTAAACCAATTAGTGCAAACATGGGTAAATAAAGGTAACGGTAGTATACCGCTGTTCAAAATTCAGAAATCGATTGAGGAAAAAACAAAACCGGGTTAAAAACTAAAACTGAGGGAAACCCATCAAATATAAGAGAAGAACAACGACACACAGAAACACAATGCAATGGCCATTTTCCTGACTTGAAACAGGACATTTTAAGAAAAAATGGTGGGTTGAACCTTGTTTTGTGGCTAGCCAAATCTCCCACTTTAATGGCAATCTTTAATATAACATTAAAATTACAAAATTACATGACAGGACAACAATACAAATAAAGTGGCGAACATACAGAACTGAGCAACACACAAATAATAGCTGTCAAAAGGTACCAGGCTTATAATTTAATACGACAGACGCGCGTTTCGTCTACATAAGACTCAGAAGTGTCGCCCAGATAAAAAAGAGGTTCGAAATCCTAATTATTTAGAATAATTCATTCTTTTGTAAACAGTAAATGATTATGTAATAGATGTACATGTTAACACCGAAGTGGTGACTGACTACAGAATAAAAACGAATAGGAAAACAACCTAAATCACCACATGAAAAAAGCACAGCCGAAGAACAAATTATACATTTGTGTATGTTAGTTTAAACATGTTTATTCATCATCAATACAAATATATCATCATACAAAATACACAATAATAATAGGATTCGGAAACAAGCTATATATAGCTTATATTAATCCGTTGTGTATGTTAGCCGAAGAGGTCAACGAACAAAAGTGTCGTCACATTTAAATTTCTTTTTTTTTTCCCTAGAGTTCAAGATAAGGTTTGTAAAATTGATATAACTTGTATCAATAAAAATGAAAAGTACAATACTTATTATTATAAAATTGTGGTAGTAATTAGATAATTATTTGTATTATCTAGCTATGTCGGTATTTCTCCTGAATCAAACTGTTAACCAAATGCATCGTATAAATTTAGTTGACCCAAACTAAAATCTTATAAATGAACTGAGTGATTGATAGAACAGAACAAAAATAAGATTTACTACTACAAACGATAAGACATTTGACAAAATCCGATAAAAATAAAAAAATATAACATCAAAACTAAATACATGAATTTTGGATAGAAAATACCACAACACGTCTTATAGCAATGCGAAGTCACACACAGCAAAACAGTCACAATCGGGAATAAGTCACGTTCGGTATTTAAAAGATCAGACGACATAATGGCAAACCACAATCTAACACGTGGTAAAAATGTCCTCAGTTAGTTTGGACAAAAACATCAATTCGTGATGGTGTCCATAAATTTTACGGAGTTTCATTTTTAATCTGTCCTCCTCATAATTTATTGGAGCAGTTTCTGCGTTAGGAGCACACTCTTGTATAGTGTAAACATGCACGAGAATTACGTATCAACTGAGATATGCAAACACAATACGAAGGGGCAGAGGGTATGTTACTGCTGAGAAATGGGAAATTGATAATTGAGAAGTTAAAATCGTCCCGTTTATCATAGATTTTCGTGAATAGTCGTCCATCTGTGTCAATATTAAGCAAAAGATCAAGGTATGAAGCAGTCCTTCTATTATCAGTAGTATCCTTAATTTCAAGTTCACTGGGATATAAAAGATGATAAGTATTGCCTAAAGTATGTGTTATTCAATAAAAGGACACCATCAATATATCTGCAAGTAAAGTTAAAGAATTTCGCAAGGTGCTTTTTCTTTTTGTCTTTTAGAAAGTTCTAAATGAATTCTGCTTCATACGAGTACAAAAACAAATCGGTCAGTAGGAATGCACATTAAGTACCCATTGGAATACCGACTGTCGGTTGAAATATCAATCCTCCAAAATCAACAAATATATTGTCGATCAAACAGTTCAGCATTTTGATCATATCATCTTCAGTATATTTTCTGGTAGGTTCAGTGTGGTTCTTTTTATTTTTATAGAAAAAGCTCTGTTAAATGGGATGGTGATGTCAATCTTTTAACTCTGCATGGGGAATAGTAGTGTTAAGCGTAGAAAAATCAAAAATCTTTATGTTGCTGCAAAATTTCAAAAGATTGTGATCGAAGATTAAGCAGTAGATCTTTCGAATTTTTGAGAATCCACATCCGGTTAACACCACTGGTAGAATATATCTCATCACAATATTTTTAACTGAAGAAAGAACAGTAGTCATTATTTTAAAAAGATGTTTAGTCGAAAATGTTGATCAATCAGCTATGTATCGCTCTTTGTATGGAGTTTTGTGAAGTTTTGGTATCCAGTATAATGACGATCAATTGTCTTCGTTTTCTTTGTTGAAACCAAAAGAAAGAGAACAGAAGTGTGATTTTGTAAAATTTCATCCTTGGTAAATGATGTTAAAGAATATGTAGGATTAACAGTTGATCTATTTATTGCAAGCTCTGTTGTGAGACCTTGCAAATAATGGCTTTTACATATGAAGACAATATTATTAGACGCTTTATCTCAAAAACTCCTAGAACGGGTCATTTTACGCTTTGGTAGTTGGGTTTTTGTATACTTTATTATATAATGATGTGCAAAATATTTCAGACAAGACGGACTGTTGACTAGACAAAGATGAAGGCATATTAACAAATTACGGACACTCTTATCGACACAACTGCAGAAAATTATATTTTATTCGTAAAAGTTATACATGAATAATTTACAAATAATATAGATGTATTCAATATCATCAAGTGTTTGTACAATTGTTTGTACAAAATAACATTCTATCCCAAATCGTCAAGATAATTTTTATAATTCATACATGAACAACAAAACATAAAAAATCTTGACACATTATGCAAATGCTATATTGAAATGTTTCTAATGTTACAACCTAGCCTTTTCACATAGTTACAAAAATTGTTAAAATACGTTGTGATTAAAGATTGAAGTGTAGCAGTAATGTTCATCGTTATTCAAATTATTAGATTTTAATCAAGGCTGCTCATAACCTTTGGCAAAAATGGACATATACAACTAACACAGCCAAGTTTACTCCAAGTTCCGACAAAACTGTGCTACTGCGAAAAAAGTAACAGCTTTGCAGGACCTTATTATATAACGTTAAATGTTTCTTGTGTTTCAGAAAATTAAAACTTTTAATGAGTTTTAATTTAATATAAAAGAAAAAAAGATTACTTGTTTATCCATGACACATACCAGTATTTATTACATGTATATGGGGGAAATACAAATGGGCAGGGCATGTTTTGGTTTACCATTCATTTGTACTGTTGAGACCACCTTTCAGAATATCTATTGTGATCGTGTCCCTCTAATGGCCATATTAATCAATATAAAACAATTCTATATCTACCGAAAGTGAGCATCTGGAAATATTGTACCCAACCGAGTTCGTATTTGACAACTGCTGTAACAATTACATTAACAGAGCAAATTTTACTTTACCAGAAAAGCATTCCAACAATTAACATCTCTTCATTAATGTTCCATGCAAAAGTAATTGAAAATCCAAAACCTAGTAGAAACGTCTGATAGCACCAAAACAGACCTTCAGTACAGACAAATCTAGAGAAAGAATCAGATCGTTGCATGAGACAGATATATTCCTCAATTCAAAAGCGTTTCCGAGAATTATTAATATCAAATATCATTAAACAATATCAATATTTTCATGTCAGTACTGAAGTAATGGTATCTGTGCTAGTGATAGTCTCGGGACACATTTTGTATACCCCTTCATCGACATAATGTAATATGGTATACCGTATAGTTTGTTCATTTGGTTTTAAATATAAATTTTAACATGTAGTACGATAACTTAATTTTTCTTTAACAAATAAAATGAAATTTTAGGACAGCATTAGAATTTACAAAGGCAAATTCACATTTAGAATTTAATTTAGTTTGCTGTTCTAGGGTTATGAAACTTTAACCGTCAAATTTATCAAAATTTATTTACATATCACACACCAACTCCAGTTGACATAGACCAATGTACTTAAATCCTAACACTGTTGCTCTGAGTCAAAACAGTGAAAAGAATGTTCCCCTTTGAAAGTTTTATTGTCGTTCCAGAGTTACAGGACTTTTAGGTTTAATGCAATTTTTAACATAGTGCGCATAGTAAACTACACGATGATTAGATTGATTAACTTATAACGGTATGCTATTATTTGGATTG